>VRYO01002482.1:14146715-14167129 GCA_009812075.1 Sialia sialis
GGCGTGTAGAAGGAAAAATTCTGGTGGTCCCAGTCCATGGTGGAAGCAGAACTGAGCTTCTCAGCCACCCCATAACAACATCTGGTGCTGCCACCTCGATTCCATCCTCACCCCAAATCCACAGGAAAAACAGTTTTCTGGCTACACAAGTTAAATCAATAAAAGGGGAATAAATTCCCAGCTCCATAACAGGGACAGTGGTGTCCACATTGCCATTCTTTCTCAAAACTTTGTTATTATGGGATGGAGTGTTAAGGATCTGTCAGCATTTCTATTACAAACCTCAGTCTTTAGAGGTTTATAAACGCAGCCATTTAAAATAACACTGCATTAAAAAGTAGGTATGTGAGTTGTCAGCAGTGGTGTTTCTGTTTTCTTTAAGATGGTTTAAAGACGTTTTAGCAGATTATTAGCCTTAGAGAGGTCAAAAATAATCAGAGGTGGTTTTGGGGCTACATTTTTTGGCTACCTCTGGATAAATAACGGTTTAATTTGAAAAACATTGAGTATATAATACGAACTGTCTTTAAGCAACAACAACACAAAAAAAAAGGAAAAGCCTCAGTTAATGGCCACAGTATTTATGTTTTAGAAACAGCTCCTGCACATGCACTGGGTATATTCAGCTTTGAAACTTTCCCTGTGATGTGGGTAACGGGATACAACAATAGTTACTTGGATGGAGCAGTTGTTTCCATGACCTGAGCTCACCCACATCACCTCCAGGGGACAAGCCAACCCCAAACAAGAGCTGTCCCCAGGGAAGCCACTCAGGATGGGGTGGCTGGAGGGGGCACAAGGGCTCCTCCAACCCCCTGTCTCAGCCAATCTTTCCGAGCAGAGGGATCTGTGATCCCATTCCACATGGGACGGGCTGGTCCATGGGCTGGTGGGCACTGACAGCACCAGAACTCCTCCACATGAGCTCACACGGATGGGCTAAACTCCAGCAGAGAACATGGATGGTAGACATCTCAACCTTCATTGAGGTGAGCATTTGGACCATCTCACCCAAGCTGGGCAAGGGCCACACTTATGCCCATGACCAGAAAAAATATTAATTTGGGCTGGTTCCTGCCATGGATGTAAACCAGCTGAGGAGAGTCCAGGAGACTTCATGGACTGGGAAACTGAGTGGGGAAAGACCAGAGAGGGAGGGAGAAACTGCCTCAAAAATTGCCTGTTTGCCATTAAATGCTGTTACCAGCAAAAAGTCAAAATGGTGTTTTTAGCTTTCCCTTCATGAAGAAAATTACAGGCCTGAATCTTTGTTACAATAATTGCCCCTGAGATTTCTTGCAATTATTTTGGTGAGTCTAACCTTCCAAAGTGAAATGACACGAACAGCAGAGCATCCATGGGCCAAGGTAACAGCTTCTAATTATTTCCCATCAACTCTTGATCTTCTTCATCTGATTGTTGCTTCAAAGAGTCTCAGCAAAGAGGAGATGGTCTCAGCACTCACTATTTATCTCAATGGTGAAAGTTTTGGAGCACTTTCAATGAGCAGAGAGTAGAGACTGCCTGGGCTGCCTTAAACATATTTTAACTAACAAAGCAATGATTTAGTGCTAAACATATTATATCAACCAGAAAAGACACTTGAGTTCTTTCTTTTGATACTTTCTTATTAACAGCCTTACCAGAATATCTATTTTGAAGACTGCCCATACGTAAGAACTTAGTGAAAATCATGGCTGTGGACTAGTTGCACAGAGTAATTATGTCAATATCAACTTCAGAGTCTGAGTCTCTGATCCTGTAATAAATAACCATTTTCAGAGCTGGATAAAAATAAATGTAATCAGGATTACATGATGAAAAATGTAAAGAATCTGATTTGCTCATTCTTTCCACTTGCAAAACCCATCACTCCAGAGAGGTTTGCAGACAACAGCCCAGTTTGAGTAAGTGCTACAGCTTCCTGAAATCTTCTCCTGAGATGTCACTGCTGCAGCACCCACATCCTGAGAGCTGACCAGACCCACCCTGGGAAGGATAAGATGAGATTTCCTTCTCCATCAGCTCTGGGCACATGCCATGTGCTGCCTGATTCCCATTCCTGATCTTCTTTTCTCTCCCATGTCTTCTATTCCTTCTGTAATTAATCCTTCTCTCTCTAGCCTGCTGTATATTAAAATATATATACATATATCAGATCCAGTCAGCCAAGACTACATTACTATTTCTATTTATTTATGTAGCTGTGTTTCTGTGAGCCTGCACCCAACAAGGCAACAAAAAGCAATGCCTTGAGTAGCTTGTCCATGGTGGAGCTTGCCTGGTGCTGCCAAGGCAGGGAGCTGCCCCCTCTCCCTCATGGAGATCTTGCCATGACTCAGCTTCACAAGCTGTTTTCTGGCATTGCTCTTCTTTTCTCTTTCCTTTTCATATGTGCTTTTCTTTGGGACTAGGTTTTGCCTTCTCCTTCCAGAAAGAAAATTGGAATCCAGCAATAACAGTAGCAGAAAAGAGCCCCAATCTGTCTTCATTAAAACTTCCCTTTCCCAGAAAAGGCAGTTTTGCCATCTCTAACATTGTCTAACCATGCTCAGAAAGGGTTTCATGACAATGGAGCAGTATAAAGGAAGATCATTCAAAAGCAAAAGCTGTAATATTTTGTATTTCAGATGCTTTCATGTCTTTTATTCTGCCTTCTGGAGTCAGAGAACTTTGTATTCAAAGCCCCAGATATTATTTATAGCACTTTATGGAGACAGAGCCATCAGCACCCAGGCTGTCCAGACCTCTTCATCCGATTTTTGTTAGCACTGTACCACAAGCCATAGCATTTAGCAAATGTGAAACCAAGGAGGAAGCACAACAGAACTGTCTCAAAATGAGCCTGTGCCTTCCTAATCCCCACATGAGAACCTCAGAGCCTTCCTCCCACTGAGGAACCACAGATTCATTATTTACCAGAGCTACCTCATATTCAGGTTGTGCTATCACTATGCAGTCACCCACAGCATCTTCTTACCACAGCTGATCTGGGTTTTTGCTCTTTACTCCACTGGAGAAGCAGGATTTGACCTGCTGGTTTTATTATGCTGGTCACTTTGTCACCCTCAGCCCAGGGGAGTGACGTTAATCCTGCAGCATTGCCAGACACAAGAAAAATTACAGGGGTGATAAACTCTGCAAGAAGGGATGATGCCCCACTGATCTCTGCTCAGAGCTTGAAGATTTTACCTTCTCCTTGTCCCCCTACAACAAGAACTGGATCAACCCCAGACCACGAGCCATGAGCCACCTTCTGCAAGCGGATACATTTTGTATTTAATACCGCGGTAAATTAAAAAATGGCAGACCACATCAAGCTTTTATTTCGCATACAATAAAAGGGTTTCCTCAGTCATAAAAAAAATGGGCAAGGAGAGGGGGAAGAGGCCACCGCACAACAAATTCCTTCCTTACAGTCTGGAGAATTTGCGGGGGCGGGTTCGGGGGGAAATTTGCCAGTTAATAAAATGTTGTGTATGAATTATACATCAGGACTGGCCCCAAACGTGAACCAGACACGGTGTGGTGTGCTGGGATCACTGCACTGGCACAGGGCAGGATCACTTCCACTTCTACAAAGACTCACAGACAAGCTTTATCTCCAAGGTTTAAGCTCCTTCTGCCTCCAGTTAAACACTGCAGGTATTGACATGCTGAAGGACTTAGTTTTTCAAAGACAGCTTTGTTCTGCAAAGGTTGTCTACACCGGAAGAAATACTAAAACAATAGAAAACAGGACAATTGTTTATACCCTTGGTTAAAAAAATTATGTGTTCATCCAAACACATTCATCTTTGGATACACTTAGGCTTTGCCCCGTGCTTTTTCTGATGTACCAGGTGCAGGTGTTAATAATAAATTTCTGTACCCAAAATTCACACGTATCAGCAGAGGAAAACCCATTGACTAAACGGGGACGTTGCAGCAGCTCTGCTGATCTTCCAAACCGAAACCAAAACCGATTCTGAAATCGCTGCAGAGATGATGTTGCTTTTGTAACAGCATCTCTGGCATTACTGCTGGCAAATAAAAGATTTGTTTATTCTGCATATTCCTCACACTGCCCAGTGCCACTCATTCCACGGACAGCATGGTACACACAGCCCTCACCGTGAAGTCTTTGGATTGCGGGTATGAAATCCCAGACCTATGGATAAGCTTCTAGGAAAACCCAAACAGCTCACATCAAGATGGAAAGCAGTATATTTCTACACCCCAGCTGCCTAACCATTAATCTTTTTCACGCTGTATTTATCTGCTGCTCATAACAGTTTGTTTTACAGCGCTTGTTTAGCTCCAGTAGCCTTCCAGCCTCGCGCAGGGCAGCAAGCACAGCGGTTGTGTCTGCCATGCACAGGCAGCCAAATTCACTGCTTTGCTGCCCAGCCAGGGCAGCGTGGGCACCACTGCATGTGGGGAATTTTCTGCCATCCCTGCCCCTCTCCTGTGTGGCTCAGCAGAGCTCTGCATGGCAGGGTTGTGGTGACTCGAGCAGAGCGAGGACGTTCTGCACCAACACCACGTCACAACTTCCCACAACTTCCACACCACATACCTCCCATGCAGCTACCCTGATAAACACTTCAGCGGGGGAAAGAGGAAAGGAAGGAAAAAAAAAAAAAAAAGAAGGAGGGGGTTGGGGGGTGGGAACAGGATATTTTAATTGACTTGACACTAAATTCCACTCCCTGCGTTGAATCAACTGAGCATTAAATTCATGTGTCTATTATGGTATGTGCAGATGTGTCAGGGTACACACGTTAAGTGTTTCCAGTCGCTCTCTGAGTTATTTTCTTGTTGAATAAAAATCATGTGAAACCCATTAAAAGAAAGACCAACAGAATTTGATAACAAGATGCAACAGCTATCTAAGGTTTTTGAACAATCCCAACAATTTCAGGCGAGAAACACAACTTTTCAGCACATTTTCCTAATATTCACTAGAGGTGAAGTATTTCCTGCAGTGCAACTGAGGGCTTTGAGAAGGCTGTTTTGTTGGTTTGTTTTGTTGGGTTTTTTTTTAATACTACCATACTAGCTTGGTTTGTTGTGGTTTTTTTAAAGAATAATATCAAGACAAGATTAAAAATTTTTTTTTTTCTTTTATGTAAGGTCTTTGATAAAGGTGGATTGAAATATTTGGACAATCAAGATATGTATTTTTTCTGACAAATGTGTTTAACTTTTCTTTTTTTTTTTTTTTAAGTTGCAAAATTGAAGGAAAGGCCTCAAAATGCTTTAAACAAAATATTTTAGTGGACTGAAAGGAGGAAATTTTTTCAGATTTTTTGTACATACGAGAATTAGAGATTTTAATGAGAAAATGCAGACACTCTTGGAAAACTGTGACAGCAACAGAACAGAGGATCCACAATGTGGTCATTTCTGTTTAAAAATAAGAAGGCTAAATTCCCTGCTGGCCTGAGCAAAGAGCATTAAATCAGGTGAGGATTTGTCCTCCAGAAAGAAAATCATCTTTTTTTCTTAGAGGCAGAGCATCCTCCAGGCTGGTGTGAATCTCCAGGACACAGCAGAGGATGTGGCCTCACACTTTTTAAACAATTCCCATCAAAATGCTGGTGGGAGCCAGCGGGGCTTCACGGCAGCAAGAATCCCCTTCTCCAGAGCGGGGATTTGTACAGATCAGGCTTTGTACTGGAATGAAAGCAGCAAGGCTCTCTCAGGCCACCAAGGTCCCTCAAGTCACTGCATCCATTTGCACAATGTCCAGCACTTCTAAGCTGTTCACCTCTTTATTTTTAATTAATTTTTTTTTTCATCAAATGTATGGTTTTCACCGCTGAGGGATGAATGAGATGCTGCAGAAAACAGTCTGATATTTCCCTTGAATCCAAAATGATCTACCACAGCAATTTTCATTACTCCAAGAAAAAGAGAACGAGAGAGAGAGAAGGGAGGGGAAAAAAAAAAAAAAAAGAAAGACATTACTTCTCTGAATTACACGCCACTTTCATAATTCTCCCTGAAGTACCACACAGGGACTGTGTTGAAGGGAGGAAAATGAAAACAGCTGTGGAGGTTTTGGGTTACACTGCAGCTCTGTGCTGCCTTTGGCCCTTGCCCACCAGTGCAGTTTGTTCTAATCCTGGTTGTGAATGTCCGTATTTGTTACCGCTCACTAAGGCAAGTCTTCTGCCTCTTGGAATAATAAAAACTCTTGTGTGCTTATCTGCTAAGCTTCTCCGACAGTTGCAAAAAGTCATCGAGTCAGCAGCGTGCCCAGAGCCCTGAGCTGTCACTCACAGGGGCTGGGACTGTCACAGGGGGCTTGGGACAGGCAGGACTGCGAGCCTTGGTGTCCTCCCATTGTGCTGGCATTCTCCTCTCACCTCAGAGTTCCTCTTTCTCCTCTGAGATTTTTTTTTCCTTTTGTTTTCTGTTACACATGCCTGACGACAAAGAAGGCATCTCCATCAGTAAACCCGCTCCTAAAAATAGGTTGCATCATTTTTGGTAGAGGTTTTGGCTCGCAAGGCAGATTTTGATGAGCACAAGGTGACGTATCTTTCAGCAAGGCTGTGACTAGGAGCTGCCAGCCCTTCAGTTTCCCACTCTCACCCCTGTTGTGCTGGCCAAGTTTCTCCATCCCTCCATCCTTCGCTCTCCCTTCAGGTCCACTGTGCTGCCACACTATTTCCTGCTGTTGCACTCCTATTTTCTCACTAATCCCTGACTTCCTCCACACTCTCCAAATAGTTCTCCTCGGCCTCAACTTTATTAACTTAAGCTGTTTATTCTCCTGCCACTAGAAAGTCATTCTGTGCATTCCCTTTTCCTCCTCCGTACGTCCCTCTGCCCCCACCCTCAACCCCTCTGCATGCTGAGAAACCATTTGCCCCTTTGGAGAACTGCATCTATTTTGTCCCCACTGCATTTGGGAGAGGAAAGTCAGGGAGGGGGAAAAGACGAGTTCCTGGCAGCTCCCCACTGGAGGAGAGAATCTGTTTTTAATTTAGGTAGTTAAAACTCGCAGCCCCGCTGGAATCTGGAAGAGGAGCGTGTGTGTCTCTGTGTGTGTGTGGTTATAGGGGCGCTCATTGTGTGTGGAGGGGACAGGGTGACATGTTTATGGTGAGGGTGCACACACGGGGTTTTTGCTCATGAGGAAATGGTGCATTGCTCGTGGCCTGTGCCTGCCTCACATCCATGGGCAGCCGCCCAAGCCTGATGTTTCTGTCCACACGGGAAAGCCCAGGAGAGCAGCTGACTGAAGTATGGCCCAGCTCCACCACCATAACCTGAAAGCCTCCTCTGGGAAAGGCAGCTCACAGCACACCTTGAAGGGAAAACATCTACTGGAGAGCAGGACCATGACCGTGAGCACCTGTGCTTAAGCACCTCCAACGCTGGCCAAGGAAAACCAGCAGGCAACTCTTTCCTACTGGCACATCTCTCTGGAGCAGAAATATCAGAGAGCTCAGCTGGTTTTTGTGCTTCTCAGGCCCTAAAACCCGAGGACCCTGCTTCCATATGTAGCACACACACATCTCTCTCTATAAAAAGCCATATACAGAACTGTACATTATTATCCACACATAGGCACACCTACACAGACTGCCTGCACACGGGACCGTGGCAAGCACTGTGCTGGGATCCCAGGGCAGTGTGGAAGGGAGGCTGGGCTAATGCCTCTGCCTCTAATGCAGGTCACTTCCTCTCCGGATCCCAGCAGAAGTGACTTATTACAGGAGCTTATAAAATCCCCCCGAAGAATAATTGCAAAATGAAACAAATTGCGTTAAGTGGCGGCCAATAATTCCACCAGGGACACCAGGGCTATTAGACCAGCCAGGAAGGTCCTCGTTTCCCCTCCACCCTCCTCCAGCTGGGACAAGCCCTGTCTGAGGGGCAATGTCATCAAAGCATGTGTTTAAGGGGTGATTAATTGTGTCTCCATCAAAGGGGAGCTGAAATCTGTCTGCCCAGAGCTGCTGGTGGCAATGGGTATATCCCAGCATTGGGGGTCATCCCTGAGCAGCCAGGCAGGCACACAGAGATCTGCTCCCAGCACTTCTCCATCCACACAATTACAGTAATTTCACAATTATAAGCCACACCTGATTATAAGCCGCACATCCGGGTAGCCGGGCAGACCACGGGATTTGTCCATATATAAGCCGCGCCCGAATATAAGCCACACTTTTTTTTTTAAAGCAAGGATCCATGTGTGACAAAGTAATGAGTTAGTAACAGAATCACGCCAGCACAGGGTTTGGTGTCAGGTGCTCAAGTTGCAAACAGTTTTCATAGACCAGCCAAGCCTTTAAAGGCAGCCCCAGGCGCCCTCCCCGGCCGGCTCTCACTTCCGGGTTGGCATTTCACTGGGATTTGTCCATAGATAAGCTGCACCTGATGATTAGCTGCACTACTGGGGTAGGCTGGATTCTTCAACGGAAAAAGGTGCGGCTTATAATGGTGAAATTACTGTATCAAGTTTTTCCAAGGGATATGAAGCCACCTTTTTGCAGTCTAAATGCACCACTCCATATTTTACCCAGGCAGGGAGCAGAGGTTATTTACTTGGCTGCTGCTCCTGTGGGATATCTGGATAATATTCTCATGTCTTCCCCAGTCTCTAAACTACAGCGTGCACTTCATCTGCCCACTCCTCTTTGGCCACCTCAGCTCCTTGTTGTTTTTCTTTGGAACTCCTGAATTGCTGAGGGAACAAATTCCCCGTAGTGTTGACCAGTGTTTTTGGCATCTGCTCAACAGCTGACCCAAGAGGAGATATTCTTCTGAGACAAAAAAAAAAAAAAAAAAAGAAAAAGAAAAAGAAAAAAAATAACCCAGCACACTCCCTCCCCCTTTTCCTTCTTCCTCCAGAAAAATAAAATAAAATAATCACAGAAGTGATGAAAAAATGGGCCATGTGTAAAGAACTGCAGACCCCAGGGGTAGCTCTGGATTGAACTCCCTATTTATACACAGTTTTACATTATTATTTACTACAGTAATCAATGTAAAAACACTGCCTACCCTAGCAACCCGTGTCATATGGTGTGTATACATCACCTCTGGGAAGCAGGTCACCTCTATAAAGAAAATCAGCCATATTTAACGTGAAACTCTGTAGTTTTTACAATGTTTTTAAAAATGTTTTACAACATGTAGAAATGCTTCCATAAAAGCAGACTTATTAATCCCAGTTTTAAGCTGTCTTTTAAAGTGGAGTTTTCTTACACAAATATTTTCCTTGTCTCCCCACTGCTCCCTGTCCCTCCTTTTAAATAAAGTTATAATAGAAAAAGAACTGAGTACTCAGAGAGGGAAGGCAGCTCAGCACTGTCCACCTCCAATGGACCCCTGATTTCCCCCAGAAGATGTAGGGAAGGATGGTGATTGCCATTCCCAGAGGAGATAACTCTCCAGGGCACTATCAGCAATAAGGGATATTTGCAGCATTTCACATGTTTTCTTATGCTTATCCCCAAAGACTGAGAGACTTTACACCAAATGTGATGCTCTCAACCAAGAAGTTTAAATTAAGAACCTAACTGGGCCCCTACCCCTGTGGAGGAGGGCTTCCCACAACTCAGGTCTGAATTTCCCTCTGGAGATGCCTGTCCCTTATTAATGCTGGAAAGACTCAAGTAATTACGTGTCTAATTTAGGAACAAGGCACAAAGCAAAGCCAGACCCTGCTCCTGGAGATGTGTCCCTACTCTGTGCTCAGCACCAGTCCCTGCTGGAGGGCTGGCTGCCCATCCCACCGTGCCCACAGCTCTGCCACCCCCTGTCCCCACGCACTGGGGACATCATCGTGTCACTGTCCAGCCCAGCTCTGCATGGAGCTCCTGAGAGCAGTGCTTCAGCTCTTGGCTACTCATGGAACTGCATTTCATTCCTTCACTCCTGGAGAGGAGCAGAGAGACACCAGGAACACCCAGCAAAAGCTCCACTGCCACAGAAGAGAATCTGGGCACTGCAGGGGTGACTGCAGTGCTGTCAGAAATCCCAGCACAGCCCAGCAGGACACTGGCTGTGTGTCCTGTGTCCCACCTGAGTAAAGTGGCAGTCACATGAGTGAAATTCATTTTTGCAAGATCATTCTCAAATCTGACTGGCAGCATCTTCGAGGAACACCACAGAGCAGAAAAAAAAACCAACATACATAAAATACAAACAACAGTTCAGGATTACTGCTTTTGAGATGACCCATGTATTAAAGAATAGTCCATTACATCAGTATTTAAGTTTTTCATCAGACAGATAAATACAAACTAACTCTCAGGGAAAAAAAAGTTGCCCTGTCTACCTCCATTGCTAATCCTTACAGTAATTCCCTTTTTAAAAAGCCCATTTTACAGAGAACAAAACTGAGAGGTGGAGAACTTGGTAACTTGCCTGAGGTTACACATTTTTAATAAATCCTGACAGCCAGTGTTCAGATGCATCACATCTTTACAAGGCCTGGATGCTGCAAAGTTTCATTAACGGGGGACAGAATTCTGCTCCCTGCCATCTGTCTGAACCTCTTCACACCCACCAGCAGCCTCATCTCTGTAATAAGCCTGACCTCTGTGCTGGGGGGATGCTGTTTATCTTCCCTGCTCTGCGACCCCACTCCTCAGCTTCCCTGGCTGCTCCTTCATTGGACCCAGATTTCCACCCTGCCTGCTGTTTTTCCAGCAGTAGCGTTTTGGCTCCTGGCAGACTGGAGAGACATTTCTGTCGGCAGCTCAGGAATTCCCTTTGTGTCTTTCCTGAGTTTAGGCTCACCTTGATGCTAGGCTCTGACCCCTCTTTAATGCAGAGGAATGTGTGAAAAATTTATTCCCCTTTTCATTAAGAACTCATTTAAATTCACCACAAGGTGACCCGGCTCCCTCCACTGTGGCTATATTGTTCTCTGAGAAGCTGGTTTATTTCTGACTTAGAGTTCAGTTGAAAAGTGAGATCTCACTTCCACTGATCCAACACTTCAATTTTTAGCATCAGTGATGAATAAAATTATGCAGAGACATGTTTGAGGTACATTTCTTATACTTATAAACAGTTTGACCAACTGTGTGGAAATGCTGCATATCCCTGAGTGCAGTGTCCTGCTTCTGGCTCTCTTAATTAGCAACTCTGCTAAGCATGGGAATTTGATTTTCCATTAAAAACTTGGAAAAATATTTGTTTTGCTTATTTGTTTTTCACAGTGCGCAAAGCAAAAGCCAAACCCATCATTTCTACTCTGGTTTGTTTTGTTTTCTTGACAAGTGAAAAATCAGCCATCCTAGATTGGAAGCGTTTTGGGAGCTGATCTGGAAAAGGTGCCAATGCAAATAATGTCATCCTTTGTGCCAAACAACATCCAGAAAAAAAAAAAAAAGACAGAGAGAGAGAGAGAGATTGAGAGAGAGAGAGAAGCATTTTTCATCCAAAAAGCACTTTGGAAAATCAAAGCTCTGTTGTCAACTCTATTCTCAATGTGATTCTTATTAATGTCCCTTAATCTCCTGTGTGCTCAGCCATCCGGGCGCTGTGTGTCACTGTGTGTCACTGTGTGTCACTGTGTCACAGCTGGCTGTGGGGATGAGTGGGGCTGGGGGCAGCACAGGCACATCAGGACAGGCAGAGGACCCCACAATCAGCAGCAATATAAGCAGTAAAAAAAGCAATAGCTTGTCACCACTCCTAAGTGAAGGCAAGGTGAGGGAGGAAAAAGGATACAGGGGTTGTAGTACTCCCCTCTCCCTGATTTAGGTCAAGACTTTCTTTATCCCATATGCTGACCAACCTATTCAAAATCACCCCACTCCCACAACATCGACCACAAAATTATCATCCATTTCTCCCAGCACAGAAAGAATGCCAGGTAGAGGCACTCATGCTGCTCTTCCCTCCTGTCCACAGCCAGTGTCCCCAGCATGCCAGGAGAAGCTGGCTACCCCATGTGAGCCACAACCAGCTGCATTTTTCCCTATTTGTGTCACTTGTGTATTTGGTTTGCAGAGGTGGGGGGAAGGAAAAAGTGTCTAATACAATTTATTTTTTAAATTAACCTATTTAAAACCATGGATGCCGACTTTTCAGTAGTCTTCTGGGGGCTGTTACAAAGGGGCCCTGGCTTAAACCTATCTGAGGGGAGTTAACCACAGCCCTTTGCTCACACATGTGGTATAATGTAGGCTCTTTATTGCTTTTCTTTACTCCCCACCCCTCCACACACATTTGAGATACTCAGAGTAGAGCTTTTCTAAATATCTTACAAGTGTGTATGTGTATGCATGTGCACGCTGGATTTATGGCAGAGAGGGGAACCTAATTCTGCCCTCAATTAACAAAACCCACGAGCAAGAGGGACTCAACACCAAGCTCCACAAAAGATCCCAGGAGGGGATTGCTGGAGCAGAGTGTGACACAGCCTAGTGACACTTGGAGATGACAAGCACCCCAGCACAAAAGAGTTCACAGCCCAAGATTTCAGGAGCACCAAACTGAAGCCTTGTTCATCTCCTCCCAGAAAGGGAAAAGCTGGTCTGACCCTGTGTGTCTAAAGCTCAGTCCTGCAAAGAGCCCAGGCTTGGATTCACCCCAAGGTTTTGGGCAGGCAGCTGAGGCCAAGCTGAGGGCAGGGTTACCCGAGACCTCTGCTGTGCTCTGAGGACAGAAATCAGCTCCCTCAGGCCTTAGAACTCCTCTCCAGCATCTCAACCTCTGTTGGAGCTTTTGTGCTTCTCTGCCGCCTGTCCAACCCAGCTCAGGCTGGGTTTTTGCAAGCCCAGCTCATGTCCTCTTCTGCACCAGAGCCTGCTGTAAGGCAGAGCTTTGGGCTGTGAGCAGGATGAGCCACATTTCATCCATCCCAGCCAAAGACAGAGCACTGGGAAAGGAATACTTGGACCAGGCACCCAGGACAAATGCAGGTGTTGACAATGACATTTATGTTTAGGAGTGATGAACAGCTCAGGCCACCTACTACATGGTGATGGCAGATTTTGGCTCCTTAACCACAGGGAAGAGACAGAGAGCTGTGCTTTAATCCTGATTTCTGCACTGGTTGTCACATCCACCTCTTCCCTGTGACCATCCTGAGCAGCCAGGACCCAGAATCACTGGATGGGACATCAGCTGAACATCTGCTCCCTGTCACACCAGCTGTGCTGAGAAAGTCAATCCTCTCTCGCCGTCCCTCACCTCAGTGTCATGATTTCCACCAGTTTTCAACAGCAGCTCTTTCAGATGCTAGAGATGTCACACATTGGGTGGCATCACGACAGGACAGCAGCTCAGCTGGTGCAAATCAGCTCCAACCTGAATCCACCAACTGGAGATTTAGCTCAAAGTTGGCATCCCAATGCTTAAGATTCCACAAACCTCATTTTTAACCTTGTGGGCTTTTTGGAGCGCTGATTTGCTGTGCTAATGTGCTTTTAACGTTGTTTTTTCCTTGGTATGTGTGTTATATTAGCACACATGCACCCTGTATACGCAGAAAGTCTATAAAACAGGGCACTCGTATAATTTTAAAATAGACAAATCAGTTTAAAGCATTAAAGTAAATCTGGTAAAAGAAAATCTCTCCTGGGTTGACATTTTGTTTGCCAAGTTTTAGCTTGGAATGAATTTTTATGACTGAGTTATAAACCCTCGAAAATAGTGGTTTATAATGGAAATCTTGACAAATCCTTAACACAGGCCCCATTGTAACATATTCTGTACATATCCCATTGATCTATGGTAATAACAAGTTTTATATAAAACATTTTAACCATGGGAGCGACGTGGTTATCTTCAGGCTTCCAGAAATGTTTTTCGAATAAATAGGTGGCTTTTTCAGCTGGGCAAAATCAAGGAACTGAACGTCAAATATGACATCTAAATATTCATCTAGATTTACACACACAAAAAAAAAAAAAATTAAAAAGGGAAAAAAAAAGAGGAAAAAAAAGTTTAAAAATCACAGTAATCCAGAACCCATGATGTTTCTTTGGCTGAAAAGCAGGCAGTGACTAAGCAGTAATTCTGCTCTGATATAACTCTCAATGTAGGATGGGGCATTAGCCATGAACAACAGAAATTACTTTCTTAGAGGATTAGCTGTAGGCCTGAAACAACAAGCAACTTAAAAAGCAAGCTATTCCCTCAGCAGGCAAGATGATAAACTTGGGATGCAAAGGATTTGTGTGCTGGGTCCTCAAACCCTCCTTCTGTCCCTCAAGACCCTTGGTGCCTTTGCCCTCTGAGTTGGGCTCAGCCTAGCCCTGGGCTACCTGCAGGTCTAACTCAGCAGCACAATTTTTAATATATAATTAATTTTTATAATTTTTTTTAATGATATCCATGGGGAAAAGAAGCAGCTGGAGCTCAGCACTTTATCCAGCCTGTGGTGCTGCAGTGCTGATGGCACCAGGTGAAAGGTAGGGTAGGTACCTTTACCCAATACCTTTCACCTCCAAAACCATGTCTGACCTCCACCACCACACTTGATCCACCTCTGGACTCCAAAATGCAGGAGAGCCTAGGCAGGCAGCTTCCCTGGCAATGGAGAAAGGGAAACACTCATTTTCAAGGCAATTATACCTGTAAAAATGCTTTGGCCCATTGACTAGAAAATGCTGAGACTACAAGTACACAACTCAAGCAGCAGTAAGTATTGCCCTCCTTTTTTTTTATCCCTGATAGTATCAGAAGCTCTGTCTCTGAAATAGTTTTAAACCATGACTCTTCCCAATATCTGAAAAATTCACAGCCATCACTATTTAGCTTCACACCATTCTCATTAGGTAAGGACGTTCAAGTTCACAAACAAGAAATCAAGGGACATCATTATGAGAAACCAGGGGGATTTGGGCTCTTTGAAGATATGTAGATGTTGAACCAGACATGCAATCAAGATGCCAAGAGCTTTTTGTGGATGGGAGTGCAAACCATTGGTTCCAGAGAGGAAGCATTTACTGTGATTTATTTGCTTTAAGGTACCACATCTTGTCCAAGCAAGTTTTCCAGGCTCTCTTTTGAGTCAATTGAAGAAGGCACAACATAACATTATTGAGGCCTAAAAGAGTTATGATGAATCCCTTCCTGGACATTCCTATCTCCTTTTTCCCAATACAAAGGTACAGTAATTTCACAATTATAAGCCGCACCTGAATATAAGCCGCACTTTTTTTTTTTTTTTTTTTTAAAGCGAGGATCCATGTGTGACAAATTAACGAGTTAGTAACAGAATTGCACCAGCACAGGGTTTGGTGTCAGGTGCTCAAGTTGCAAACAGTTTTCATAGACCAGCAAAGCCTTTAAAGGCAGCCCCAGGCGCCCTCCCCGGCCGGCTCTCACTTCCGGGTTGGCATTTCACTGGGATTTGTCCATAGATAAGCCGCACCAGATGATTAGCCGCACTACTGGGGTAGGCCGGATTCTTCAATGAAAAAAGTGCGGTTTATAATCGTGAAATTACTGTACCTAAAGAAGCAACCCTGATAAGGCCCCTGGAAAGAGTTGAATGGCTTGATTTGGCAAAGCAAAAATTTGGACTTGTGCCTCCATTGCCCTCGGCAAGCCTGAAACTACCTCATTTACATCCAAATAAAGGGGGAAAATGAGTATTTTGAGTGTATATAAATGAGCATATGCAACTTGATGTCCTTAAAGGTCTTTTAATACTAAACCACTGTCCAAAATAAAGCTGCCAGTGCAGACAGATGCACACACAACTAGAGAAGTACTGTAGCCACAAGCCTGATTTGCCCTGACTGACAAAAGCAACTTCCTCTTCACACAGCCATCCCAGAGCATGGGTCTGAATTCCTGCACTTGCATCCGAGGGAACGAGCCATTTCCATCTCCGATGCATTCCTTTTACTTCCATCGAAACCGATTACCACACTGCCGCTTTAGCATGAACATAAATTTTTCCGACTTAACATGTTGCTTTAGGACTCGGTTCCACTCGACAGTAGACTTCCATATGTGCTGTAATGTTTGTGTTTCTAAGCAATGCCTCGGCAACCACATCAGGCTTGCCGAAAGACGAAAACGAAAAGCCTGCTTTTTAATTTTCTTTTGCTGGCGATCTCAGTTGGAAACTCAAAGTAAAAGAAGCTCGTCTATCTTCCCCAGAAGAAATGTAGCCCATAGGGCCAACATGTTGTTAGCACACACCAAAAACATTTTGGTGGCATGTGGAAAAAAAAATAAAATAAATACACTTCACTGGGATTAAGCTGGGAGGAAAAAAAAAAAATTGCTAACATGAGAGGCACAGAAAAAGATCTTTCTCTTGTGGAAATGCCAGCAGGTGTTGTCTGGGGATGCTTCTTTCTTCTTAAATTCTTAAAGTAGTTCCACACAAGCAGGCCTGGCAGCATCCTTTCACATATTTTGTTGAATGCTTGACAAATTAGCTGCATAAACTTGAGTAAGTTCCATTTCGCAGCCATTAATGAGTAAGAGTTTATTCAGATGCCTTGACCACAGAGGATAACTTCACTTTCCTTTCCCCTTTTTTCCTTTTTTTTCAAAGACTGCGATCTGATTCTCACTGCAATCGATGGAGAGATATAGATATTTTAGGATCACTATGAAGATCTGGTGTGACACATACTACAGAATTTTAGAATTTTACTCAGCTACCCCTGTAGCACAGCGTAGAATTTATGCTTGACTGCAGACCAGCCCCATTATTTTGCTGGGCTATGAGAATCAAGTATTTATGCCTCAGTTCTAGAAAGCATTTAAACACATGCTTAAATCCCTCCCTAGTCAATAAAAGTACTTAAACAAACACTTTGTTCCTGCTGAAGTCAACTGGATGTTGACACAGCAAGTACCTAACAGGGAGCCTCAGGGAGCTGCATTACTGTACTTTGGAGCCTGGAAACAGGGATGCACTTCTTCATTTTTATAGCAACCAAACAATAGACTTTCCATCCATTGTGATACTCAAGGATGTTAAGACTTGGTCTTGCCTGGAGCTGGGGTGAAAAGTCAAAAATAAGTAAATGTGTGTGTACTTCAGTGAAGAGCAAATATTCTCAAAAGCTTCATGTCACTCTTTTGACAGCGTGCCTCAGCCAGGCCACAAGCAAACCTTTTCAATGCTTCTCTTGGGAGATATTTACAAGCAACTCAGCCTGTGCTGGTGCCCAGGTGAACACTTCCCCTCATCCCTCACTGCAGATCTGCCAATGGCAAAGGACATCCAAACTCCCAAAACATCTGCTCCCACAGCACCAAATGCTCCAGTGACAAGTACTGTCCCTGGTCCCCTCTATGTCTGGTTGTCTCCTCATCAAGAAGACTTAAGTAAAGCTCTAGCTCGTGGTCCCAGTGCCCCCCTGGAGGCTTCCCCAGCCCTGGAGCTGTGCCTCACAGCATGAACCAGCTTCTCTGCACCTCAGTGAGGCTGCAGGATGTGCTGGCTGCCTCTGCCTCTCCTCTTCCCCATTTAGAAATTGATTCTAACCTCAGTGAAGTGGTCAGGGACACTTAAGAGCCAGTTATGGCTCATTAGAGGCTGCACTGGGTTAGTGGGAGGGAGGAAGATGCTGAGAGCTGCTTTGGCCAGGTCTAGTGGCATTTTCCTCCCCACCTCAATGGCATCTGGATTTAAGGGGGGCAGCAAGACCTCTGGGAAAGGATCTAAAAAGGAGCAGAGGGGTTTTTTACTGAGATCCACAGCAACTGTGACATTTCCCCTTTGAATGCCAGCAGTGACAGCCCAAACTCCAAATTCTGCTCCCCTCTCCTGTGCACAATCCCCAGCAGCCACGTCTGGGGCAAGCAGGGCTCGCTCTGCCCGTGCTGCAGGGCAAAGTCTCACAGAAATGGAAGTTACTGTAATTACAGCTTGCCTGAACATATGGTTTCAGGGATCTTTCCGTGTAAAATGCATGAATATGCATCAAAACTCGATGTCACTGCTTAAGTTACATAATCCTGCACAAACATGTATTTAAGAGGGACCCGACATCCTCTGTTTTTTAAGGGGCTTTAGCTGTGATTAATTCTCTGAGCTTATTAATCACAACATGTGTTAGTGTTTGATAAATTGCCCAAAAGTTGCATTAGCTAATAAGTATAAGAACAAAACGAAATAGTTTCATCTGTTTTTATAATAAGACAAAGAGCATCATGGGAGCATACACGGTGGTCATGAATAAAAGAGAAACATTCATTTATGATAATTGGTTTCAGCTCCCCGTTTGGCTGGTTCTTGTGACCTAAATGTATCCAGTTGTTTCCTTTCTTTCCTGTTGGTTTTTGGGTCACTCCTAATGGTTTAATTCAACAAAAAATGTCTACCATTTCCTGTAACCTCTGTCTTTTTTCATTCCTCCTTCCAAAATGTTTTTTTTCTGCGCAGCATCTAGAGAAATCTCCCTCTCTCTCTCCCTCTGTTTCCTTCCAAGTGAACAAAGTCAATATTGTTGACAGAGAAAAGGTTTAACTCCAGGCAAAAGGAAAAAAAAAAAGTAATAGTCATTTATTTGTCTCCACTTCTGAGTTCACAAGGGTTTTTTGTTTGATCCTGGCGGTCAAGACTTTGACACGGAACATGCCCCCTCTGACCATGAACAATTTATGGAGGGAGAAAGAGACAAAAATCCTCATTCATGTTTAAGAAAGCAAAGGAAATGACTGTAGATTAATATTTGTGCATTTGTAGCAAAATTTCTGATAGGTCTGTAACACATTCAACCACCCTAGTTGAGAAACACAAGAGGCAAAACTCAGCCCTGGAGAGTTGAGTTTTGTTACTCTTGGACACCTTTCAAAACATCAGCCCTCATTCTGCTTTTCTTAGGGCAGCTTTTTCCTCCAGCAGAGAGTGAAAAACGCTGCATGGCATTTGCAAGGAGGCAGGGGTTGCCTTGCAGCACAGGCAGGGAGCACTTGCCATGGTCTTCCCATTTGCACTCATGCCTGATACTCCCTGAACACTGCAAAGTGCTTCCACATCTCCCATTTACCCTGCTCCAAGTGACAAGGAATCAATTTTCTAGCACGAGGCCCTGAGCTTGAGCTGGTGGGAGATGTGGTGCAGCACAGCAGTGGGTGTTAATCAAGATACCCACCCTGTTTCACCACATTAAAACTTCTGGGGCCAAAATTCTCCTTTGCCAGGTGTCTGACTCCAGCGGAGTTTTCTAGGAAATCACAAGGAGGGTGGGAAAGAGGGAGGCCTGGCAGCTTTCCAACACAAGATTAGAGAAAAGTGCTTAGTCGATATAAAAATTCGAACAATTATTTTTTTGGAGTCGCTCGCATGCCTCCATCTTCTGGAGACTGGAAATTTGGTGTCACCCTGGGAACAGGGATGTGCCTTTTACATCCAAATTTGGCAAAGTGAAAAGCCTTTGACTATACCCCACTGAAGATTTATTACCCTTTAGGAGAAAAACCTCTACAGATTCTGTCTGCCTTGATCTCACTCCATTTTGGGGCTTCTAGGGCTTGATTCTTCTGGGGACTGCTCAGGACTTTCCTTGCTCTAATTCCTTTCTTGGCTGCTGGACATGACTGTGGCTCTGGGCACCAGAAGAGAGAGCAGGAAAAGCCATCCCTGTCATCTCAGGGCCTGGACTCCCACCAATTCCCTCACTGCCCAAAGCAAGCAAAGAGGAAAGGAACAGAATGGCAAGGCAGGAGAAATGGGGCAAGGACCAGGGGGAAGCCAGGAACAAACACCTGAGGGGAGAGGTGGATCCCACAGGGATGCTTGATGTGACATCAGGGAATTGGAATGAGGCATTGGAATAGCCTGGCAATGATATATAATAAAAGCATAAATAAAACATAAGCACAAGGAAGGTAATGAAGGGCAGAGATAAGGCCTTAATTCTTATGTTTCAAGGCTTCTGAATTTCAGCTTTAATTTCTCATGTAAAACAGCTTGTGCCTGTTATCATTTCTAGAGTACCCCAAGCCCTCAAAGCCTCTCACTGCTACACCAAACACCCACTGAAACAGCTGACAGGCTAAAAAGAATGGCAGGAGGATGTAATGAGAGGGCAGAGATAGTCAGATTAGAAAACACCATAATTTTGGGTATGCTGATGGTATGCACGAGGTGTAGTGAACTGCAGCACTAAATCAAAGTCTGCTCTCAAAACTCTCACACAGCTGCTATCCAGAGACCTTCTGGCTGGAAATCATTTCCCCACAAAATCATGGGTATAACATAAATATTCATGTGATTTTAACTGTACCATATCTAGGAAGTTTTTTAACCCTTGAGAATCACTGTTACTGAATCATTGCTACCTTGAACAGCAGAATTTCTAGCTTTCTGTTGCTGAAATCTGTTGCATTCCACACCTTAGAGGCTGAGGCTTTCAGAAAAGAAATCCCAGCTGGTATACTCCTCCTGAAGTCATGGGCATAGCTAACAGTTTATAAAGTGCAGTGCCCATTCCTAAGCATGCAGTGGGGCTGGGAGGATAAATACAGTAATT
>VRYO01002482.1:14168129-14193851 GCA_009812075.1 Sialia sialis
AGGTGCAATTGCTGGAGGATGCTCGATGACTATTGCTGGGTCCAGCACCTCTCCATCACAGCAGTTTTTCTACTCTCATCAGAGGCAGCCCAGAGTTGAGCTCTTTGTCACAGCCTGGATCTCCGGACTCACAACTTGGTGCCATCACCAAGGGTCATGTCAAGGCTCTCCTGCCTGCGAGGGAGGAACAGGCACTGCCTTCCCTGAAACAGCCCCACCTTGGCTGCTCTGCTTTGGGGATGTATTTGTCACAAACCCCTGCTCTCTGCAGCGTCACCCAGCACAGATAGAGCCTCAGAGAATTTGGCTGCAAATCAATGCACCTCCCCTACTACTACAACAAAGCTTGTGACTGCAGGAAAAACAGCATGAAAAAGGAGAAAACTCCTTACACATCAGAAAATTAAAACCCACTGTCTAGACAAGAGATCAGGAATTATCTTAAATTTCAAGCAGCGATAATTGACCAAGCGGAAGGGGAAGCAAAAAGGAGAAAGCCTTTATTGAAGAAAAGGGAGAATTCTTTTTGGGTACATCGTACCAATGAGGGGAAACTACATGATTTCCCTGCCAGTGCTGCTAAAGGATGACGGCAGTAAGTTTTGTTCCTAGTTCTGCCTTGGTTCTCCCCTATCACGGAAAGCCAGTGTGGTTTTTTTGTGCCAAAACTTCCCAAAGGAGACGGGTTTGTTACTGCACAGGACACCTGCTTTGTGTCTGCATGAATGAACATATGATTGAAGGGAACTCCAAATCTTAAAATATGACAGGCATCAAAATGTTATTGCATCCTCTCAACAGCTTCAGAAAAATATTTCTCTCTAACCTTATCAAAACAGGAATGACAGTGGAGCCAACTTCTACTGTATAATCACAGAAAAATAAGCGCACCACAGACTTTCCAAGAAAACAGACTAAGTAGATTTGAGGGGGGGAAACCAGCACAGTGCAGAATACACAAACACATTATGGATAAGGTTTAATATCTAATCTGCAGCTACTCCAGAAATACAAAGATATACCTTTAGCAATATGCTCTGGTTCAGTCTATCCCACTTATCTCAAGTACACTTTAAGATGATCTGCATTCTACACAAAAGCAGGCGTGACAGCAAACTTGGCATTACAAAGCACTTCTGTTCCCTGTTTTAGGTGATCACATCTCATTCTTGAATGGGACCTTTACACATCTCTCAGCAGCACAGAGCTTCTACATAGCTGTTGGTGAGTGGGTTTAGCTGTGAGAAGTGACTGGTTTTAAATATTATCAAATTATTTCAATTGCATTAATTAAGCAGCTGTCTTATATCCCCAAACACCCCCAATTAACCATGCAGCTCTAGGAGTACTGGATTTCCATCTTTAGAGAAATGAACCTTTAGATGGCTGAACCTTTCCACACACACTGAATTGACCATGAAACAAAAAAAAATATCTCTCTCTCCTGAAGCACAAATTAGGCCACTGCAAATAAGGCTTGGGCTAGATCTCACACTGCTCAGGGCTCTGCACAGTCGCTCACATCTTCAGCTTTCACACACTAACAGTGAGTGTATGAAAACAGCTGGACCATTTTTCCATGTCATTCCACTCAGCCACGTGCTTTTGAAATGGTTCAATTTCATTATGTGCCTGAATATGCTTTCTCCTGCTTCTTTGTTGCACCAAATAAAAGATACCTCAAATCTAAAAAAAAACCAAAACAAAACAAAAACAACTCCCAAAAAAAAGAGACTTGCATGAACATTTAAGCAGGTTCTACCATATTCCTTTTATTTTCCCCATTTACTGACCTCTCCTCTGAAGGGTGTGTTAACATGCACAGCATGTCAGTGCAATTCCACGGCTTGGGATTTAGGAGTGGTTTTGCATGTGAGAGTAGGAATTGCTCGCCTTGCAAGCTATGGGGATGGCATTCTTCTCATTGTGACAGGGTGAGAGACAACCTGCTCTGTCCCCAGCTGCTGGCTGCTCCAGGCACACATTCCCTTCCTTCTGCCAGGGGCTGTGGCTTGTTTCACAGGTGCCAAATGGCAATTTGGGGTGGTTCACCTGATGTTTCCAAGTCTAGCATCAGGCTGTGGTTGTCATGACCCTGTGAAGAGCAGCTCTGCCAAAAGGCAGAGGGACAGGATTTATAAAATACCTAACAGAATTCTCAGAAGTGGCACATGAACCACAGCCAGGTGTGCTTCAGCAGGGCAAGGCAGAAAGGTGTGTCACTGCAAAATGCCCTCACAAAGCTGTGGCTTTTTCAAGATGTGGCCCTGCAGTGTGGTTGCTCTCCTGGCACTACAGCCCCTCAGAAACTATTAAAACTGAAAAGCCATTCGTAGAAAGGAACACCAAAAAATTTGCAAGTCTTAGAGAAAACCTCTCCCTCCTTTCAAGGGACTCCTGTGTGGGATATGGGGTACCCCCACTTCACACCAGCACAGTGTTTCAGGGACAGGGAGGGGCTGCAGGAGGAACCATCCCACAGCATCCTGAGCCAGCTGCAGGTGCAGCACGGGCAAAACTCAGAAACAGGGTCAGTGTGCAGAGCAAAGTGCTGGCCTGGTGTCTTCACAAGATTTGTTTTAAAGGTCTGCAGATTTTCACACCTCAATCCAGCCAGCCAGGCAGGAATGCCAAAAGATGGTTATGCAAACTCTTCTTTGCCTGCTGTATGGAGGAACTGGGATTAACACAGCACAGGATAGCAAAGTGCCCCAGAATCCTGCAGGTAAAGGGTGAGAGATGCAGGTGACAACCCAGAAATGGTGGTTTTTGCCATCTTACCAACCTCAAATCTAACTTAAAACCATAGTCAAAAGACTAATGATAAAGCAAAAGCCTCTGCCAAAAAATATAGGCAGAACACTCCTGCCAGAATATATGTTAAAGAAAGACACACAATTATTTTTTAGAGTTGCTGGCACAGTGCTTTCAGGAAACCTTTCCCTTTAAACACTAAAATTAAACAAACACATGAAACGCGGGGAGAAATGTAATTACTTTATAGCTTGACTTTGGTCTATTGCCTCGGGTATCCAGTTCCTTTTCTTAGTGATGTGGAAAGTCAAATTCCCCCCTAACAGTGTCATTAATTCCTTGGCCTGGAGAGCCCAGCTTTCCTGCTGCATTTTGCATCAGGAAATCCCAGCTGCCCGCACCTTGCTCTGCAAAGGGCTCTGCAGGTGACACAGGAGCTCCTGCCCTGCTCCCAGCACAGGAAGAGACAGGAGGGATCCCCTATCCCCCCCAAAAGGAGGGGATTAAAACAATTGGGTTGTCAAAAAAAAAACAATTAGAGACTCAGGCAACGATCTAGCTCCTCTGACCTCCAGCCCTTCCTAAACTCCCCTTGCCTGCCAAAAATAATGACAAGGGGTGTCTATTTCTGCTTGCCTTTTTCCTAAGAAAATACCTCCCCCTCTCCCTCCTCACGTCCCCCCATGGCTCTTCCTCCCGCACACAGCTGGGGCTGGCGAAGGTTCATGTTAAATGAACACCCAGTCCCAAAACACAGCCGGGACGGCGTCCAAAGGCTACCAGAGGCTGTCGAGAGACTCCCACTGGTGTGGGCGAGCTCGTGTGCCCCCCACTGAACACCCACCCTCAGGCCAAGAGCAGCTTCAGTGCTGTGGAGAGAAAACAAACGTGGGAGCAGAAGCATCTCTGCTTACCTTCCCCCTGCCTCGCCTCGAGGGATGCTGAGGGAATCCTCACTGCTCCTCAGCCTGAGCAGGCAGCCATCCCAGCTCCTTCCCCATGGCCAAGCAGCTGCTCCTCAGGAAGGTTTCTTGGGCACTGCACAGAACATCCCAGCTCCTTTCAGACTGCAATCTTTGGAGGTCGGTGCTGGAAGCAGCCCTGGAGCTGCCTGCCCTTTGCAAGCTGTCATGCAGTGTAGCAGGAGCCCAGCTGGACTGTGTGAGTTTATATCCACCCCTGTGACACACACACACACACACACACACACACACAGAATGTGCCTGGCATCCGAAGCAGCCGATGCTGGATTTATCCCTTCCCTTGTTGCCAGTGACTGACATAAGTGCCGGGAACTCTTGGTGGAAAACTGCTTATGAGCTTTGGGTCTGATCCAAACCCCACTGAAGACAAAGGAAAGACTTGTGATTGCTTTGGAGCTGGCTTTGGATCAGTCCCATTATCTCTGCCCCGAGAGCAGTGCACAAACAAAGCAGCAAGGACTGGGGCACTGTGAGCCTGTGCCCGGGGGCCCATCTCAGCTGAGGAAAAGAGAAGCAGGGATGTGCATCTGAGCCTTCCTTAAAACATCCATCCAGGGCCCTCCTCGGAGGGGGCTAGCCTTGGGGACATGATCACAACCCTCACTCGTGGGGGAGATGCCCTGCTTGGGAGCAGACATCCAGATTTTTGTGCTCAGGATTGGTATTAGCCACACAAAACATCCAGAGCCAGACCTACACCCAGGCTAAAATAGTGCAAATCATCCACCTCACAGGCTGAGTCTGCTCGTATCTGTTAAACACCATCAGTTTGCACACTCCAGCACTAAGCACATCCATGTGTCTCACAGGACACAAGTGTCCCCATGAGCTCTTCCCATTCCACGAGAAAGAGTAACACTTTCAGACTCCCTCCCACCTAAAAATCCACAAATCATTTGTTTTGTGAACAATTAAGCAGCAATTAGCATTCTTCCTGGGTAAGAGGCTGCCTGCAGAACTCAAAAATTATTTGGCACTGTTTCATTCCACTTCTCCTGGCAGCACTATCTTTCTCTTCATTTACTAAAAGAAAGAAGAAAAAGAAAAGGAAAAAAACCCTGAAAACCTGAAAAAATAAGTTGTTAAGTCATGCTTTGCTATTTTAAGGTATTTGTTGTAACTATAAAAGGCTTTTTTCCCACTGGGAGAATAAATGAGAACCATGAATTACACACAACTTACCTAAGAAAAGTGCAAAATAATTCTCTGTCCTGGGATTACAGAGTTGATGACTCATGACCATTTCTTGTACAGTTTAGGCTACACAACTTCTGTAGCATAAACTGATTTCCACTGGAGGTAAAGGGGATTTTAACCAACACCTTCCCACCAGTGCCAGTCCTTAGTGTGGATGCAGTCACACTACACTAGGACAGCTCTTCTTGGGAAACTGGCAAGCAGCTCCCTTGCACCCCAAGTTTAAAAGCACATTTGAATTCCTGCATTTTAACAGACTACCATGTGTCAGTGGAATGACAATAAACAGCAATGTGGGTGTCCTTCAAAGGAGAGGAGCAAGAGCCAAAACGAGTTGCCCTTGGCTCTTTGCAGCGAGGCTGGGGCTGGGGTCTGGCTTGTGTCTGAGGTGGGTTCAGACCCTCCAGCAATTACCTGGCTCAGCAGGGGTGGGAAGGTGTGACAATGCACTGCCCTGCCACAGAGCTCACCCCAAACACAGCTTATGCTGTGCTCAGACACCCTGATGAGGGTAACTCTGAGGAGCAGAGCAGCCCTGACAAGTTTCAAAGTCTGTTGACATTTTTGTGATGCCAAACTCCGAAAATCACAGCTGGCGTTGAGGGTCAGGTAACCCCGGGCTTGAAACACGCAACAACACTAAGTTATTTTTCAATCCTGGCTTGAAGTGTAGCTTTGCAAAAGCCTGAGTCTCTAGGATTTCCCACCCCTCATCCCAAGAAGTGGAGAAGAGAGAGTGAGGATTTAAAGGGAAATAAGTTAAACCTCATAGCATGCAAAATGAATTCCCTAACCAGAAGGGTCTTGCCACATCCTCGGAACGGTGTCACGGCTTGAAAACATGCCTTGCTTCTAAGCTCATTTATTTCCTAGGAAAACTCAGCCGCTAGTATGTCTTAAAGAAATCCCTAGAAAGGCATCTGCAAACAGTTGCACTGAAATCTCAATTGCTGAGCGTAATTCACGGCAGAGCGAAACCCTGGAATCTCTGCGAGCGCAGGGCACAAATAGCTCAGGGAGGTGTTTGGTACGAAGGAAATGGTGATGCTTCTTCCATTTCCCATGAATATCATATGCACTGCTTCAGCCATATGTTGTGTTGGATCTGCCACATTCTTCGGTGGTGGGCACAGATGTGGACAGATCTGACAGATCAGGGTCTTAGGGTCACACAGGAGTAAATTGGGGGCAGATGATTTGAGCGTCACAGCTTATTTTTAGAAAAAAAAAAAGAAAAAGGGGGGGGGAAAAAGATTGCTAAGAATCATTTCTACCATGTGTCTGAACAAGAAAGGCATTTATCTCACCTAGTAAAAACAAAGAAGAGTTTCTCTCAAATAAGGAGTTTGTTTTAAGAGGCTAACAAAGATTGTTCTATGCACTCTACAGATCACAGGTGCTGCAGGGAAACATAGACTTTGCCATGTATTTCCGTGCTTCATTAACATGCATTATTTTCAGACGGTCTCCAACAGTGTTCCAGCTTCACAGGCACAGAAGTGACTCCTTTGACAAATAAGCAAAGTTTCTTCTCAATTGCCTGGCTTACACTGTTCTCTGGTTATTTCTCTGATTAGTGCTGTTTTGCTTACACACGCACTGTGGGTGATAAAAGACATCAAGGAAATGGAAAATGCTTTCCCAAGAGTATAACCACAGCTAGGAGATGGAACAGAAAACAAGGAAAAAGGAAATCAGTGCTTATTCAAGCCCTACAGGCCACCAAAATGCAGCAAAAAAATGTAACAGATTCCTTCATGTCTATTATTTATGCTCATAAGAGCGTATTATGCACACACATGCTTTCTGCCTCCTGCTGTACAAGGTTTAAAAGCAGAGAGTGGGGATGAGGTCACATTTCTTCATGAGTCCCACAAACTGCACTGCCCAACATTCATTTGTATGAGGCTCTGTAAAGCTGAAGCAGAACTCAAACCCAAACCCAAAGAAGGACAACACTGCCTGACACAAAATTGGCCTTTCAAAGGCTGCTTTGAGAAAGAAACCAGAGGAAAATGCTGGATTGCACTAGAATGGTGAGAACAAGGTGATGCTGATGGCAGGAACGTCCCAACCAACTCAGTCACATAAACCTTTGTGTTATGGCCATGCCCAGTCACTTGCAGTGGATTTTTCCAGGCCATCAGCTCAAATTACTAATAGCCAGCAAGGGACATTTTAGTTGTATCAAGCAGACTTTTACCCTGCTATGAACAAATCAACCCAGGCCCCAGGCAGGTTGGAAATTGCTCGGAGAACAGTGTCACCCCTCTGCTCCCCAAGCCCAGTGCTCTCCTGAGCCCGAGCAGGAATGGGGTGAAGCCAATCTGAAAGCAGAGCTGGAGATTTTCCATTTCCTCTTACAAGTCACTGAGGAGTTGTACGTGCAATCAGTCATATTTTTTTCCTATGTTTTCCCTGTCTCTTTGGCTAAGAATAAATGGCTTGGATTGATAAAACTTAAACTCTACGGATTTTCCTGCCCCTTGAGGTTTCACACAGGCTTCTTCTGGTTCTTCAGAGGGGTCACACCAGCTGGCAGAAGGATTCAGATGGGATTTAAGCTGTGTGAGGCTGGGCCAAAACTGTGTTAAGTGTAGCTTAGTGATTAAATTGTTGGAATAGGGATCAGGAAGCCCAGTGTGTTAGGTAAATATGGACATCTCAGCCCAGCAGGATCATGTCACTTAAAACTTTTTGCCAGCTGAGATTCACAGTGCTGGGAAGGTGAGAGGCAGGTGGAGAAGGCAGTGTTTTGCTGGCCTGTTGCTTTGGGGTCTCCATGAGTGCACCAGAGCTGTGTTTTGCTCCAACACCTGGCACTGAGCATTGGAGCCCAGACAGGACTGCTAGAAGAAAACAGAAGCCAGACAGAAGATGGGATGCTGCAAGAAATGAAGGCACTTCAAGCTGAGTTTTCTTTCCAAAAAAGGTAAATCTGCAGGGAGGGCAAAGGCCAGGATAGGAGCCCATGAATCCCTACCCTGCCTTCCAGGGCAGAGTTTCTTCTCAGGAACCAGAACTTCAAACCAAGCTGAGATTTGGGAGGAAGTTTGTCATTTGTTGCTGGTTTTTTTCTCCCTGACTTCTGGTTTCAATCACTTCTGTGTTCAGTTGCTTTTTGGATTATCAAATAAGCAAAAGTCCCCTAGAAACTCCTGTACCAATTTTTTTTCCTCCACTTGAAAAACAGGCCACCAGCCTTTAAATGCATCCCCTGCTGGCAGAGAAGAGAGGTAACATTTTATACCTGGTCACTTCTGGATGTGTACAAACAGCATCACAAAACCACAGGATTTTGAAAGATTTTCTGGTCTGTCCCTCTGAGTGCAGCAAACATCCCATGATAGATATCTGATAGATCTGCTTTCAGAATCCTCCTGTGGTAATAGAAACCACAGTTCCATTCACCTTCTCAAAAGAAAGATTTTCTCCCGTCTCTCCAGTTGTGATCCAAGCTCCCCATCCCCTCTGCTGTGCTGCCAAACTGCAGAGAGCAGGATTTCCTTGCCTGTGGGATAATCTGCCATGAGTGTGCTGTTTTCTTTCCTCTTCTTTCAAGACAGTAAAAGCGGAATGGAGAAGTAGGTGGGAAAGAGGAGAAGAGAAATATAAACCATGACAGGAAAGAAATACAGGACTTGTTTATGGGGGACAACCAAGTGCATTCCTCCTACAAATTACCCCATCCAAAGGCTATACTGGCACTCTTAACAGCTCAGGGTGGAAGAAGGGGTAGTTCAACTCCCAACTCTGCCACAAGCTTGTTTGCAGGTCTTGAAAATAAGTATCCATGCTTCAGAATGCCTCAGTTCAAGTCAATCTGCTGCTTAAAAAGAAAATCTGCTTCATAGGATTGTTCAAAGCTTAAATGAGCATTTGAAGAGCTCTAGTAGAAATAAGATGAAGGGCACTCTCAGAGAGACAAAGCATTATCATCATAAAGTGTAATCTTGGTGGTTTTTATGGGCAAGCATAAGATTCCAGCAATAATCTTTAAAGCAACATCCATTATGTGGAAAATTAGCTTTCAGCTAATGGTCTGTTACAGGTCACACTTGGTACAACTCCATGCTTGTTTTCTTCCTTTTTCCCTTAAAAGCACTTGGAAATCCTGTGACAGCTGCCTGGGGGGAACAGCAGAGCCTGGCTGGCTGATGGCACACAGTGACATGGAGAGATGAGGAGGAGCATGGTCCTGTCTCACACCAGGTGAACCAGCAAGCCCGGCAGGCCAGGTGAGATGTGTCTGGGTGAGATCTTTGCCCTTGAGGGACTCCTGGTGCCAGGCACTCTGTACAGGACTCTGGCTGGAGAACAAGGGTCAGTCTGAGACACCTCCTCACCAGGACATTTGGGCAGCAAAAAGCAGGAGGTGGTGTTCTCCTACATAGATTTCTCACTTGAGACTCCCTGCAGAACTTGCATAAGCCAAAATTCCCAGAGCAGGAGATGAAACCTCACCTAGCTAGGCTGAGCCCCTCAGCACCCTTGATGCCTTTACTGCTTGTTTTTTCAGAGACTGTGCTCTCCCAGGTGAGGATCTCTGTGAAGACCACGAGAAGTCCAAATGGGATTGAAAGCACTGAATCCCCCTCCAGCCTCAGTAGCTCAGCACTCACCTCCCTCCCAGCACCTGGAAATGCCCCACTTCACAGTGTCTTTGCTCCAGGGAAGCCCAGTCCTTGCTGCAGCCACCTTCTCGGTCCTGAGTGACTGGAATGCCCTTCCCCACATCACACAGACAGCTGTGCTTTATGCCCACCAAACACTGACAGGGGACCATGAGCAGTGGCCACCCCTCAGGAAGAAGGGCACAAGCCAGATGGTGGTCTCCCTGTGAGTGCTGGAGATCCACCTCTTCTCCTGGAAGAACAAAGAGCTAATTCACTGACACCAGCCTGAAAGCCAAGAAATCGTACTGGGGCTGCTCAGAGAGGAGGGAGCCAAACTCAGCAGCAAATAAAAGGAGAAAAAAGAAGACCAAAGATGGTTATTACAATTCAAAAGCTTTGAGGCTGTGCTTTTACTGAGCAGAGGCAGCAGCAGGCTGAGGAGCCCAAGAGCCCAGAGGGCTGGGGGACATGGCCATGATCCTGCCAGGCTCTGCCATCACAGCCTGGCTGAAACAACTGGTTCAGCCCTGATGTTTTGGCATTAATGGCTTTGAAATATCATTTCACAGCCAGCAGTGCACGGCTCAAAGAGCACAGCCCATGACGGGAAACTGGGAACCTCCACGCCACAGCAACATGGGTCCGGGTCTCAGCTGAAGAATCTTCCACGGTGAAAAATTTGGATAAATGGGAAAATATGGGTGGGGGTTTGGTTTGGGTTTTTTGTCTGAATTTAAAGAAATCTGTTATTTGTTTTAATGGGTTTTGTCATTTTATGCCCTTCTGGCCAAAATGTTATGTCATGATTCTAGAAAGCAGCCATTTTAAGTTCTTGCTTGCCAAAAGCAAAGGAAGCAAAGGATGTTTTTACAGCTTTTTAAAACCAAAGCCTCATGGGGGAAAAATGAAAATTTTAAAGACAATTTTTCCCCTGCTATTTACTCTGCTAAAAAAATTACTTTCTACTGGGAAAGTGATTAAAATTAAAACCAATTGTTGAGTCACTCATCCAGACAACTCATGAGTTCGCTGTAAACTCAGCAGATTAAAAAAATCTCACTCGTACTATGAGGGGTCTTTCCAATTTTCTGAAAGTTTATGGCACTGCAGCAAGGCTGACACTGTTTTTAAACAAGCTGCAACTAAATCCTGGGTTTGAAGCCAGCTGATAGACAATCCCAGAGGAAACAACACCACTTTTGTAAAGTGCTATTCTGCTTCCTCCCTCCAAGCTTGGATTTAATGATTTATTTACAATATGAAAAAGTGTTTTCATTTATTATAAGGACAAGCAAAGCCCTGGCTGCAGTGAGAAGGTAACCTGGTTTCTTCCCAGCTCTTCCAATGATTACTTGGGTGAAATGGTAGCAGCTTTGCCCCACAGTCCCAGGCTTTCTGCAGCAATGTTTGGGTGAAGATTCCCATCCAAGCTCCTTGTTGAAATCCACACTCACTGACCAGGTAGAAACAAAGGTCAAAATTAATAATGTTTTATTAATAATGTTGTATCCTTTTCCAGTTGCATCATCTCCAAACCCACTGCTTTATAAAACTTTCCAACAGACTAGGAACAAATGGGGAACTACAACAAGACCTCCTATAAGAAGTGGAGTAATTCCAGCTCTGGTTGCAATGTAATCAAGTTTATACCATGGCTGCTGGCTGACACTGGGTAAAGAAAACAGAGAACAGGACATTTCCATTTGGGTGGGACAGTTTGCTGCTTCATGCAAAGCTTCTGAGCCTTGGGGACTCGATCTGCCTGTTTTGCCCAAGGAGAAGAGAGTTAAATAGCCAGTGGTCTTGATATAAAGAATCACTAAGCAGGCCTCTGGCTGGAAAAAAAATATACCTAAGATGAAATATGAATTGTTTGTAGAAAATCCTGGGTTGGGCAAGATGCAGTGCTCACAATCTCTTCCAACACCAGAATTTGAGTTCTTAGAGCAGGGACGTCAAATTAAACTTTTAAAAGTTCAGAAGTAGCAGGTTAAAAACAAACACAAAGAAATAGGTTGGATGGTTCAAATGCAGCTTGGAGTTAAGATGTAGCACTCTATCCCAGGATATATACTTAACAGAAAATAGAGACTTGCACTAGTTCAAAGGAAAAAAAAGTCCTGAGATTTGTTTAAAAAGTTAAAACTGCCTCTAATCCAGGAGGTCATTGGGGATGCCCAGTATTTGGAAGTTTCCTGCATGCATGCCCTGCACCTTTCCTCTTCTCTTTGTATCCCCTTGTAGCCTCAGACAGTGACAAGATTCTTTATCAGATGAGCATTCAGGGTGCCCACCTCTGGTATGAGGTCAAAGTCTGAGATGCTCCATGGAGGCTTCAGCTGTCCTCACATCTGGAGATCATCCCACCACCTCCAGAGGAGCTGCCCAGCTCCAGAAGAAGGGCAATGGGAGTTAATATGTTGAAGATGCAGAGCTGCCCCATGCCCTGCTCTGACAGATATGGACCTGCACAGAGCCACTCACCAGGTTCCTGACTGACAGCTTGTCCTAGGTTACAATGTAAAGATGTGCCCAAAGGGATGCATTCAACCACCATCTCCATGAACTGTTCAAAACAGGAGGGGCAGTGTTTTCCTTGCCTCCTCCCCTGGACTATCTCCTGTTAATGGGCCATCAATGCCCTGCCTCATGAGTCACAGATATCTCCTGTTAATGGGCCACAAATGCCCTGCCCCATGAGTCACAGATAACTCCCTCCAGGAGAAATTCCTCTTTCATGGGCCATCAAGGACCCACCATGACTGATAAAATGACATCATCCTATTGTGAGATGCTCTGCCCAGGGGGAGGAGCCAAGCATTCCCACCTGGATATAATGTGGGGCCTGGGAGACAGCAGGCAGCTCTCTTACCCACTGGTTTCCAGAAGACAGGAGCTACTGGAGTTTTCTACAGGATCACCACTTCAGCAAGACCACTTCATCTGGACTGCTGCCACCACCCCAACTAGCCGGGTGTCAGGTTGTTTTCTGACTCTGTCAGTGCTTTCTTTTTTTGTACCACTGTGTGCATTTTAATTTATTTTTTTTTTCTATTAAATTGTATTTCTGACTTGGAGTCTCACTAGTTTTGCTTTCAAACTAGTACACAGCTTCACAAACAACAAGCTATTTAAAATCAACCAACTACTGAAGTTTTCCTACAGTAGAAGTACATTTTCTGGGGGAAAGGACAGCAAGAAAACAGCCCTGAGTATAAAGACACGCATCCCATAGGAACACTCTGGATCCAGTTATGGCTCTGCCACAGAATTTTAATTTCAGCTTCTGGCAAGTCACTTATCCTTGGCGTTCCTCAGTTTCTCATCTCTAAAAGCCTCTCCAGGGTCCTTCCAGGTCCTGGACTTCACTGCAAAACCATGCAGGACTACACTGGGGACCATGAGGATTAAGGTTTTCACGGCCTTTGTGTTCATGGTTTGGAGGGAAAACCAGATGATATTAAAGCTTTGACCTGTTTCCAGTTTAGCTTCCTACTACAGTCACAAACCAGGATTAGCAGCCTGAACATACAGGCACAATCCTCCAGAAACATCTCAGCTGCAGTTTTTAGCCACAAATTATTTTCCCATTGCTGCTCAGCTCCAGGTCATGGTGCTTTCCTCAGGACCCCATTCTCAAAGACTCCCTAGAGCTCAAAGCTGCTCTGGGTATCTCACACTTTGCCAGCACATGGGGAAAGGAGCAGAAGGTTATGCATATAGCACAGCTTCCAAGAGGACTAGGCCATGGAAGGTGTATAAAATGGAATTAGCAACAACTGGGTGAAAAGGAGCCATGTTGGTGTCACTGAGCACAATGAAAAGCGTAATTGGTTACAGCTGACAAACACAGAATTGCATTAAACAGAACATTCGATGCTGGCCCATGGTTTACATCAAATTGTCAATCCCAATATGGCAATCCCCTAAAAGGGCCACTTTTTTTTTGTAAACCCTCAGGAAACACAGCAAATCATGGCAACATGTTTATAGTCTTCAAATGCCACACAAGGAGCCTGACCCGCATCCTTTATGGAGGGATGTACCAGAAGGTGTTTCAGCATGTCCATACTCATTTTCCAAATACATTTCACAGCTTCATTAAGCCTTCACAAGTCTCTCAAAGATCAGCTTTTAGGTGAAGCTGTGGAGTGGACAATCCTCAAGGCCAACCTCACTCAATAAAAATGAGATCTCTTGCCTTATCTCTGTCTTGTTTTCTGTCTTCAAGTCTGGCAACGAAGGCTGGAAACAGCAGCAACAACACACAGATCTTTACAGCCTGCTCTGAACTTCGCTGTCTGCTGCTGCCATATCAGCTGCCCTTGGACTTTGGCACTAAACTTGACACCAGCAACCACAGTAGAAGCTCGATGATATTTATGTCCAAACAACAGGGTTTTTTTTCTGTGCTTATTCTGGCTGGAATTCAAGTTATTCCAAGATGGTTTGCGGTTCCTGCACCTATTGACACAGCAGATCCCGTAGGGGAGGGGCAGGTTTGCATGGTGCCTGTCACAGCCAAGTCCTGGTGCTACCTGAATGCTCTGTGGCCTATGCTAGGACAGAGGGGCAGGAGAAGAGAGAGCTAGATTAAACACAAAGGCACTTTAGGCACAGTCAGAGCCATTCTGTGTTTGGGAAGATACACCAGAATTGCCCTTACAGCAAACTCTGCCAAATTAGGATGTTCCACAAGAAGCAAAACCTGTGAAATACATTGTCCTGAGATGTTTGTGCTTTAGATTCTAAAGTGTCTAGCACTCAAGCTGAAGGTCTTTCAGGGGAAGTTAAAGAGTCTCTTTCCTTCACCCAGCTTCAGGTTTTCATGAATTTGGTAAGCTGTTTTCTTAAGGTATTTTTAAGACTTTCAGCTAGCTGTCAGTTTTTCCACCAAATCCAACAGGTCAGTGGAAATGAGGACAAACAGGCTACATACTGGAATAAGGTAAACAAACTAAAAATTCACACAGTTTAATTTTTGACTTCAGAAGAACAGATTGATTTACAGCAGGAAAAAAAAAATTAAAAACTCAAAAAAGCTGCATAAAATTATGATCCCAGTTACCTACTTTGCAGATGACCTGCTATGATATCAGCATATCTTCAAGGTTTCAAGATAAGGAAATACAACACAAGGTGGATCTTTACAGCAGGATGGCAGTGCCCTGAGTTCATTCAAAGTCCTGGTTTACTACCATGAGTACACAGATAGCCTTCCAGAGAATAGCTTTGTGCTAACTTCACTGAAGAGCAAACAAGAAGAAGAGTCAACAAAACTCTTCTCTAAGTTTTAAATACCAGGAGGGGAGGAAGCTTTATTGCTTTATGCTACTACATTACACAGATACAACAACAGCTGTCAACAATAATATTATCTGTATTACAGCAGAGATCCCAACTGAGACTAAGGTTTCATTGTGCAGGACACTTGTAAAGAACAATTAGAAACGCACTCTGCAAGAAGCCACCCTAAAGAAACTCAAGACTAAACAGACAAGAGGGAAAGAATGGGGAGAAATTACATTATCTCACTTTTAGAGATGGGAAACTGAGGAACGCCAAGGATAAGTGACTTGCCAGAAGCTGAAATTAAAAGTCTGTGGCAGAGCCATAACTGGATCCAGATTTTCCAAATCCCACTCCAATACTCTCCAAACCCAGTAGAAGACATCCCTTTAAATTTGTCTTAATAATGTTACAGTTGGATCTCACTTGGAATTGAACTGTAGAAATCAGAAGTGGGTACGTTGTTTTTTTTTTTAGGAGCACTCTTATTAAGACCACAGCACATTTTGCTCAGGACTATGAATTCTTCATTAAATGGCTCCATTGTGTCTAATTTTCTCAGCTTAACGAAGAGCCTGCACTTTCAGTTGCTGTGCCAGGCAAACTTGTTCCAGCAGAACTTGGTAGAACTCTTTCCTAACGCTCCTTTACACGCTCAAGACTAACCAAGCTGCTCCCCCTGAAGTATCCACAGCAGACATGGGAACATTTAATACAATTTAATACACTCCCAGCACGTTGCTGTGAATGGGAGGCTCCTGAAGAAATGCCACAGCCCTGTAACACGACATGCTGGATGAACACTTAAACTTTTGTGGTCAATGAGAGTCAACATGATAATTCAGTGTTAGTTGGAATTACCACAGTTGGATTACCCATTTTTCAACTTCTCCTGTTCCTAAGCCATCTTAGTGGCCTTTATTCATAAAAGACACACATCTACCCATTTCAAATTGCCCCTTCATGTAAATACTGTCAGGACAAATAAAGTAATTACTGCCAAGCCATCTGAAAATGATCAACACCCTTCACTGTGAAGTAAGCAAAGTAAAGTCCATAACAAGATACTAATTTGCACCTTTTTTGTTTTTTAATTTGAGGAATAATTCACTTTTTTTGCTGCATAAGTTAAGCATGGAACATATTATTTAATCCTAATGCAAATCACACCAGCAGGAAATGTCGTAAAGAAAAAAGTAATCTTCTGAAGGAAAAATAAATTATCGACCACGTTAAGAAGGAAAGAAACATTCTCAAATAATTTCTTTCTTTGTTGGTATTGGCTGGCAGCATAATCCTTCCAAGTAAATTGTAATTTCCAAATTAGATTATACATTATGTCATATTAGTTTTATATTAGAAAAACAAACTGACTGAAAGGAAAAATGCCAAAGTCGACTTGCCTGGTAATGTAAAATTTTTGTGTTTCTGCTGTGAAATGCTAATGTTTCTTTTCTTTTTTCTTTTTTTTAAACAAGTTTTACAGCAAACATAAAACCTAAATTATGGCAAGATATTTACTTTACTTGACCAAGCCCTGTTTGAAAAATAAATAGGGAAAAAAAAGACCAAACATTTTCAGGACACCACATAACCATAGCAACAGTTATCTCTGTATATAAATACTGATACTGGCATGGAAACTTTTATGAGTTATACATCAATCAAGAATATAAGCACCTATTGCACTAAAAAATAACTTATATAGAGAGAACATTAAACTTGCACAGGTCAAGTGATCTGAAGTCAGGAAATTGTGGAATTGAGAATGATGGTGCAACTTTTGCATTACTCCTGTCTACATTTTAAAGTCTTTAAATACACCACACTCTATCAGTTTTTTTCCACACAATTCCTGCTTCACTCACTGTCCTGAATGGATGGTGTTTGCTGGATACATGGTCTGGGACATTAGTCCTATGAGGGACAACTGAGGCTACTGGAATTCTTTAATTTTAGGGAGACAAAAGCTGAGGGAAGATGCTTGGCCCAAACCTTTGCAATGTGTTTCCCAAACTCTACATCCCAGAGGGAGTGCAAGCCTGCTTTTCCCCCCACTCATCTTTCAGAAAATCTTAAAATGCTGCTAAGCAGAGATAACATTTTAGTTTGTCGGATAGGGTGCAGTGGGATGGCATGGCCTAGGAAAAAGGCCATGTGGCATCAGGGAAAAAAACCAAATAGGTACAGGACCATGGGAATGATGAGACTGAAGACGTCCCAGCACACAGGACTTGCTGAAAGCAATCATTTGCAGAAAGTTTTGAAGACAACTAGCCAAGGGTAAACATGGAAATATTGTCATCTCTTCATGACCTGTTAAACCGTCCCAGAGCATTCACCTGTCACTACAATTTTGCAGTAAGTTTAGGCAGTTAAAAACAAGTTATAAAAAGAATCAATCCTGGCTGCTGCAGGAACTAAAAGATCACCAATCTGTTTCTCCAAGGAGCTGGCTGCAGATGATCAGGAAAGCCCCTACCTAAATGGACCAGCTCACGAGTACAAAATGCTTTGGTATTAATAAAAGACCCTGGAAGGTTGAGCACATAAAGTGCATCTTCATACAAAGAGACAATCATCCCTAGTGGCAAGGAGGTGTGAGAAAGGAAGAGAGATTGTGCATCCCAGTCCAGCAGACTGACAGTGCCTACAGACCCTAACAGAAATAAATTTGAAAGAGTGCAAGCTCATCATCCTGAAATTACCTTTGCTACTAGATTTTTCCCAAATGACAAGACTACAAATAACTGGCTTAACCTTCCACGTGCTCAAAGGAATGTCTGGACATAGGATCATCTTAGATGTTAAAAGAAATATATATAGATGTATTAGACAAAAATATGGCCTCCAAAGACCATTTTGAATTCAAGTTTTTAAAGAAGCAAAACAGAGTTTTAAATGCAACTTCCCACTTAGTCTCAGCAACAATCTCACTTCTCCCATAATATAATACAGTAATTTCACAACTATAAGCCGCACCTGTATATAAGCCGCACATCCGGGTAGCTGGGCAGACCACAGGATTTGTCCATAAATAAACTGCACCTGAATATAAGCTGCACTACTGGGTAGGCTGGATTCTTCAATGAAAAAAGTGCGGCTTATATTCGTGAAATTATTGTAATACTATAAACTACAAAAGGGTGGTTTTAACTCTAATATATTTTTATATCATTACAGCTACAGCAACATTCCCATGATAAAACAGACAGATACACAGACATGTCTATCTCACTTCCTGCAAAGGTTAGACTTAGAAGCTTTTTATAAGGAGCCAAGAGATTATTAATATGTGTGGTAATGTGGTGATGAACACAAGTACCATGAGGCACAGACCATTACAAAGCCCTTAGAAAAGTCAGCTCTAAGCTGTGATTCTATACAATTTCTTGGCTTCCCTAACAGTTTATTATTTTTTTCTTAAACATCTATGAATCACCAGGTAATCCTTAGCCAACACTTCTAAGTGGAATTTTCATAAAAAGCAACATACACACATGATCTTGGCATTTTGTGCAAGACAAAATTATCGATGGTAGTGCAAAGCAAGCAAGGAGCCGAACTCCACGTTGTATAGCCCCATTTTTGTATTTGATCACATCTGATCATGGGTGCCACAGTACACCTATTTGTATAATTTTTTTCCCATTTTGGTCTTACTGCACTAAACCTCTAATGATTTACACAGCTCCACTGGTCTCATTTGATCTGTTCTATATATTGTTTGCATTTAGGTGGCTGGAAATGGCACAACCCTGTGATTACTTCATGTTTCATGAATGGCCAGACAAAGATTTATTTATTCTAAATCTCACCAGGAATGACATACAAACTTTACAGAAGAGTTTACAAGTTTTTTGGTGGGGGGTCCATTTTTCCCCAGCTTTCCCTACCTCAAATTTGTCAAGAGGCAGCCTCTTCACAGGGCAAGGAAAAGATGTGCTGGCTTTGTGTTTCCTTTCTTCTGTAACATCTTATAAAAAGAAGTTGATTAGTGTGCAAATTTGCAATTTTATTTCTTGACTCCTTACTCCACAGACCCATGGGATTTCTTCTGCCATGACATCATCTGATCCAAGAGCAGCACTAGACATGAGAAAGGATGACATCTGATGGAAATTTTAAGTAACTCTTCCATGACAGATGCAATCCCTTCAGTGTTCTATAAAGCAATATTTATTGTATGCGAGCACAAAATTTATTTCTCTCATGTCTTGATATAAAACTATCTGCTATGGATTTTTGAAATTTACCTCCATTATTGGCCTCAGTCCAAGAGGGGACTAAATGGATCATGACCTGATATAACAGGTCTCACCAACGTGCCCTCTCTCGTGCAAGAAATCAATATTTGGCTTTGGTGTGAAGTATTTTTTCATGTTTTCCCTCCCAGGCCTGACCTCGGATATCCCTTTCACCCATGACTTTCCCAGAGAGGCAACTGAAGGAAGGTACACATCCATCAAAACATCTTTTCCATCTGTTTTTTTTCCCCACCTTTTCAGATGGAGCTAACAGGGATTTTGCTGGAGGACCAAAATGCAAGTTGCAGTTCTAAACTCAGCAGAGTACCGCCCTTCAGAAAGCCTTTTGTGGCACAAAATACAACTGGCACTCAAGGGGAGGGGAAAGAATAAAAGCAACACTTCTGAAAACCAGCGACTCTCACAATTAACTGGTGCACATAAAACTGCAGCTTCAAGAGAGTCAGACTCCCAGCCAGGGGAGACAAGACACACATACATGTACATATACACACACAAAGAGACCATGTCCAGAATGATATAATTGGTTTGCAGGCACACTTCAATCATTCCTTCATTTTATGGACTGCCATTATTTAGCTTAATAGGAGCTCAAAGAAAGGAAGGCGGAAGTTAAATGAAGCAATCTCCCATCCAGCCCTGGTGTATTATACTGGCAGCCTTTATCCTGACTCATTTGTACCTATAGAAACTGTTCTCAATGACACAGGGACCAGGGATTATTATCAATAAAGGACCTGACTTGACCATAGACATCCACTACCATGAATGCTGCTCAACAGCTTCTTCTATTAACAAAATTAATTACAGGAAAAAATACTTTTTTTAACATAATATTTGTTGCCATTGAGCTCCACTGGAAATATATATACTGCAAACATATGCTGTCACATGCAGCCTTCACACACTGATTTCAGAGTAGGCCTGAGAGGCTCCCTTCAAGGTTTTTTACCTAGGGACACATTATTTGAATGAAGGTCTTTAATGCACTATGTCAAAAGGCCATCTTCATCTCTACGATTCCAGGGAAGTGGAGGTGCTCCACTGCAAAGAATTTGGCTTCTTACCTACATAAAATAAACAGTTGCAATGCCTGTGGGTCTCAAAAATAGTAGCAAGGGTTCTTTTTTTAATAATCCTCAGTCTACTGTTTCAATAGCTAGACTACACATCTCCCAGCACATATAATACAGCTGCTTTATGTTGGCCTTGTAGCTGTTCATTATTTTTGCTTTTATAATAAGAAATGTACAGAAACAAATGACCCTTTCAAAGTCCCGATCTGTTTAAAGAAATAGCAAACAATCCCAAAGCCACAGAGATTCTTCTACTGGCACAAGAACGGTGGCCCGTCGTCATTTCATGGCCCAAATGAGATAACACTTTGAAACAACATTCATTAACGTTTGAAATCCCAATACAGAGCAATTTAATTCAAATGGCTTTGTTCTTTAGAAGAAACCCAAAGGGGAAGGCGGGAAGGCTAAAAAGATAGCTTAAGTCATATAAACTTTCACCAAAGAGCAAATCAAAACATCTGAGGTTCATTCAATAGGGCTGAGTGGCCTCAGCGAGAAGACGACAAACAAAGAAGCATTGTATTGTTCCACGGAGTGAGGTTTTTCCAGGAACATCCCCTCAGACGCTTTCCAAGTGAACACCATGCAGCTGAGAGTAGGTGGATTTGAAACAGCACAAGATCAATAAAAATCCAGCTTTCCCTTTCACAGGAAGTCGACTGTTAAAACAGTAATGTGCTTGTCCATAGCATGTAAAACAGAAAGGCCACACAGAGGTTGGGCGTTGGGTTACTGCTCGGTGTGTCTCAATAACACAGCACAGACATTCTGAATATCTTCCCTACCCCACCCTGCAACCTTCCTGTGCCAAATAGTCCAAGCCTTTTAAGCAAATTAACCCCTGATAAAAGGCAGAAACCAACCACGTTTTCTAAAAGAACAATCCCTTTCTTTCATTAACCTCGTAGAGAACTTTTTAATATCACACTTTGTCACCCTGTCCTTCAGTCCAAAGGCTCAGATACATGGAGAATGGAAGATATCAGTAACAAGAAGCATCACTGATGGTGCTCTGACTCATGAGAAAACAAAGAGGTGGGGAGGGCATCAGCATGAAACCAACCACATTCTGGTGGGTTTAGATGCCTTTATTTATTCTAATATCATAGACTTATTAGAGACTGCTTTATTTTTACACTGTTTGTTCTTCGAAGCTATGAGTGGCCAGAGACCAGAATAAAAACCCCTGATTCACATGACTTTTACATGCATCCATGTTGAAACCAACAACATGACAGAATGATCCAAGGTCTTGAATGGCTGCTGGATGAGGCAGGATTCAATAGAAGCACTTCTCAAATTAGAAGACATGACTGAAATGGGATGTGGCAGGGATCAGTGGGATCCTGGCCACAATGAGCAGGGATGAGTTGTTTACTCTCCTTTCCAGCATATCCTGGGAAACAGTGGAGCAAACAACAAAGAGCAGACTGAGAAGAAATGAAAGCAAACAGCTCTTCCCAGAGCACTTGGTGAGGCTAAAGAATTCCATGCATGGGAGGCTGCAAAATGTATGTGGGTTCAAAAAGTAATCAGCCAAACTCCTTAGAGAAAAAATCCCACTCCCTTAAATAAAAAACACAATCTTTTTCTGAGCTTAAAATGCTGAAGGTCAAAAGAGTGACGCTGGGAAAATGTCACCAGAGGCTTGCCCTGTTGCTGTAGTTTTTCTTTGGAGTGCCCTGTTGACCACCACCAGTGTCTGGGTTACCTTGTTAGAGAGGTCTTTGGCAATACCCAGCACGACCAACCTGACATTCCGTGAACCACCACAGCAACAGCCCGTGTGTGTTCCCAGCCTGCAGCATGAGGTAATTTGGATTAACTTAACCCACCCAGAAGGAGGTTTAAACTAAACTGAGTTGTCTCATGTGTGCCAGTGGCCAGAACACATAGGCACAAAGTTATCTCACAGGCAGTCACCAGGAGCCAAGGTTCTGCTGAGCCCTGTGGCAGGCACCAATGACTGTGTGTTAGAGAGTTCATCTCAGCCCCACAGGACAAGACTTTTCTGTCTGAGCTGCTCACAGATCCCACCCAAGTGACAATGTTTCAGGCATAATCTGATCTTTGGTGTGCACCTTCCAGCCAAGAGATCACAAGGATATCCCAGCCAATGCTGAGAAGGTTCTGACCAGTTTGTGTCTTGTCTAAACCACTGGTTTGGGAAGCAAAGACTTTCCCAGGGAGGTAAAAGCAGAAATCAAGTGGAGCAATTCAATTTTGCCTTGTTGGCTGGGCAAACCAATCAGCTTTCCAGGTTAATTTCCAGCGTAATGTTTGCAGATCCCAGCTCAGACACCAGGTTTAGTGAGCCCAGTCTCTGGTTTTGAGATGAATTCTCAGCATTGCTGCAGCCTCTCAAAGGCAAATTGCTAGCCTAGTCTTCCAGGTTTGCCACATGAGTAGATGTTCTTGCTTTTGAGGGATTAATCAGAGCTTCAGGGCAGTTTTTTTTCTTACTCTGGTAACACTGAGGCAAGGAATCCACACTGACGTCGATAGAGTCCCACAGGAATGCTGCTGTGGGAGCATCTGCAAGCAATTAATAACTAGAAAAGAGCAAGACAAAAACGTTCCAGTTGGTGATGAGGCTCCAATGGATGCTTCTGGGGTGTCAAGAAGATATTCTGTCTTCTTCTCACTCTTTGCTTGCCTTTTCAGTACCTGGACACAAAGAACTGCCTGGAAGCAGAAGTGGGAAAGATCAGCAACCCTAGGGAATGGAAATTAGGTGACTGATCCTTTGGTATCAACAGCCAGGTCTGCGAGACCTTGTCTGTGAGTTGCATGGATATTCTTAATGGTAAAGGGAACCAGATGCTCATTAGTCAAAGGTGTGGCTAATATTCAACCAACAACACGCTGGTCAAGCTTTTAACCTGTGGGTCTGACTGCAGAATGGCAGTGGGACGCTCTAGCAGGGCTGTGTGGGAGTCAGGAATTTCAGCACAGATGGATTTGTGCAAATTTCTCCTTAGATTACTTGACTCTTGGGTTCTGCAATTCAGGTTGGATCTGCACCTGGGGGCAACAGAGCAGTTCATCTGGCGAACATGGAATCGGACTGGCTCCCACCAGAGGAGGTGCTGAGGGCTTGAAATAAAGCCGGCATTTAAAGCAATCAAAAACTTGCGTTTCTCATGGAGATGGATCCTCCAAGGCCTCTGTGGAGGGAATTCCCATTGACTTCAACACACAAGGAGAGCTTAGAGGAGCAGACCCCTGAACCTGGGTCAAAGTAATGAATGAAACCAAGTTGTGCTGCAAACGACATAAATCAGCCACATTCATTCCAAACCAGGCCCTGCAGCATGACCCTTAACCAACCTTTCAGTGAACCTGAGATATGGTTTTCAAATTTGTAATGAAACCTGAAACTAAGTGATTTTCACCTGGTTCTGGCTTTCACAGAAAACATTTCACAGCAAACTTTATTCCCTAGGTGTGATCCCCTAATTTCTTTGTTAAATCCAACCAGTTCTTTGAACTGGCAGAACCAAAAAGCAACCTTGTGACAATTGTCTGAAATGCATTAAAATTTGTGTAAGTATACGAGCTCCAAGTGGATGCCTTCCATAGAGTTAGTTCCCCAAGGAATTTTCAATACATGTCTTTTCAAAACCACACGCCTTAAAAAAATTAAAAGGACAACACTTGTGCTAGACTTTCATGCAAAAGTTTCTGCAACCAACAGAACCTCTAAGCTGTATCCTTGAGCAGGGCACAGTAAGGGATGAAAAATGTAGTGCAGACATCAATCATCTTGAAAGCTAATCCCACTGGCACAGTGATGGTCTGCAGAAGGGCTTTTGCAGAAAACCCCAAATCTGGGGTAGGCTTTGTGCCATTAATGTAGGAGGCTCTGTTTCAGCTTGTCTGTTAGCAACGACTCCCTAAATGTCCTTCCTGAGAAAGGACTGATAGGTCCTGTCCAGTTGAAGCCCATTAACTGGGTGTGTCTCTGAAGAGAAGACAAAATGGATCTGCATGATTTAACTTGCCATCCCCCCACAAGTGTGTCATTAAACACCTAAAGGAGTCAGGGGACAGAGCACTGAACTAATGAACAACTCAACTGCAGAGGCAATATCCCAACTGAAAAGGGAGACAGTAAAACCCAGCAAAATTTATCCATCCTAAGAACAGTGCAATGAACTGCTGATGCCCCACCTTCAATGCCCCCACAATATTTCTAGTTCAGATGTGACACAGAGAGTCCCAGACCATCACTGAGTGTTTAAGCCAGGTCCTCAGAGATTAATTCCTAACACAACTCATGCAGGTGTCCCATCATCCCTGCAGACACAGAGGGACTGTAGGGTAGTGAGGAACCAGGTGGACAAAGTCATGGCGTTGCTGTTCTCACCCTCCACTAATGGATCAAGCCTTGATGGTAGGGCACAAGGAGAGGAATCAGAAGTGTGTAACAGAACACCCCTTCAAAACATCACTGGGCAGAATCCCCTCTTTTGACTGGAAATGTAATGTGTGATGCTGAAGCCATGTCGGGACAGAGCTACCAGCAAGGGAGCTCATCTTTGGACAATCACCTGAGAGGAAAGATGCTCCAGCATTCCCAGGACTTTATATCCCACTTGCTCTGCAAAGATTTGCTCAATAGACATGATCTGATCACCCATCCTTTGATCAGTGCATGTTTTCCTTCATGCTGGATTTCTAGACAGGTAGCATTGCCCAATGTTTGATAATACCCTTGTTATAAAGGATACAAACCCATGATTTACTCTGCAAAAAGCATAACGCTCACTGAAAATAGCCTAGGAAGGATATAGCGTCATACCTAACACTACATTAAGTGCAAACTGAGAACCTGATATATTTTAGGAAAATTCAGCACACTCTAGACTAATAAACATTTTACAATATTATTGCACATGTTCATTTCACTTTGTACAAATAATCATTCCCTTCACATCTAATAAGTCTGCTTGACACATTTGTGGCCTTATAAAAACACCTTCAAGGGTCTTGTTTTGAGGCATCAATCATTTATTTATACAAAGCTCAAAGACAATGACTAACAATTCTGATGGTATAAAAGCCTTTAGCTGTGATCTTTGTCTTGCTGTTTGTTATCTCAGAACTCTAAAATTATTTAAAGGAGATTTTATTTTAATAAATTTTTAAATTTTTTTTAAATTGCTTTTTTCCCCTGGCAGCAACATCAAATCAATCAAGGTGAAGGAAAAGACCAGAGCTATTTGCCTTTTAGTGTGTTTCCAGAGCTGGAAAAAGAGTGCAGTTCGGAGCTCTTATTTGTAGTTTGTGCTGTCTGCACAATCACTGGAGGTGCCAGAGGCTGGGAAAGCATGGACTGAAAATCATGCTTCCAGCCATCACCTATGGGGATGTTTGGAGGTGACTTTACCCATTGTCCTAATACAGAGCTGTCTTGGGTTACAGTACAGGATGTGATAAAAGGTATCTATTCTATTACCATGTGTTGAGAGTGGGGGCAGTGATCATTACCTCCATGGGAGATATTCTGCTAATGGGCCATCCATTGAAACCA
>VRYO01002482.1:14198220-14229787 GCA_009812075.1 Sialia sialis
CAGGTACTAGTTGTACTCTGCTTTCAGCCTCTTTCCAAGGTTTCTTGGGCAAAACAAGCTGTGCTGGTTTTCCAAACCGTATCAGATAGGCTGTGTAGGCTGTAACATTTTCTTTCTCCCTTCAAACTGACAAAACTTGGAGTTAAGAAGTGGCTTGTTCAAATCACCTCTGCCTGCCCAGGCTGAGCAGAAAGCATCAGAGCTCTCTTTTGCACCGAGCAGACTGCCAAATAATATTTCTGCAGCCAGTCTTAGGAGAGGTTGGGGTAAACCCAAAACACTCACACACACTGCCCTCAGTACCTGACCGAGCACTTGGACTGAGAACCTTCTGTTTTTCATCACTTTCCCCTAGAAACTTGGAAAAGTGGGATTCATCTCCAGTCACTCCAGAGGTGTCTAATCCAAATGAGTCATTTGGGATCCCACAACAGCCAGGGGAGGAAAATACATTCCTCAGAGCAACCTCAGGACTTGGGAAAAGCAGGATCCCCCTGTGGAGCTGCAGTCTTTCCCCATAGACTGTAGGGGAAATCTAAAATAACCAGGGCCAGGTGCCTCCAACTAAGGTATCTCTAAACATATGCAAGACAATTCCCACTGCAAAGCCTTTGTTCCTCAGACAATCTCCACAAAGACCAGAAGGGTTTAGAAAATCAACACGTCCAAGGTCATGATGTACCTGCAACCCAAATGATGTCACGTAACAGTGGGTCCATGCCAAAAACCCAAGAATTGGGCAAACCCCATCATTTTTCCACCTCTTGCTTTCCTTTTTTTTTTTTTTTTTTATTTTCCTGTTCTCATTATCTCTATCATCACTTCTGCTCTCTGCTGAAGGAAAGCTGCAATATGTTGAGCACATGGGGAAGGATTCTCTGAAGCAGCATTAAAAAAAAAAAGAGGAAAAGCTCCTCTGAAAAACGTTTTAGTTATTAAGACACTTGGATTTTTCAGTATAAATAAATTTATTCGTGAGAGCACTTAAGACAAGTTCTAAGGTTAACAAACACTGCACTATGCAACTCACAGCTGTGACAAATATTTAAGAAATCCGATACAGCATGCCTAAAAATTATTCATTTGCAGGCCTCGTTGCTTTTGAAGATCAACTGTTTTATTTGTAATTTTTGACATTTTCCTTCTTTTCCTGTTTGGCCTGTGAATTTGAAAGGGTTGTAAACACGTACTCCAGCTCTCTGCCTGAGGCACTGGGCTGTTGTCAGCATGCCAAAAAGAAAAGGAAGCTGATAGGTCCTTTGGTACATACCGATATGAAGGGCTTGTAAAGATAGTATTTGTTTGGTTTTTTTGATCTGACTTTGAATCTGGCTGTAGTACCTACCCTTCAGGGAAAAGCAACTTTTAAATAAATGCTTCAAGATTGTGCAAACATTTCAGTAGTTTCAGAGGCCTGGTGTTCTGGGTCAGGAAAGGAAGAAAATACATGTCAGTCAATAGAGATGGAAATGATAAAAAATGGTTAGAGCCACAGCCATTATTTTTTTCCTGGGCTGGGTGACGGCTTCTTTTGACGGCTGCATCACGTGCTGCTTCACTCATGTGCCTTTTGGCCAGCCTATAAAATGCACTGTGGATTTCATGCATGTGCACACACATACACTTGGAGACAGATTAGAAATGCACACTTCTTTCAAACTCATCACACATCCATCCCACAATTTGCTAATGCTGCAGGATCAAGAGAAATAATATAAGGTTGCTAGTTTTTTTGTTAGTCCTCTGAGAGCTCTGAAATGGTTATTTCCTTCCATTCCTTTGTTTTTTGCTACATTTCTGTATTTTTTTTTTAAAATCCCTTACTTATTACCTAGCTCCTGAGGGTCCCAGCTCTCTGCACATGAGTTGCTGTTGGTCCCAACAACTCCCAAACAGCTTAGGGCTGTGGGAGCTGATCCTGATGAACGAGAACAAGGCAGAGACCTCTCACCTTGCAGAGCTCATAAGCTCAGGGGCCAAAGAGCAGGAGGAGAAGCAGAGACAGAAGGAAGTGAAATGGCTCATTCAAGGCCACAGAGAAAAACCAGTGATAAATCTGGGATCAAGAGCCACATCTTCTGGACCTTTCTTACAGCAGAATAAATCAGCCATTTCTCATTTGCCTCCTGTACTTTCCTGTTACTTCCCAATCATAACCCGTCTATCTTTCTGCAGGTTGCAAGGTATTTTTACAGGGGAGTGTATTTTTCAAGACAAAAGAATCTGTTCTTACACCCTCTGTAGTTAGGGATGCTGGGAGAACAGAGCCCATGCTTGGACACAAAGCAAGGAATCAGAGCTACTACATGCACCTAGGGAAACACAGCTCCCAAAATTCTCTACATCAGTCATCAATCCCTTGATTGTACAATTTGATTTTTTTTTTTTCTTTGTGGATCTAAATTTTTTCTGCTGATTTTTAATACTGAGAGATTGGAAGGGCTTTATCTACTGGTTGGGTTTGATCTGTACTAGAGAACAGGAAACTGAGTTTTGATCAAAGTAGCAGGAGAAGCTGAAGATCTGGAGGCACAGGGGCTCATGAGCAGTTCGTACCAAAACACACCTGGTCCGAAAGATTTCACCTGGTGCTGTCACATTAACAACATGCACTTTTTCCCTAGGGAAAACCAGCCCTGAGAGTCCTGGGAAATATTCCATGACAAAAGCACATCACAGGGAGCTTCCGCCCCCAGAAAACTTGCCGTTGAGGAGAACCACGATCTGCAGCAGAAAGGCAGAGATTTAAGGTGGAATAGAGATTAAACGAGAGGAAAAAGGAGGAGAAACAGAGGTGCAATGGTTAAAGATTTTTTCGAAGGTCAGAGGAATGGCAGAGTCAGGGCTTCCCAGCCCTAAGACCACACATCTCCCCTCAGTCCCTTGGCAGAGGAAAACTGCCCTTCTGCCCCTTGTTGGCAGCTTCTGAGCATGAAAACCCTGGAGGCCAGGGCGAGCAGAGAAAGGAGGAGAGCTGATACATCCAGCACATCTTTCCCTGGCTGGGAAGCGCTGGGTGCAGCCAAGGGGCCAGCACGGCCTCCAGGGACTCGCCAGCCCTACAGCAAACTCAGGGCACTGTCACTTAGCAGCTGGAAAACCCCAGCAGCCCAGGTTGCCACACTGCTGCTGGACCACCAGGCCAGCCCCAGGGTGTGTTTGAAGGGAATCTTTCCACGCCATGAAATCCTCAGGCCGTTATTCCTCGGATGCTTGGCAGAGCACTGCTGTCACGTTTTCGTGGCAATAGCAGCCTGCAGGAGGGGGGATCCCAAGCAGAGGCAGTTGTGAGGCTGTTATCGATTTGTGGCACGAGTTGGCTGGGGTTTTGTTGCCCAGCATCTGACAGGACAGTGTGTCCTCTCCTCGGCTTGTAGTTGCCCCACAGAAATCACTGCTCTGCTCTCTCCCCTCCTCACCACTGCTGCCACACATCCATCCCATCAGTGGCTGGGGTTTGGGGGAATTTGTCTCCAAATGGGAACCAGATTGGAGAACGGATTAGCAGGAATAAGATAAAGAATTAAACCCAATCAGCAGGCGACCGCGCTTTTAAAAGGCACAGATGCGCGCGATTAGCTTGCCGCATGTGTTCCAGTCAGAGCCCAACATCAGAGATGGGCTCAGAGAAAACCTCAAATCCCCCAAGAGCTGGGACATGCCTTTGCACGGCAAGGGCTGGGCACATGCCCAGAGCCATGCCTGGGAAGAACAGGCTCAGAGATCCCTTTGGTTCCTCATCTCCTTGGTGCCCTCCACAGGGAGGGCATCCCCCTCTGCTCATTCTCATGTCCTAGCACTGCCTGTGGGACACAGGATGAAGAGGAGATGGAGAAAAGTTAATCCCAGTCTCACAGTGCCTGAATAATTCCCAGACTCTGTTTGGGGAGGGGGAAGCTGGAGAAGAGAAGCAGATTTATTTTTCTCCTCCCCACCCAGGTCACTGAGTGAGTCAGGGGTTAGGGAACAGAGGTGCTGGTCCAGCTCCACCCGCTCCCCAAGCAAGGCCAAGGAGGGTGAGAAAATTTAGGGAAGGGCTTCCCACCTCCAGCTGGACGAGGTGATGACCGTTTCATCATGTTGAGAAACGCTCCAGTGTCTCCTGGCCTCACGCTTACTTAAGATCTATCTGAAAAGTAAATATTGCCAAGAGACAGAACAGCATCTGCACACTATCAAGTTTTCCTGGATCCCAGGCTGTTCTTGGGCTCACCAGTTTCAGGGGATGGTTTTCTGTTGTGTTGATGGGGATGGGATGGGATGGGGGAGATAGCAAGGAAAGAGAGGGAGAAAGGGACTGAGTTCAGTGGAAGGAAAACTCGGATTTTTGGGAAACCCTTTCTTGCTGGCAGAGGATCACCATCAAGTTCTTGTTGCTTTGACATTTGATACAGGTTCATGAGTTCAGTAGGAAAACATGAAACCAGAAAGGGCCAAATCCTGACCCCAAACAGGCAGGGAAAGCACTGGCCCAGCCCAGGGAGTACTGCAATTTAGCAGACAGACCACCCTATCGCTCCTAGAACAATAAAATAATCTTAATTCTATAGGACTAAATCCCAAACCCAGCATGGCTCTTTCCAATTGGTGACAGCAGAGTCGAGCTGTGTGGTTTGCAGCCCCATCAGTCTGGGAGCTCTGAGTATTTTTGCAAACATTAATTCAAAGGCAAAAGTTAGCTGTGAGAGAGGGGACATTTCTTTCACTGCTTCACAGCTGGTGAAGCAGAAGCCAAACATCAGCCTGAGTTGCTGTGTGTTAAAGCAGGCAGGCTTTCTGCTGCTTCTGGACCTCACCTGGGCAAAGCCAGATTACAGCCCCCAGAGCTTTGCCCAAGTGATCAGGGCAGATTCACAAGCAGCTGTGTGTGCCCACCCTTTGTCCAGCTCTGACTGGGATCAAAAGCCACCTGTCTGAAAGGACAATGTCAAAAGAAATACCCTGGAAGCGATATGGGGGGGGCCTTTACTTGCAGGATGGTTTCTCCCTGCTCTGGAGTAGAACGTCAGTGAAGGAGGGTTTAATCCATTGCACTGGGTCATCAGGCAGGTGTGAACATTGTGGTGAACTGCAGCATGTTACCTGGAAAACTTGCCACATTTTTGTCATGTTTGGTCAGGGGGTTCTACTTCAGTCCATCCTCTCAAAAGTTACAGGTTTTTGGAGCTTTCTTCCATGATGTCTGCGTAGCTATATGCACCCATGGGATCATCTCCAGTGGATTTCAGTCCAGTGGTTAATGTCAAACACATTTTTACCCATGGAGGAAGATCACACAGGTTTGTCATATCTGTTGTGATGCCTTCTCCTTTTTTTTAATCCCTTAATGTAAACAAATGCTGTTGGGCATTTTTTAAAGAAACTGAGTCAGAGGAAGGCATCCTGAATGTGCTCATCGCTTCCCACCAAAAAAAGTGCTGCTGATTTGTTTTTCTTTTTTTTCCTCTGGCACAGAGATGAATCACACCTCAAGTTCCTGTAAGTTTTCAAAGAATATTCACCAAGGAAAGAGAGCCTCTGTGAGGTTAAGGCTCAGCCACCAGCAGGCACCTGAGGTGCCTTTTGTGTTCTGACCCTGGGGCACCAGTCTCCAGGAATTTAGGTCTCTGTTTTTGCTGCTCATGAAACAATTTTCTGGCACTGACAACTGGTATGCTGCAGCAACAGCAAGATTGCACATGGGGTGGTCTAAAGAGATAAGCAAGGCCAGTTTTGAAGGGAGAAAGAATATCAGTTGTAAAATAGGCTTGACTAGAGAAAAAAAACCCTACACCAACTCCATTGTAACTCGGGATAGTCCCAGAGAACTTCACAGACATTTACTTTCCCTCCTGCAATGAGCTCCCCAGGCAATGAATCCTCTGAGAGCAGCAGGATTGGATCTTACATTCATGAATTTGCTGCCTCTCCCTCTCACCCAGCCAGCCCTCTCTCCTGACATGACAATCACAGGGACTCAAACACAAAAGGTCTTGCCCAAACTCTCTGATTTGAGCCCCAAGACTGGAGCCAAAGGTCCCTTTCCTCTTCTCCACCCCAGAGCCACTCTCACCCCCAGTGAAAATACTCCACCTCCTGGAGCCCACGCAGCCACTCCAGCCCCAGTTGGTCAAATCCAAGAAAAAGATTTGTTTAAGCCTTTTCCAGCATACATTCCACTGCAGACATTGCTTTTAATAAAGGCTGTACCACAATCCTTTTCATAATGGCACGGAGCAATCTAGCAATATCCTCCTGCACTTAGAGAGTGAGTTAATGAAGGAATAGGTTAATTGAAATCGACTTCAGTACTGAGCACAAGGAGTTGAGTTGAAACGTGGCATAAAATAGAAATAAAAAGAAAACCCAGCTTCTCCAGCCTGTAGCTTTCTGGCCATACACGGAAAAGAATTATTATTTCTTCTTCGTCTTCTAATATGTTCAACAGTAAAACCACCAATAATATGAAAATAAATTACACCTGGGGCAACCTTATATTGCACTAACAGTCTGGCTCTGATTAGCCTTGCCTTTATCATGCATGCATCGTATTAGTCCGTTTCAAAGAATTCGTGGAGAAATTCATACTTCGACCTTAAAACAGAGAGTAAAAACACAGCTGAATTTAATTACCCGCTGACCGCATGCACTGGGTTAGGTAATAAAATATAGAAGCAGTAAGATATGTAATGCTTTATTAAGCTATCTCAGATACAAGAGCATGCCTGGCAATTATGCCTGAAGGCTACCGAGGGCTACTCAGAATCTCTGGCGGACCACCCAAAGAGAGGAGCTAAACAGAACCTGGTCCTCCCTGCACAGCAAAGACATCCATAAATAATACAGCTCTATGCAGGCAAAGTGCCTCCTTGCTCCTATCTGCCTTCAAGTCCATATGTTTATCAAACACACATTGCCCTGGCATCCATGAATTCTTCTCAGCCTTGCTCAAGATGTGTTTTTTTAACGCTTTCCCGGTGCGCTCTTAAGCCCAGCTTAGGCCCCAAGTTTATGAACGTTTAAATAAAACAGCTAAAAATTAAATAAAGCTCAGAAATGGCTGGATGGATGGGAAAGGAAAAGCCAAGCCTGCCTCCCTTCCTTATTGCTGAAAGGAAACCTTGGATGCAGTTAAAGTGGATGGGTGAGAAAGGAACCAGTTTGCAGAACCACTCTGCAGATAAATAAAATATTTAGGAGAGGTGAGAAGGGAGGGAGGGGAGACAGCAAATACTATCCTAATTCCAAAATAATTGGTTACAAGAAATTCAGCAAAAGACACAATCTGCAAATAGTGATTTTCCCACATACATGGTTTCAGGCAGTAATCTTTTAATTTAAAAAAGCAACCCTTTATTTCTGTTTTATCCAGCCTTACGCTGCCCACAACATGTAAACTTACCCTACTAGAACAGAACTATACAATGAATAATGAAAAGTTGTGATAAACAGAGAGAAAAAAAGCCCATTGAAAGACACATTGCCAGAGAATTGTACTATAAACTGGATAACCCAAGTTTATAAAGAGATTCACATTTTCAGGCCCCCATCCAGGCAAGGGGCCCAGGTTCTGGGTTTCCAAGGGAAAAGACAACTGTCTGTCCTCCTGCTCCTGCATCATTCCCATAACAAGAAATCACAGGGTGCCAACAAGAGCTTGTTACCCCAAATCTCAGCAAAACCTTGAAGGCTGGAGAGCAGGCAGCAGGATCAGCACAGAGGTAGCAGAGCCAAGGGCAAGGTGAAAAAGGGATGAGATTTGCAGAGATCCAGGCAGATTCTCTGGCAGGAGGGGAGCCTGAATCAAAACCTCATGTCCAAACCTTCCTGGTGACCACCCCTTTTTCTCTTCTTCCATTTCCCCTCTCAGTTGTTGTTGGCTTAGACTACAGACAATTTAGGGTAGGAACACTTTTGCGTGTGGCTGTGCCATCCCTGGAGACAGCACACTTGGTTGGAGTCTGCAGGCTGTATATAAATATAATCACTGCCATAAGAATCAAATTAGAGAGGGATCCAATATTCACATCTAGCCCCTCTTACTCGTAACCAGCTGAACCCAGCTTGCAGATCCCAGAAAATTTCCACCTCTGGCAATCTTCTCCCCTGTGCTTGCCATGTAGGTCTGCTCTCCTCTTTTCCTGTGACGGGAAATCTGTTTCTTTGTGTACTTAAGTTTAGGTTTTTTTTAATTTTTAATAGAAAAATAGGTCCAAAGCAAAATTTGAATCAAATACTTCCAGAAAAAAAAATTTAAAAATCCCAAGTTTGGGTCACTTTTTCCTTTCCTATATGCCCTGGCTTTTGTTCATTTGTTGCTCCTCTGCTTTTCAAGCTATGCAGCCAGGATCGGAGGCAGACTTTCTTAAACATATTGTGGTGTGAAAGGCTGCTCTGTACAGATTTCTGGCCAGCACTCCCAATGCAAGATGAGTTGGAAATCTCCAAATAGAGCTAACTCTCAAAGACTTCAACAGCAGTGTTGGAGAGGAAACATACAGCTCTGGAAAGTGGGCATTCCTGTCTCCAGGAGCTTGTGAACATCCATGGTAAAGGAACTGAGCAGCAGCTCCATCAAAGTGACCCTTCTCTGGCTGGACCAGCATTTACAGTAATTTCACGATTATAAGCAGCACCTTTTTCATTGAAGAATCCAGCCTACCCCAGTAGTGCGGCTAATCATCAGGTGCGGCTTATCTATGGACAAATCCCAGCAAAATGCCAACCCAGAAGTGAGAGCCGGCCAGGGAGGGCGCCTGGGGCTGCCTTTAAAGGCTTGGTTGGTCTATGAAAACTGTTTGCAACTTGAGCACCTAACACCAAACCCCGTGCTGGCGTGATTCTCTTACTAACTCGTTACTTTGTCACACATGGATCCTCGCTTTAAAAAAAAAAAAAAAAAGTGCGGCTTATATTCAGGTGTGGCTTATATATGGACAAACCCCGTGGTCTACCCGGCTACCGGGAGGTGCGGCTTATAATTGTGAAATTCCTGTACACGGATCACAGATTGCTCTGCAGTGTCTGTAAGCAAAGTTAACTGGTAAGTCTCCCAGTCTGAGCCAAACAGGCAGAGAGGGACCACTCAAATACCTTGCCTGCAGATGATGGAGATGAGGATCCAGGGGTCTACCTCACAAAAAATTCCCTGTTCACACCAGTGCTTGGGAGTTTCCTGAGGTGCTTTATTTAACATAGGTTTCCTGAAATCTCTCCCTAGTGCTTCAGAGCAGGGGGTTTGGAGAAAAAAACCAGAACTTTGTACGCCAGATCAGGAATTCTTGCAGACAACGTCTGCACTGAGCGCCCTCGCAACAGGCAGCAGGGGAGCCCTGCTCATTCACATTCTCTTTATAAACAGTTGTTTATTTTATTATCTTTATTTGAAACAGATTATGCAGCAGAAGACTTCTGGAAAAATCTTTTCCATCTGACTACTATTTTTGGCAACATACGGTACAGGATAGAAATGCGCTTGCTCGCCTTTGTTTATTTGTCTTTATCCCTAAGGCTTCAAATGGGGAGAAAGATATATTGGAAGTAATTCAGAGAAAGCCTGAGACTGTCAATGTAAAGACAACTAAGGTGTAAATCAGAAGTCTTTACATAGGGCCATCTGTGGATCACGCACACAAGACAGAATTAATCTTTGAGAATTCGTTTTTGCTTCCATCCTAGGTCCTTTCTGAGCTTTCTGTAGGAAAAAAGTTCAGAAAAGCCAACACCAAACCCAAGAATCTCCATCACCAGAGCTGAAGGAGTGGCTGCTGCTGCAAGGAGCAGAAAACTGTGATACTGATGGCAACTAAAACAAAGGGTGACAAAGACATCTCAAGAACTGCTCCACTGGGATATTCCCACACTATGAGCGACCACCCTATTGAATTGAAAGCATTAACAACTTCTTCTGAAGAAATTATCCAAAACAGCCATAGAGAAAAATTAAGATAAAATTTAGCTGTAAGTGCAGTTAAAAGCCCTGATTCATCCCTGATATAAGAAATCAGTAAGCCACAAGGAGGATGGGCACAGGAAATATACATTTCAAAAGAAGCTGGAAAAGTTTAAGAATGACATAATGAAATTAGTTGCAATACCAAAATACAACTGGGCATTACTATGCATTTCTTTGCATGTGCAAAAAAAAAACCAACAAAAACAAACAAACAAAATAAAAAAAAAACCCAAAACAACAACAAACAACCATAATAAAATTAAGGGTGGGAATTATTTCATTTGAATTGATCAATCATTTTTTGAAACGCCTCAAATACTGAGAGTGGGTTAGCTACAGTTCACAGGTAATTTTCCCAGGCATATTCAATCTTTCCCTTTTGCAGCCCCATTCAGCACAAGAACAAAAAAATATATTTTAACAGAATTGGGAAAATATTGCTCACACTAGAAACTTTGCTTTGAGAGAGGGAAAAGGACTAAGTTTCTGTCAAAAACATTTATAGAAAGAAAACTCCAAAAACCTCAGGGTTCCCCTTCCCACGCACAACCTCTGAACCTGTCTCCATGATGCAGAATTTCTTTATGGAACACGAGCGCAGCCGTCAGCAAGGCTTCCACAAAACCTGCAGTGCCCGTAACGTCTCTATAAAATTTTCACTTAAACATTATTCATTGATCTGCTTGTAAACTTCCCAAACAGCACGTCGCCTAATTAATCATTTTTATACTGGATGCAATTGTGAGTTTAAGCTGCAGAATGGTTTGCTGTGGCTAATCACATCCATGCACTGAGCAAAGACGGAGCTGTTTGACAATTGAATATGAAGGTTTAATTATTCTATTCAGAAACAAAGTTTTCATTAGAGAATCCCAGAGCAGCTGGTTACGGTAATGATGTCCCTAGTGGAATTGCAAACAGGATGAAAAGGGTTGGACAATGTTATTTGACTTACAGCATCGCGATGCTCGTTTGGAAAGCCATGAAAAGTTGGACAAGATTCTTTAAGTTTTGTGTTGCCGGTGCCGAAACTCAGCTGGAGCGTGTTTTCACGACACTATCCACTTCCTATTGTTTTGCAAAATGCTTTTCCCCACCTTCTGAAAAGGGCTCGGAAAACAATACACCTCAGAGCGAGGATTTTCTGCTAGGAGGAGCCACTGAGCTGAGCACAAACCAGATGTCCTCTGGATCCCCGTTTTCCATGACCACATGGAGGTACAGTGCACACAGCTGGGCTTTCTCACCTCCAGACTCTTTTAGGGAACAGAGGAAATAGGAGAAGGCACCAGTGCCATTAACACTAGCTAATACAGCACAAGTTCCCCTCAGTGCAGCCTTACCTGTGTCACACAAATATTAACTTGTGGATATTAATTGTTCAAAGATGTGGGTGCTGGGGCACGGGGAAGTCCTCGGTGTAAGTTGGACTGGCTCCAACCCCACATCACATAATGCCCTCATGACTTTATGTCCCATTGGGAATGAGAAAAACAGAAGGGGAACCAGTCCCAGTGTGAGGAAAGAGCCATTAGACTTGGCTCTGTTCCTTTGCTCTGCCAGGAAGAAGCTGGGATAGGAAGGAAAAGGAACCAAGCTAAGCTCCCCAGACAATTACAGTCAGATCCAGGGCTCCTGTGAGGCACCATGGCTTTCAGAGGAACCTTTCCAATGCCATCACAAGCACTCTTCACTGTAATACCTTCAGCTCAGCTCGTCCCAGTCTTTCCTCTTACAGCAAAGGTGATAAAAAATGAAGTTCTGTAATATGTGTCTTTCTTTCCAGAGAATGGGGAGGAGGAAGGAAACAAGGGGTTAGTGCAACTACATAAAATGTCATGAGAGATGCTTTTTTCTGCAGAAAAGCCTTTTTCTCTGCGTAGCTTCCTCAAGCCATACGTGCTAATGTCCAGAATTAAGCCCTAAAATATAACATCTCTATTGAATTCTCTTCTTCCTTGTTGCCCTCCTTTCAGGACTTCCCTAAATAATTCATGCCCCAAATGAAAGCCCACCATAAGAAGAAAAAGAAAAGTTAAAAAAAAAAAAAAAGAAAAAAAAAAAAGAAGGGGTTAAAAAACCCTCATGAAGACATATATCCTGCTGAGCCACCAGAGAAGCTCCAGGAACATCAAAAACAGAACCAACTCCAGTGAGTTCTGATGTGGTTTCAATTTTGGATCCTGTCATTGGGAAAGTAATCAGGTCAATCAGAAATGTGGTGGAAATCCAGCTGAGAACATGAATTACTGCACATTCTAGACCACCCAAGACCAGAAAGGAAAAAAAAAAAAAAACCCAGAACTATATCTTAGTAATACTACAGCTTTTATCATTAGGATTAAAATTAGAGTTGCAGGGGAACTAAGGAAACAATACACATTTGTAAATGCTTCCCATTGAAATCTTCATTTATTTTTTAGCTTGTGTGTCCTACTGCTGTATAAAACTACTGAGAAAGTTCAGTTAGGGCTGAGGGCTGGGGGTCACATCCTCAACGGATGCAAATGTGGAACAGCTCCAGTGCTGGGAGGCTTCAGCCCTTTGTTGAATTAAATTCCAACTAGAGACTGAATATTTTTTTTCTCCCTCAGTTTACAGAAAAGTCTATTTGGGGCATTTGTGTAAGTAAGTGGATGTGATTTCTTTTACAAGGATGTTTGGAAATGAGAAACTGAAGCACTGAAGAGGTCTCTAGCAAGATTTGTTAGTGTCCCTTTTTTCCTCCATAAGCAGCTGTGAAAATAGTCTAGCTGGAACAAACGTGGATCAAAATGGAGATATTTCACAAGTGCAACCCTCTGTAGCCAGGCCCACTCACCATTCCCTTGTCACAAGTCCCACTGAATTCTCAAGAGCATGACAGAGGAAAAGGGCATGAGTGAAGGAGAAAATCCTTTCTAGGCAATAAGAAAGCCTTGGGTAGGGCCCACAAACACCGTCCAGCCCTTAAAGATTTGTTGTAACCTCATAAAACAACTGGACCATGCTTCAGGAGAGAAGAAATGGGAATGATTCCTCTCTGCTGTAAAGGAGCCATCTGTGAAACTGGCCCAGTGGAGGCTAAAAATGTTGGAGAATAAGGAATGTGAGATGCCTGAAATGCCAGAGGTAAGGCAAAACCTGTGTCCCAGGGAGCCAGATTTCAGGCATTAACATCAGCCACAGAAGTGTGAGACTGTCACTTTCAATTTGGCCTCCACAAAGAGAAGCCAAGGTATGCAATGCAGACAGCACAGAGCTACATGAGCCAAAACCTGAGTCCACATTTCACCCTCTTCAATTTAACCCAAAGAGAAACCAAAGACTTTTTTGGTTTTTAGTGAGTGTGGCCAAGCACTAAAAGAGGCTGACCAGAAAGGTCCCTCCCTGGAGATACTCAGCAATGTCCAGGGCATTGACTCGAGCCCCAGAGGGGGAATCTTCACCATTGCCTGTTACATGTGAAGATTTTGCTTTGGTCCTGCCTTTAAAATAGGCTAAAGAGCTCCCTCCTCTTGAAGAAATGGGCAAGGATATTCCGAGGACATAAAATGACCAGCAAACTGCCTCCAGACTGCATGGATGAGTGAAGAAATGCAAATCCTCTGCTCCACAAAATTAGCAACACAGGACCTCAAACACTGCAGCCTCCAGCTACACGCAGCTTGCCGAGCTCCAAGGACCAGAATATGTGGAAAATTTCTTTTTTGCTTTTTTTTGTCTATCTGTTTTTAGACAGGAGCGTGGGGAACTGAGTAGCAGGGTCATGCTCTTTTCATCCTGTGGTCTGCCTCAATCTAAACACTGGCCACAGTGGAGTCCAAAGCACGTTTCCCTGTGGTAATAAAAAGATTGTGGTCATTTCAATAGCAATTAAGGCCTCATAATCGATTATGCTTTTACCACAGCCATCTTTGCCCTTGAAGCACACACCCAAGCAGTGAGGAATTGATGGACATTTTCATGTGTCCTGCATGCCACTCTAGAGGCTTTTCTTTCTATTTCTGCCTAGTCAGATTCCAAAAATCTTCCAAAGCCAAAATGTTATGAAGTCAAAACCCTAAGAGGGGACTGCTTTTACTGGCTCATCACTGTCACAGAAAATGAGAGGGAGAAAGCTGCAGTGGTTCCAGTCACTCATGGCAGGGATGTTCTCATTAGGAGAGTATTGTGGCCCTGTATCAACCTATAAAGTTGAGGTTTGAATCCATGGACAGGGCAAATTCCATGAAGGCACATCACCCTTCTTTCTCACGGATGATGTATGCAAGCAGCTGCCATCTCAGAGGGCAGTGTGGTGTCTTCACAGTCACTTCCAGGCAGATGGAACCATGTTCTGTCCATGCTTGGTGCTGAGACAGCAACAGTGCACAGGACCTCCTTGTTCAGCCAGCTCTCTGTCTATAAAGCACCAAGAAAAATTAAATATTATCCTACCACCTGCAGCCCAGTCCCTTGGCAGAGTGAGGATCCTTATTTTCTCACCCATGGTGAGGGAGGTGTCAAACACATCTCTTCAGACCTTGAAGGTAAGAGGATTCTTGCTGAACAGGTAACATGAGCAATGGGAACCTGTTGAAGATCTCCTGATTTCCCTGATTGTATTTGAATCCATGATCCTCTCTCTGAACACCAATGAACGTAGACAACAGATTATTTCTTGCCACTACAGCAACCTCAGCATATTGGAATTTTGTTTGTGTAATACCTCACCATTATTCTTTTTTTTCCCTAGACTGATCAATCCATTTCCTCCCACCCTTCCAGGGTTTCTGTCTAAGGTCTCTTCATGCAACTGGTTTCTCCTATCATACCTTGCCCTTTTCTTCACCAAAAAAAAAAAAATCTCCTTGCAAGTTGTTCTTTGCCAAACTCACTTATGCCTTAAAGCTGGCTTCAGCAGCTCTTCAGGGACAACTCCAAAATTAATAGGTGGTAAGGAAAGAATTATAGAACAAGTCCAAAATAGAGCCCTCAAGATCTCCCAGCCTGTGGTGTGAAAGCTTCACAATGAAATTATGACAATCAGTCCCTGAGTATTCTCTTGAGCCAGCCTTAGAGTCATGTAAGAGAAGATTCACCTCAGCTCAGCTTCCCTAGCTCAGTTGCAAGGCAAAAAAACCTCCTATTTTCTTTCAAAACCTTTTGAAAATGATAGTCAATATAATAGTCTTAGCCTTAAATTACTGTATATACATACATATATATATATATGTATCTAAAAAAAATAATCAGAGAGGGAGCAAAAGTTTGCCAGCAGCCTGAGGCTTCCCTCTTTGACCAGATGTACCCAGTTCATTTCCAGTAAAATTCCATGGAAGCCACTGCCATCCCACTGGGATGTGCTAGGCACATATTAGCTTGCTAAAATAACACAAGAGATTTGCATGAGTTCTGCTGTAATCTATCACTTCTCACTTTTTTTATTTTTTAATAGTCACTATGGTATCAAAGCAAAATACAACAGTATGGAAATGCAGGGTCACAGGCCAGCTTGCTCCTGCTCAGCATCCTCAACCTGCTGTGCTGGGTCCCCTTACACTCAGCTCATGTGGTTTGAAATTTCTTGGCCTAAAAAGACCAACACTGACCTTCAGGAGTTCTCCTCCCAGATTTGAGGTCTCACTGCCATGAGAATCCTACAGTGTGATGCATGGCTTGACTGCCATAAAATAGAATACATCAGACCAGCATCCAGGTGGATGCTTTGAGAAGCAATGCTGCTAAAGTTCCTAATTTGAATAAGGAATCATCAAAGCTTAAGAAAGCAAGTCATTAGAATAATAAACAAATCCCTTGGTTTCATTTTGTCGGGAAGCAGCTCCAGCAAAGACACACACCATCCACAGTGAAAACAGACTGCTTTGTTATTAACAGAAGAGCTTGGAAACAAGCCCTGACTCAAGGATCCCATTCTAGGAACCCCCAAATTTTTTTGTGAACCTCCCTGAGAGAGTCACATCCACGCTGCATGGCTCACAGCCCTTGTTTTTGACCCCTGCTCCCCTGTGACGAGCAGCAGGCACAGGCAGAGCATCGGCCAAGTGCGAAGCGGAGCTGGCTGCCCTCGTGAAGTGCCTCTGCCTAGGACTCTGCCATCTCCTCCCACTCATTCATGCCCTCCTCACTGCAGCCTCATCATCCCAGACCTCTAATCACTTCATGCACACGCTGTCTCCATGAATTAGGATGCATCACAGTGTTATTTGGGGCACTGAACAAGATTACTGTGCAATTACACCAACGAGCCACCTTTATCTCCTGGCTTGAAATCATGCCTTTACTTAAAACACTTTAAATCAATAAAATTATACTGTAGCCATAGACACTACATACAGTTTTGCTTGCTGGAATGACCCCCATTATGTTCAATGGGAGATCTGTTTCTGCCTGATTCAAGCACAGCAAACAGACTTCAAGTAATGGCAAATGTCAAGTGGTTTTAGGAGGAAATAATTATAAATCATTCATGACACCCCGCTATGTGCTAGCTGTTGGTTGGCTTATTCCTCTTGATTAGTGCTAATTTGCATACAACTCAGACCGGTGCAGCAGTGGCAGAGGCTCATCCAGAGAAAAGCAGGTACCCTGAAACACAAAGGCAGATGGATGGGCTGTGATGGGAGAGACATAAATCGTGAATAACAGAGAAAGCACACAGGGAGTGATCTAACCATCTCTTCCTACTTAATAATCATCAAAGAGACCCAGCAGGAAGCAGAATAAAGGGAAAACAGACAAACATCCTTCTCCATGTGGTGCATAGGGAGGCTGTGCAGCTCCCTGTTGCTGCACATGCAGAAGGTTCCTGAGAGCTCCAAGCCCATCTCCAGGACCAAGGTGTGACAACCCACCTTTGAGGGCAGCCAGAGGAGAGGACAAAGGAGGAGGGCTGGGCTCCTCTTTGTCCACAAGCAGAGAAAATGGACACACACAGGTATTGTCCACAGTCTGGCCTGGGGGCACCACTGATTCAGAGCTACTCAGCAGCACAAGGAAGCAAGAAAATGGGCTCCTAAGTCTGGATGTGATGTGAAAAGTGAGGACCAGCCTCAGGGAGGTTGTGACTGACTGCAGGGCTGCCACAGTGATGGCAGGCAAAGGACCTGCTCCTCAGGAGGTGGCTTGGAGCCCTAAAGCCACATGTAGTGCACAGGGCCAGAGTGGAGTGGGGCAGAAAGGCCATTTCCAAAGCAGAGCATGGGGAATCCAACCCCATCTTGAGTAACTTAAACTCCCTCTGTAGCTTTATTATGCTATCCCAGGAGACAGGAAATTTTCAAGCAGCTCTGAGTCAATGGGGATTGTCTGACACAGTGACAGAGCCCTGATTTAACAGGGTGCTAATTAACTTCATGCATTTCAAGTCTGGCAAATGCAGAGCATCCCTGTTGAACCAGGGCCTACACACAGCACTGAGATAGCTTAAGCCTGGAGAAGTAGGCTGGAAACATCTAACAAGAAGAGGATTTCCCATGATAAATCTGGTACTTCCTGCTTCTGGCTGTGCTGGGTTTACCACACAAATCGTCTTTCTCACAGTCCTTCGGCGCTGCTCATTTCATTCTCAGCTGGGCTCCAGACACACAGAGGTGCAAGGGAAGGAAAATAATGAGACAAAGTTGGGATAGGCAAACATTGTGATGCTGGAGGCTGTTCAAGGCTCTCAGACACTTTGGTGGGTTTACAAACTGGGATAAGATTGTGAACCACTTCTTTTTTCCCAGTAATTTGAAATGCATGCTCTCCGTCATGTGCCACCAAGGGTGGCTCAATTATTAAATGCACAAACAATTTTTCCTTTTTTTTTTTTTTTTTTCTGGGAGACTCAACTGTGCCCGGGACAGTGAAGAAACCTGGACCACCTACCAGAAGCTGAGTAGGCAGAATACTGCACGTAGTCCACATCCCGTGTCGCCTTCCCATGTTAGAACTTCCACTCTGGTGCCCATCTGCTGTGACAGCATCCCCATAATCACTCCATGCCAACATTTCTTGTTTTTCAAAACAGAGATGGATCCTGGAGTTATAGCACTCCAGGAAGTCACAGTCTGGAAGTGATCTGGATTTTTTGTAAAGCTTGGCATTTTCTTGCTCAGAATGACCACGGATCAAATTAGACCTTTGATCTAAGACTGAGCTTCAGAGTGTCACCAGTTGAAATTCATCCACTGTTTATGCTGCTGGCTGCTCCAGAAGTTTTCTCTTTATCCTTTCATATATCTGCATCCATAGGAATTTCATCCCTTAAACCTGCATCGAGTTCACCTTTAAAGATTCCTTTTCTTCCTTTGTTTCTTTGTTTGTAATTCATCCAGGGTTTTTCTACAGCAGTGATTGTCCCTTTGGCATTCATTTTCTTCATAAGCACTGCTTCTCTGCTTTCCCCATGGTTCAGTCCTCTGAGCTCTTCAAACATTCCCTGTTCTCTAAAACCTGACTCATTTATATCTTTGTCCAGCACCAAGATGTCGGTGCTCATTGCAATCATGTGTACAGAAGCTTAGTGCTGGGAGGTCCTAATACAGCTATTTTGTTCCCTGCCTTTGGCATTGTGTTAACATCTTGGATTTCATCTGCTGTTCACCACCACCTTAAGGTCACTTTCAGACATATTGGGTTTCCAGGTCCCCCATCTCTAATAGCACAAGTTAAGATTGCTTTCAATTTTAATTTCCTTCCTTTTGATGGCTCCACTTCACTCTTAATGTGATTTGAACATGAGTTGTTTTTTTGGTTTTTAGGCTTCCTCCAAACACCTCTGCTGACCAGTTAGTGATTAATTTAAGCCACATTCACAATATACAACTCTGAAAGTACTTGGACATCCATTAGAAACAGAGAAAAGAAATATATTAGCATCCCCCTGACTGATGCTTATACCCTCACATCTGGCCACTAAGTGCCTCTATAAATCAGAAGTGGCATAAAAGGATGAGGGAAACTGTAGGGTTGCTGCAGGGACACAGTGTCTCTGCTTCACTGAGAGTTTATCTCAGAGGAGTCCTGACAGCCAAGGAACCAGCAAGGAACCGGCAAGGCAGCATCAGCTTTGTTGCCTTTCCTCTGCTCCAAATTTCCTAACCTTTTCCATGGCACTTTCTCCATCTGCTGCTTCCCAAATCTGCAGTGTCAAACACTTCAGTTCTTCTGATGCATTCATTGCCTGCAGCATTGCTCTGGAGAACATGAGGAAGCCAAACACAGGGCTGGACATCCCATCAGAACCAGCCTGTGAAACATTTCTGACCTCATCTGGACCACATGGCCTGAAAGGAGCTCCAACAGCACCATCAGACTGTGGAGCAGGCTGAAATAAGAGACTGACTCCCAACCTCAAGCTCTGCATTTTGCAGCCTCACATTAGGGCTATAAACTTTTTACCCACCTAGATAGCTATAAAGTTCAACTGGGTGCTTGCCTCCTCTTCACTGTAAAATTTTCTGCTTGATATGTTTTATTAGAAAGAGCAAATCTCTTCACTAATATTCTTTTGATGGGTATCAAGACATTTTATGACTGGATTCTGGATTTTCTACTAGTGTAACCCAGATCAGATCTGAACAATTGTACTTCCAGAAGCTTTTTTGTTAATCTGTACTCTGATTATTAAAGACGGGGCATTGAAATGCAGCAAAAATTATTTTTCATTTTCAGCCTTAATTATACAGGTTCAGGCCAAGTCATATAATTTAAAATAAGCATAAATATCTCTGCCTCAGCTTTTCCGCACACGAGTCTCTTGAAAAATCCCTGGGACAAAAATGAAAAACATTTTTAATTTAATGAGCTTTCTTCTTTTAATTTGCGGAAAGCCCTGCTTCTCCTTGATCATTCTGCTATTTTCTCCTGTTTATGTCCACTGAATTTAAGCATTTTGAATTCTTCTCCAAGCAGCTGAACACTTCAATTTGCAGTGCTGTTGAACATTTCCCTTTCTGGGTCCCTGTTAACACCCAAGAGCCATCGATGGCCACATTTTCCTCATGGAGTCCAGCACTTCCGTGGAAGTTCAGAAAGAGTGTGATGAGCTTGGGGGTGAGCTGGCTGCCTCACCAGGGCTGCAGACCCTTGCAAATGCAGCCCCTGAGTCTCCCATGAAGTCAGCAGTACAAACCCATGAGCAATTGAGAGCTCTTTGATGACAGCTGAGAATCTCTCTGCTGTCCCAGGAAGTCAGACAGCTAAATCAAGGCTATAAAATAAAGCCAAGAGCTGGCCTTAAGATAATAAAAACATAAAATAAAAATGAATTATATCAACTAATACAATAATATGAAGGTTTTATTATAATAGCGACCTAAACTTGTCAGAAACAGCGAGTCTGTTTTATTGCAGCACCACCCACCACAAAAGCAGTTTTCCTTTCCACTTGCCCTATCCTGGAGCTGTGTTTGCCCAACAGCTGCCTCTGAACAGCCAGGACACAAGTCATGCAAAGAGGTTCCTTACATCTGTGGCTGTCCCAGGATCTGGGACCAGCAGCATTTGGTTCAGCCTAACAAAGGCAAATCCAGAGCGAGAGAGAAAATTGGCCGCAGGCAGAAAAGCGTTTGCCAAATGTCACTCGAGTGGCCTGGGCAAAGAAGGAAGAGCAGCTGATTGCTCAGACCCCTCTGCAGTGCAAAATCCAAGGGTTTCAATAAGCTTCATGCAGACAGGTTTGCAATTCCTGTGGAGCCTGAGCGCAGCAGTGCACAGGGAGCCTGGGAGAAGCCACAGGCTGATTTACTGGCCATCATTTCAGGATCAAACTTGTGTGAGAGACCAGCACAGTCCGGGCAGATTTATGGAGAGTTTGTTCTGTCCCCCCACAGGAGCAAAGAGACAAGGAGAAGGGAACTTGCCCACTCCTACTAATTAACCATAGTGCAAACTTCATAAACGTGCTCCTGACCTCCGCCACAGCGCACACACTTGAGTCATTCCAATAAAACAGGAAATGACACTTTGCCACAACATTACTAAGTCCATATCCCATAAAACCATTCAGGGAAGAGGGGAGGCGGGGGGAAAAAGAGAGAAAAGCAAGAATAAAGCCAGCAATTATCTGTTATTAACCCAGTACTCAGCGGTATCACATTGCTCCTAAAAATAATGACAGGGCAACAAAGCTTGTTTGCATCTCCCATGTCCTTTGTGGGTTCCTCGTTATTCTAATGAGCTGCTGGAAAATGCACTTCAGTTACATCCCCATCGATTATCTCACTGATCACCCTGCTTTCATTTCCACCTGGCACCACAAGATCATTTTGATCCTTTCTTTTTCTTTCCTTTCTCTTCTTTGTATTTTTGTTTGACTTGGTTATTTTTTTATTTTTATTTTTTTTCCCCTCACCCAGGCACAAATGCAGACACACTGGCTTTGGGAGGAGCTGAGAACTCTGGTGGATGAGGCTACCTCCGTATTTTGTGCCAGGCTGTGGGGGCCACCAGGCTGGGCATGGCTGGCAGAGCCACCACCCAAGGTGACGCGCTGGCTCGCGTGACTGCGCGCCCCTGCCACCCAGAAACCAGGAACAGTTCAAGAATAGATCAGCATGTAATGTCTGCCATGTGGCAGCAAAACAGGCGAGGGATGGAGGAGGGCAGCAGCACACAGCCATTGCACCAGCAAACAGCCTGTGGCTTGGTGGGTTTTTTTTCTGTCTCAGTGACTCACACCACTCATTGTCAGCTGCAGTCTGCCTTCTCTCATGTGGAGAGGGGAAAAAAAGAAAAAAGAAAAGGGAAAAAAAAGAAAAATCTTATTTGTTTCAACAAGCTCTCCTTGCCACCTTTTATTCCGCCCTCCAGAGTTATTATTCAAAGTGTTTAAAGCTTTCAACAGCTTTAAACAGAGATGGAGCTGGATTGCAACCTCTGCTTCTCCCCTTCCTCTTCTCCTCCTGCTGCATCTCTCAGGTCCCCTGGATGGGGAGGATCCATACCCAAGGCCATCCCTGCTTTGGCTGGAAATTTGGGCTGTGGTGAGGTACCATGAGTTAAATTCTGCCTATCTAAGAGACGGGAATAATTACAACTGCTGGGGAATGGAGCTGCATGTCAGACAGCAACAGAGGTACAGAGTGCTGCACCTCACCCTGCACCTGCTGAAGCCAGAGCAGGGAACTCACACCTTTCCAAGGTTTGATATTAGTCTCTCCTGAAATTTAAACAATTAAATGCATTTTTTGTCCTTTCAGAAAAAAAAATAATTTTCTCCTGATTGAACTGTCTTCTCTTCCACAGAAGAACCCTAACCCTAACCCCTTTAAAATTTAAAAATAATTTGGAAAAGCATACAAAAATAACTACAAAAAGGTTTTGTACACTCTAAACCTCCACGTTTTGGCATCACAAGGGTGAGGGGGAAGAAATACAGAAAGCAGATTTTTTTTTTTTTTTTTGATCATTTAATCCAGTCCAGAAAGGGCTCAAAAGCAATTTCACCATTGCAAATTTTTGTCAGGAAAGCAGATTTTCAGTTGCCTTGAATATTAGAAACTCATCATAAAAATGTTGAGGAGAGGATATCTGTGCCCAGGTTAAGTCTTTCACTGCAAACTTGGTGATTTATAAGGAAATTTTACAGAACAGGGGAAAAAATTAAAAGAAAACAGTTCTGGAATGTCATTATATGGGTAGGTTTTTTTTACTGTTACAATATTTGTTATTTCAAACTAATAATGGTTGTTATAAAAAAAATGAACATCAAGATGAAACGCTTTAGGTTGTCTAAAGAAAAGCTTTGAAAGTTTAATATAATTGAAAAATCCACATTTTGGCCAATTTGAGGATTTCAGCATCTCGATTCCTTAACATTTTGCTGGGAAAACGCTGATTCTTACAAGACTCATGTTTGAGCATAGCTGTGCTGCAGTTGTGTTTGAATGAGGGTATTTACAAGGGCAAACTCACGCACACATTTGAGTGTTGACAGGATCAGGGCTTCTGGTAACTTGCTGACACTCAGTACAACCTATAATGCTGTACAATGCTCACTTTATGTACACCAGACTTTGACCTTATTCATCAAAATACCCTTCTGACTTTGTTCCAAGGGCTTTTATGTTCTCTGAAAACAATAAAAGCTCCCTTTTATGACATTACAGCTTTAATTTCAAAGTGTGATGAGTGAATGTGGTGGTGTTTTCTTTATTAAGGCACAATGAGCTCGTACGCTGCCGCTCCAAATTATTTTTTGCTCGGGCTTAACGCAACCCTGATACAACAAGCAGCAGATTGGGGGCCAAAGTACAAATGCTGGGCACACACAGGCTCCAACCCCACCTCCCAAAGTGGGTGATGACTTTGACCTCCCCAGCCACAGCCCACGGGGAGCGATTCTTACGCCGCGACAACTCTTCCACTCCGCAGCACGTGGAGCTGTTCCACCAGCCCTCAGATCCCCCAGCCACGTGAATGCAGGCATCTCCTACTCAGCCTCCTTTACAACACGACTTCCCAGAGGTTCTGGATGCAGTGAAGCCTTTAAAATGCAATAATTTTTAGTCTAGGCAGCACTGATACCAAAGTGTCTTTTGGCGGGGGTGATACAGATCCTAAATTCTTAGTGAAAAAAAGAGTCAAAAAGAGCCTGGATCACCATTAAACCCAATCTTGGCTTCTTTCATTTTAGCACAGATTTACTCACAAAGATTATTTATGTTTTTTCCCTGAAAAAAAAAAAAAAAAAGATGCTAATAAAAAAATATGGTCATTATGAAAAAACTCACATGTAAGAAGCTGCACAGATGCTCTGGCTGGAATTTGAAGCACACCAACCTCCTCGGCACAAGCCTGAACAATGCTGAGTCAGTTCCAAGGCCAAAGCTGTGTTAGTAATGCCTTACTGGCAGAGCTCTTGGACCCACCTTCCTCACAACCAGCAAAAAGGATGCTTCCACTGGGATAATTTATACCAGTTTCCCTAAGGAAATCCCCTGTAACAGCAAAAGCACTGTTTTGCCAGGATAAGCTATAACATTTATGCAGAATTGGCCAACTCACATATATATATATACACATATATTTTAAAATTTTTATGAAAAGCCATTCCTCTCTGCAATGCCGTTCCACCAGAAATGATTATTTGCACAGATTTGGCTGGAAGTGCCAAGTGCAGATACAAAAGGCATTATTATATGAGACTGGGGACTGCTTCCAAGCTCAGTCAAAGTAATTGAAAATAGGAAATGCTGAAAATCTAGCTCGTGTACACAATCCAGGAAAATGTTGCAAACACTGCAAGCCATTTCTTTGAACAAGGGAAGTAACCCAGTCCTGAATTAGGTCCTTAACTGGTGTGACTGGCATAGCTCCACCAAACCAGACATGCTTTACTGGTGTGCACACAGCCCTAAATTTTCCCATTTGAGGGTTTGTTTGGGAGTTTGGACAGAAGCTACCTGCTATCTCTGAGAATTCCTGGAGTATATTTGGCTGTTGTCAAAACAAGACAAAAAAATTAAAAGAAAAAAAAAAAAAGAAAATCTAGGCTCCTAGAACCTCATATATGATGAAATGGAACCAAAGACAGAGGTATGACCCCAGAAAAGGCATCTTTCTCCATGTGAGAATGACCTTTAGTCCACTGTGAGCTAAAAAAAAAAAAAAAAAGAACAAGAGAAAGAATGAGGGGAAAGATGGAAGAGAGCAGTCAAGTGGAGGGGACAGATGGTGGGGAATTCAGAGGGAGGGAAGAAGTAGAGAAAAAGCCCAAAGGGTGAAAAACCAAGGCAGATTAAGAAATAGGAATCAGAGGTGGAGGAGAGAGAAGGGGAGGGATGGGCAGTGATAAAGAGAACAGGGTTAAAACGAGCAAACAGAGAAGGCACAAAGAGAAGGACTGGGGTTAAAGGAGCAATTGCCCTCTGGCAAACATACTGCAGTGTAAATGGAAACACATATGTCAACAAGGAGTGTCCTGAGATGGGCTGGAGAGGAAATAGCTTATGTGATGTGAGCTTCTGCTGGGAACCACCTCAACCTTCTCCTCCCCCTCTCCCACCACCAGATCACTCCTTGCTGCAGATGCTGACACTCCTTGGCTCTGCAGGGCTCTGCCTTTGGGTTCCTCAAGCCCAGAACTGCTGCTGGTGGGGGAAAGCTCCCAGCTCTTCACAGCTGCAGCTGCTACCCAACTTCACTCAGGGCAGTGTGAGCTTCAGCACAGCTCCCCAAGGTGTGAGAACAGGTGACATTTTCACAGCTGGCTTTGCACTCTTGGACCCAAAGAAGAGCTTCAGGAACAGCTGAGAAGCGCACATTGAAAGTCTCCCAATTATGGCTGAGCTCAGTAGCAGAGCCACTTAAGACCAGAATCTTTCATTTTGCTGCTTGAATTGCACTGGTCAGGACTTGATGCCTCAGAAGAATTTTCTCCTGGAAGCTAAACACACACAAACCATTTTTCCAATTCCACTCAGCTTGTTACACGATCCAACTATCCAGTTACACCTTCATACATTTTCCAGAACATTTCTGGCTATGCTGCTCTTCCTCCTTCTTTAGGAGAGAGCTTAGGGCAGATGGCAGCAAGGCATCAGTAAGAACCATGAACATTTTCCAAAGACAAGGGGGAAATCCTGTGATAAAGGAAAATAATCCAGCAGAGGAGCTATCTGCAGAGTTACCATCACTGCTGTCAAGAATTTGTGCTGCTCCTTAAGGGCTTTTACACTTTCTGGGCATCCCTACTTGTCATGCTATACATTAAGAAAGGTCTAAATCACAAGTATTGCCAAAATCTCCAGACACTGAGAGGGCACAACAGGGCTCTGCTTCCTCATGCCGTTGGACCTGAACTGCCCAGGGCTTCTGAGGGACTCAAGATGTGAGAAGAGAAGCATCCTGTGGTGAAGCTTTTTCTCTGCTGCAGTTCCAGCCTCTTTGCCTAATGGGCATTTTGTGTAGTGGTTTCTTTGGCCAGTGGCATAAGGGGAAGTAAAATGACCTGGTGTTTATGCTCAGATTCCCATTTTTGTGCCCAGCAGCATATAACAAGTCCAGAGAACAGCTCAACAAAAAGTGTGTCTGGGTCACTGGTTGCTTTGTTGATACCTGATTGAGGTGCAGCTACTTCTGCTGCTGGCTCTCAACAGCCCATGTGAACAAGAACTTCTGTCCTGGTGTTAGTACAGCCATAAACAGGGCCCTGCACCACCCCAAAAACCCAGCAGGACTGCAGAGATAAAATACTGGTACAGTCAAGTCCTTTGAATTCCACAGAGATACTCTGAGCATCGCCAAGGAACTGGCAGCAGATCTTTTAGCTGCAAACATTTACTGTGGAGAAGCTGACACATGGGACCTTCCACAGCATAAACTCCTTCCAGGACATGTTTAATACACAGCACATCACATGCTGAAGGAGGCTGCTCAGCAGCCATTCATCTTTCTTCACTCGTGCTGTTGTGACTTCCCTCTGAAGTGTTAAGGAACACTTTTCAAATATCCTCCATCACCTTGTCAATACAGATCACTGCACGTGCCACCAGGATCATTAATACAAAGACCTTTTGTCTATTAAAAAAGAATCCTTTAAGTATACAGAATCCAAATCTTTGCATGAAGTCATGCTTGAAGACAACACAGAGATGAAGGGCTTCCTTTAGCTATAAACCCAGAAAATAGATGAAAGTTCAATCACAGACACTGAATCTTTCTGACATTTAAACATTTCCACTCTGAAACACATGACAATCCTTCAAACAACCATGTTGTTCTGTTTTTACAAGGACACCAATTTGCCTGTGTTGTTTAGATTGGTAATACTTGCAATGTATAAACTTTTTTAGCACATGGCAAGTGAAAACAAATAACCTCCATCAGATATGCATTTTCCACGTCAAAAGGATGAAGGAAAATTCAGTGGCATTTCTGTAATAAGACAGCTCTAGACTTTTTTTTTTTCCCCCAGAATCTAGAGAAACATTCAAAAGCAGAACCAGAAATTTACACACTGCCCCAAAAATAATTCTGCAGAGAATACTTTCTCCCAGTGAGCTGTGTTGCTGTAGCTATGATGGTCTGAAAATAGAGGGACAAGGTTTCTAGACAGGAATCTTTTCCTGGATCAGCTGATACAGCTAAAGAAAACAAGCTTTGGGCACACAGAGTTTTCTAAATTCTGTTCACAGGAAAGGCGCCTCTCCTTGATGCCAACACTTGTACCTCTCCAATCACCAAGTTTCCCAACAGTTTTCTCCTGTTTTTGTCTGTGCTACCAACTGCCCAAGCACTCCTGAGAGGGTGGCCTTGAAGTTCAGGAGACCTGGATCCAATTCCCTTTTGTCTCAAGCTGCCTGTAGGACTTTAGGCAAGCTCTGTGATATTTCTCCATCTCTACACCCATTTCCCATCACATATAAAGCAGACTAAGTGCCCTCTTATCCCCACAACAGGGAGGCAGAAGTGCCAAAAAAGCAGATAAGCCACACCAGTGCAGGCTGGTTTTACTTCAGGGAAAGACCAGCATTGCTGGATTTTTCAGGCAACTGATATATCAGAAACTTCAGTGAAAGAGGAGCTGGACAGCCACTGTATAACCAGGGAGTCTGATAACCACCAGCAATCTACACAGGTGATTTTTAAACAGCCCATTTTCTGTGCACAAGAGGTTGGTCTCTTTTCAGAAACTCTAAGTGTGTTGTGCTACAGAACGGTTTCAAAGACAGATGCAGGGAGTTGTTTGTTCAGCATTCTTAATCCAAACAAACAGTTGCATACTCTTACCTTCAACACAAGGCTCTCATCTTAAGGTTCTGGCCAAAAAAAATATTTTCCTAGCTAGTTTGTTATGAAAATGTTTGAATAAAAGAAACAACATCAATAACTTATGTAAAAACTTCAACCTCTAATCAGCTGAGCTTTAATAAGGTTTGAGATAACAGCACATGTGTTTTGCCAAGAGTATAAAATAATCATAAAATATTATAATTGATGCACTGTTCTGGTTTATTACAGCTCACAAGCTAGATAGTTGAATACATGGAAGAAAACATTCTGGACCTCATGTTAGCATGTTGTAATAATTAATAGTCATTATTTGGATGTGGAGAATTTCAGTGTGAGGTTTTGTTTGTTGGGGTTTTGGTGGAGGAGGGGATTTATTATTTTTACAGCCTGTACAAATTTGGCCAAAGACTCAAATCTTTGTGAAATTAAATGAACTCTTTATGACACAAAAGATTTGGCCCATAGAGTTTTGAAAACAGAGATGATAAAGCTTCAGTGCTGCTCAAATTAAACTCTCAAAATAGAGAGTAAGAAAAGGGGAAGAAAAAAAAAGCACCAAACTGCAAATAAACCCTTGACAATAAGTTACACCGAATTGTTTCCTTTTTGGAAGGTAGTGAGCTGCAAATAATTGCTAATAAAAGGTTCACTGTGTTTGGTGAATACAAATCTTTATTTAGTGGCTGCAGAGCAAGTCTTTTTCTTGCTCTCTTGACAGTTTAACTACACGCCAACAATATTTGCTTAAAGTCTTTGGCTCCATTAATCTCAAACCCTGCTACACAGATTGCCAAAGCTGATGACAAACCCCAGTTAGCATGGATCATCTACTTGCCCATGACAGTATTTTTCCCATGACATTAAAAGGATGTTTTTTTCCCCAAAGAGGGCACAAGTCTACTGAATCTCAAGGAGGTTTGAAAGGATAAGTCTATGGCTTAAGGTGACCAATAAAGATAGCTGGGGACTACACGGAAACAAGGAGGAGGAAGAATACCCTTGCACTCTAATTGGCTTTTTTGTTTGCTCACAGTTGCTTCTAATATGGACAAATCTCCATAAGAAAACACAAAATTAGCACCTGTTAGGACAACTTAACCTTCAGGGAGAAAAGCAAACATCCTTGGGTTGTCAAGATTTTGAAACAAAGGTTACAAAGGAGGGGATTTTTTTTCTGGATGGTTTTAACCCCTTCTTGCAACACAATGCAGCTCATTAACAGAGGTCCAGAATGGATTATTAGTCACCCTTTCCTGAAATATGGCACACGAATCAGTGCCATAAAACGTGGGACTAATTAACAATGTCATTATACCCCGAGCAGCGGATGGGGAAAGCATGTGCATGTTAAACATGATCAAGGGAAACTGAGGCATGGTAAGAAAAATAAATGCTTATCCTCTGCCCCTCATGACTGACAGAATTAAGATTAAGCATTTACCAGCTGTCTCAGTCCTACAATTTAGAGACAACAGCTTGGAAACATCACTGTTTCAACATTTTATTTTTTTTTTAAAGTTTTCCCCAGCAAAACAGCCGGTGGGAAGCAAATGAGGCTGGTCCATCAATGCTTGGGCAGCCAGAGGTAAGAAATAGGAACAGAGAATTATAAAAGGTGCCTTGTCACTCAAAGTAACCCTGCCATTCAAATCCCTGTGTGACCCAGGTGTGTTCCAGTGCAGAGGAGCTCACTTTCAGCCTCGTCTGGAAGGTCTCACTTACCATGGATAGACATTCCTACATCCAGTCTGGACTTACATGTGACTGTAACAGCTTCTGGCGTTCCTGAGCCAACAGCAGCCTTCCTCTGAGCTCTCTTGGACATTCCCATGGAATTTATTCCATGGCTGTGTTCTCCTTGTCGGGGAGAGGGATGCAGGCATTAGCAATGCCTTTTCTCCAGCTCTCCCCTCCCCGGTGCAGTCAGGCTTCACAAAAAGGTGTGAGGATGCTTCGTGCTCACTCTGTGAGTAACAGAGGTCAGCTGCCTCGCCAGACAGCAACAGCGCCCAGCAATGACTTCTCACTCTCTCCTTACTCGAGAAAAAACTTCCAATTTAAAGTGAACCCAGCAATTAAAAATCAGCTCATTCCTCCTGACTCACCAACAAGTGTTTTGGCCAAAACCACTGCTGTATGAACCCAATAACTGAGGCACCTGGTGCAGAAACCTGCGCCCACAGGCAGGTGCCAAAGTGCTGAATGTGGAGGGGAATATAAAAAATATAAAAAATATTAAAAAATGGAAAAGCTCAGAAGAAAAGAAAAACTGAAACAACCCAGACGTACTTCCAAGTGAAATCCATGGTATTCAGCCACGGCTCTGGACAATACAAGCAGGGTATGTATTATGTATACCTGGCTAACAATAGCAGCACCTCCCTCACCTTGCCCTGGCTCTTCCTTGTGGATAATGACTTGGTTAAGCTAAGGACTGCAGCAGAACTATTCATACAGAAAAGCATAAAGCCTGCACAGAACTCCGCAGGATGGTGACCTCAGGGAGTAAATTGAACTAAAGTGATTGTAAATGAGCTAACATCTTTCACTTAACACTGTCTCCTGTTACTCTCCAACAGAGGTACCAACCTTTCTCTCAGTGGAATCTTCCACTTCTCTGTCAAAACCACAAGCATCTCCCAATTTTTCTACACTTTAACCCCAGAGAGGTTCACACTGTAGCTAACAGCCTCCAAGAGGACTGTAATAAAAACTGAGTGAGTCTTTGTTCTGGTTGCAGATTAAAGGGAACAATCTGCAGTACAAATGTAAAGTAGCTTTCCCATGTTTTTTTCTTCCCCCCTTTTTGAATAATCAGTATCTGCATGTGAAGGTTCAATGTCACCAAACATGAGGCTTGTGTACAAAAGCACAAGATCCTTGACTAAAGCACAGCATACTTAACAGCTCAAAAGCAATTGTTGTAAAACTTGATGGAATTGTGCCTGGCAATCATATTTTATTGTCACTTGTACAGGGAAGCTTCAGCATTTTTTCTGGGCTTTTTTTTTTTTCTTACCTTGGGGAAGTGGTGCATGTTTGATGAAGAAACTCGATCTCAGGGGTTCATGGCCATATTTACTGTTTTCTCCAGAATGTACATATTTTATATAAAATACAACCCCAGGTGTTCAGAAGAGAAACACTTTCCATTTGTTCAGGTAAGAATATAGCCCAAGGTCATATAAAAGCCTGTCACTGAAGTTTGCACTGACTGAGGTGCAATAAATAAAGGTCCAGCGTTGACACAGCAGTGAATATTTTTGTGCTGTGTGCACGAGCTGTCCCTGTAGAGAGGGCTTTCCTACCTGAGTGGTACAGAGAAGGGTCAGTACCTGCTGCAGCAAAACATTGCTGTTTGGGTGACATTCTCCAGCAGCAACAACCATCAAGGAAACACCTCCCCAGCCTGGGACACGTGCATTGCCCTGCCTGAGGCATAAACAAGGGTGTAGGAGAAGCTGCCTGAAGTTCTGCAGGTCAATGGAAAAAGGAGTCTTTGGAAAGCAGATTTTTGCTTTCCAGATGGAATCAAACATATCTGGGGATGCAGCACCTCTCAGCAGAGGGGTTTTTCCCAAGTCAGTGTGACAGAGGTGACACCCTGAAAAGCAGCCTGCACTCATCCTCTTGCTGAATATGCTCACGAGCATATGGCAATTTTAAATAGGGTTGTTGGGTTTTTTTTCAATGCTGTGATCCTTCTCTGGACACCAGCTGTTTATGCACATGAGAGTTGGAAAAAAAAAACATTTCTGGCACTGAGAGCAAAACCACATACATGTGTTTCTTTGCCTTAGGTGGAAGAACACATACACACAGGTGAGCAGCTAAAGTAAACAAATGAAAATATCTGCAGCCATGCCTCCAGAAAGCATGTCCATCTGCCAAGCAATGATTGCAGATTGTCCTTTATGTACAGCAATTTTA
>VRYO01002482.1:14230787-14280859 GCA_009812075.1 Sialia sialis
GACCCAACACTACATCAGAAATCTTACAACATCCTGCAGCCTGTTAAGTGAATTTTTCCTCTCCAGTGCATACACCCTAATCAGTAGGATCTGTGTGCATGTGTTCCATGTACCATAAATCCTAGGGGGCTTTTAGGACATCCAGTCTCTTTCCACATCAGTGTTCCTCTCTTATATCCGTCCTCATCCACAAGTACTCTCAGGGATAAATAAAAATATATATATATATTGAGAGATCCTAAATTTCTGTGGCTGTCCATGGGAATAGTGATCCCTCAAGTCTAGTGCTACATTCAGGTTGCTGCACACCTGTGGCCTCTCCCAGAGTGGCAAAATAACTCCCCAGCCTGGGAGGGCTGCAATGCAAGGCACAGAGTGAGCATGGACACACGTATACACACATTTTAATATATATGCGCACACATAAACACATAAAAATCCCCAAGACTTCGGGGAGAAGGAGGAAGAGGGAAATCCCTCCTTTCATCTGCATCTAAATGGGAAGACCTGGTTTGCACTGGAAGTGAGATTTCAGAAACAGTGAGGAATGAATGGCCTGCTTTGTCTGCACAGCTTTGATATATCAGTTCCTTCAGTGACAGACTTGTTAATCTTTCCAATGTTGCTTTTGCAAAAAAGACAAACACAGTGGATAAATGTGAAGGGCCAACCACATCCCCTCCCATAGGAAGTCTCGCCACATGGGCAATTCTTCCAAGTAAAGAAAACAGCCCACTTTATTTACAGGGTAAATCATTTTGACTTATCTTGCAGGGGTTTGCTCATAGCAAGCTGACAGTTTCCCCCTGTTGCACAGTAAATGGCTGACGGGGAAAATGTTTTCCTTCCCACCATGTAGAAACAACCAGCCAGAAGGGGAGGAGGGGTCGAGGACTTCATTTTTCTAATACTCCATTAATGTTCTCCTTGCTGACAATCACTGCAAAGGCCTGAACTCACCACTCCAGGCAGCTCGAGCAAGAAACCTGAATCTCTACAGGGATTTTGAGCTAAGTACATTGACTCAAGTTAGAACTTTTGGTCTTAAAGGGTAAGTTAACCATTAAAATGATTTTCAAGTAAGTGACATTACTGTAGGAAAAAGGAGGAACAAACCCACCAACCTGAAGTTGCTTCTTTTTTCTCCTGTTTAAATCCTTGCTCAAAAAAAATCTGAACATCTTTGTTATCTAAAATAACAAGATAACAGGGTAGAAACTTCTTAAAGGTAGAATATTCCCAAGCAGATTGTTAATCTCTTTTTTATACACAAAAATATATACTTTTTGTTTAGTTGTGATAAACTGATCGATTACTTAGGGATATTTTTGATATGTACAGTCTAAATACAAAACCAAATCTGAATGTAATGCAAATTGCTCTTTTCTTGCAGATGAAAGTTTTCAGCTCAGGGATGTGACAAGGCCCAATCTTTCCTCTCTGGAAGTCAGTGTGATCTCAAGACATCACCCTGAAGAAGTCATCCCACTTCTCCCGCTCTGCTCCAAATTACAGCAGCTGCTACCCTGATTTTTTTCAGTCTAGCCAACCCTACAAGCATATTTTCCACCTTTTCCTTGGGCCACATATGAAAAACCTACCAGTGTTAAAAAGACTGAAAACCTGGGGGAGTTTTGGATTTCTCACAGTGTCAGTGAGCACCAGGAGTAATTCCAAGGGGTGATAAAACCAGAGCAGGGAGCATTTGCAGAAGGTGTGCTCGTCACAAGAGGGAAGGACAGGATAAGTTAGGCAGCTCAGAGCAGTGCTGAGGTAGGTCTGCTTTGGAAAGAGGAGAGCATTTCTCCCACCATGCTTTCGCAGGATTTATAAATGATCCCATTCAGCTAAACCGGGATGAACTGCAAGTGTAAAAGTCAGCCTTGCCGGTTTCAACAGGGATTGCAACAGGATGCAACTATCTGCTGAAGTGTTTGCCACAATAGCAAGCTAAATAAACCATCCAGGATGGCAGTCATCACTCAAACAACACAGAGAAATCCACCAAGACTGCTAAATGCACTACACACACACACAAAGAGAGCAAGAGCGGCGTTTTGCAGCCCTAGTAGAGCAGGTTAAGAGGTGTGCATGTTTCACATCCCCAATAATATCTTATTTAGGAGAGACATCAATCAATGCTAGACCTCAGGCAAAAATCCATGCAATTACAATGATTTATACCTTTTGACACTCTGGCCTGCTGACACTGGGAAGACAACGTGCATCGGAGTGCGCTGCAAATATCCACTAACACATTTCTCTGTGTTCTGGGGGTTAGAAATATGAAAACATATGTTCTGATTTATAAACTGCAGGTCAAACATGTAGGTGTTAATGGCTTTTTCCCTGAGATTTTTCAGCTCCAGCCAGACCTGTGTATGAGCAACCAATTAGGAAATAGAAAATAGCACAGCCATAATGGTGTTCCCATCATCTCATAGTAACCAAATAGCACAGCAAAATTAGAAACACAGACCTTTCCACCAGGACTCAACCTCCAGGTAAGAAAACAACGCAGGATCCTGCATGAATCCAACAAATGCTTCTGCTTTGACCTTAAGTGGCATGATTTAAAGTAATAATAAATATTTTAAAGACCTTTCCAATTTAAATGGGTGAAAAGTTGAAAGTTTGCACTAGTACAGTTAGTTGAATGATTAAAAGTAGCTATAACCCTGCTGGTACTAATGAAGGCTGCACAAAGGTTCACATTGCCTAACAGGTACATTTTTTCCTTGAGGTTTTTTTTTTTCCCCTGCTTTGTTCTAATATTCCCTTTGGGTCCCATCTGTACAGGTAAATTTATGATGTTGAGGATTATCCTGAAATATGGGCTCTATCTACAGTGGGCTAAAAGCCCAGGCAGGCAAATAAAAGCTGAGCACCGGACCTGGTACAGTTCAGCTGTCCCCATGCCTGGTCATGGGCACTGTGACAGCCAAAAACAGTGTGACTCAGGATGTTCTCACTCCTCACCCTGCCTACATCAAAAGGGGCATTGCATGAGAAGATCAGTGCAAGGCCAGGATTCATACTCTGATTTTCATTTGCCATCCCATAAATCACAGCAATGACCACTGTGGGTGCTTTCTTACCAAAGGGCCGCTCAATCTCCCCATGCCCTAGGGCCAGCTGATTTTGGAGGACTGAGTTGCTCTCTAGAGGGTTTTTCTTTTCTGCCTAGAGAACAAACCCAGGTTATTCCAATTGAGACGCCATAGCAAAATTCCTACACTGGCAAAATTCAGGCTTTTGTGCCCGAGTCACAGTGTGTGACACAAACTCCTTTGCCTGAAAAAGTATGAATTCAGTCTCCTGCATTTGACACATCCACACTCCAGGTGGGATCTCCAACGTCCCTGAGGCTGTACATCAGGACAGCACTGCCCCAAAACACAACAGAAGAAAATGTCCTGAAGGACCACAGAAGCATTGATGAGCTTTCTGGAAAAGGTAAAAGATTGCCTGGTCCAATTTCCCCTTTGCAGGAGGATTATTGCCAACAGCAGAATAGGCATTGAAAACCTTCAGGTGTGGGGATCCTTCCTGGTACCTGCTCCAGCACTGCACTCCCTGAATGAAGCACCTTGCCTTAACTTGCTAAGAAAAGAGCAGTGCATCCAGATGTGCAAAATACAGAGGAGAATTTGAAAATTAGCCTAGCTGTTCTTTGCAACAGGTGGCTTACATCATATGAACACACACAAAACTCTGATACTTATTGGTGTTTTGATGGGTTTTTTCAAGGCTGGTTGGTTTTTGGTTTATACAGAAATACTACCCAGAGCTGTCTGAAAAAAGTCCATACACCATTTTTCCTGTTTTAAAGACTACTTTCCCATCAGGTAACGTAACTAATAATTAAGCCAAAGATTTGTGAAGATGACAAGTCAATATTTCCTTGAGACCACAGAATTGTTGAAAATTATTGTTTTAATGGGGATTCAAAGTGGGTTTGCGTCATTACATCAACACATAAATCAGCTAGATTTTTTTTTTTTTTTTAATTAACTGGCTACATAATTCCCAGCAAGTCCAGCTTTTAGCAACAGCAGCAGAAGACTGTCATTTTCAATCCCAGGAAAACATAATATATGTGGTAGAAGTTGCAACCAAAGAAAGCTAAAGAACATCCTTTAAAAACATTCCAAACATCTTTCTTTTTCATGCCATGAGAGATGATTTTTTTCTATTTCTTCTTAGGCACTCTGCTATTTTGCTTATAATTCCTCAGGGACTGGTGACCTCATGAAGAAAAACAACCACGACAGAATTAGCCTTTATTTATATATTAATAGTTTTACCTCCAGCAGTGGAAGATACAATTTTGAGTTAAAAATCATAATTTGTGAGTGTTTGGATAGCAGCACTCCTGCAAAGTTGTGGTAGCAGGAATTGCTGAATTGTGGTTGCCAATCGCTGCATTTATTCATGACTGGATTTGGATATTAAGTGTCTACTCCAAAACTGACGAAATCCAGGAAGATCCTTTGCATTCCCTGGATTTTATATCAAACCTTAAACATCAAGTAGAGTCATAGCACGGTGGGGGGCACTTGACAGAGAGTGCAAGACCGTAAATCTCTCCCAACGTACGCTCCCTCCGTAGCGTTAGTAATGGGATGGTGCTGGAGGTTTTGGGGAGAAGTGAGTGACCAAAGCTCCTCTCCCCACTGCCACCCCCCCAGCCAGTTTAGAAGGTGACTGGTCCTTGTCCCTCTGTCCCCCTCCCTTCCCAAAACACCCTCGGTGGGGCTGCGAGCAGGAGCCCCCACCCCGAGGGCTGGCAAGGCGGTGAAAAACGATACGAACTGAATGGCAAAATCAATATTTGGTCAGGCTGAGGGGGGACTATCGATTCTTTTCTCATGATATCCATGTCTCCTGCACTTCCTGCTTCTCCGGGGCACTGGAAACCCAAGTCCCTCCTAGACCAAGGGTGGCCAGGCTTTGACTCTGTAACATCTGTACCTCACAAGAAGTTCACGTGTGGTCTCCCTGCCCGATGCTCGTCCACTTGAGTGGCAGCAGGGACATGCTGGCATGAGGGCTACTGGGTGAGCCAGGAGGAAGCAGGACAGCAGGAGATGCTGAGGGCAGTGACACTGGGTCAGTGAAGGGGAACACCACAGGAATATGCTGCCAGCTCCTACCTCGGCCCTCTCCCTCACAGCCATGGTTTTAACCTCTAACTTCTCATTCAACCCCTCACATCTGTTTTCTCTAGGCTTTCTTGCTCTCCCCCTTTCTGTCCCAAAAGTCTTTCGTCCTGGGCAGAGAGAGCCATGAGGCCTACACAACTAGGAGATCCAGGAATGGCTGTCAATTCTCATATCAAGGAACAAGGGCAAAATGAAATCCCGTGCCTGAAGACCCTCATCCTGCATCCAGAATTCCACATGCTACAGGAACTGAGGGATGAATAGCAGCATTCATCATGGGTAAATGCAAGCACAGCCAAAATCTAAGCTTGTTCTTCTAAGAAACTTTCCCCCTGTTTCCACACCACTGAGGCCCTTCTCACAGGTAGCCATGGACAATGGCCAACACAGTGGACAGTGAACCAAGAGGAAAATAAAGTGACACTGCTGTGTCACCAACCACACTCAGGTTAGCATCTCAAAAAGTGGTAGTTCTTTTCCAGAAACATTATTATTTAAAGGTCCTTTTTCCTTGGAGAAAGCTGGGGTCTCCCTAGAAGTTACTTTAGATTGAGAAGTTTGCCAAACCACACACTGCGCTACTTGGTGTTTCCATTTGTTGAGTTGCAATGGTTTTGAATGACTCTGGAAAGCGCTCAGGGATGCAATAATGAGAAGAGCACAGGAAAGGTTTCCTTCTCTTTCATAATAACGTTTTCCTCCCAGATTTAAAAGCAATACTGCTCACAGCAGAAAGGCAATTGTTAGCCAAGGCTTCGAGAAATCCGCCAAGTTCCTTGAACCCCAGGATGGAGAGTGACCAGTGAAGTTTTTGACTTCTTGCCTGGGCAAGAGGCCATTTTCTCTGGAGCAAGAATGAGGTGGTGAAACAATTCTCCATGAACACCTGTCCAACATCCATAAACTCAACCCACGCTGCTCAGCAGCCACGCAGACACATTGCAACAGCCAAACACCACTGGGGAGGACAGAGAAGGGATTCTCACATCACCAAGTTCACCCACAGCTTGGTCCCACAAGAAAGCCAAGCCTCCCCACTCATCTGCCTGTCATACATGTGGAGTCCTGGTCTGGCTTGGAGTGTGGAAGTCTAGGTACAAGCAGAAGCAGCCTGGGTGGAGCTGGCTTTTGCTTCATTCATCCTCCAAAGACATTCCCAGGTTTTGTGGAGTCCTGGCCTCTCTTACTATTCTGCCCTCAGCCAGAATGGTCTGATGGAGGTGGAAAAAAATGGAACTCACTCCTGCTAAAGCACAAGAGAAAAGTATTGGGCAGTCAAAATTGTGCATTTAGGCAAACACAAGCTCAGCAACAAGAGACTCGCCCAGGAAAAGTTCAACCACGTTGGGACCAGGGTTAGGCACGTTGCTGGGAGCACCAGGTGGTGGCACTCAGTTGCTGCGGTGCCAGGGACAACAGACAGACAGACAGAGCTCTGCCTCCCAAAGCCTGCCCACAAATGAAATCAGATCAGCAGGCACCTGAAGGAGGGCAGCTCCCTGCGCTGCTCGCAGGAACACAAACAAACCATGGCTGCGAGTGTCCTTTGCGGCTTGTGTCTGGCAAAAATTGCCTTGCAAGGGCTTGGGAGAGTCCATAGAGAAAGCACTCAGCCCTCAAAAAGACAAATATACAACAGAGCTGGCTAGGTGGTGGCTGCCCTTGCTAAACTTCATGGAAAAACACAACTTGTGCAAACCAAATTCCCTCGCTAACCTCTTCCCCTTGTTGAAATATTAAACAAAAATAACTTCTCTTTTTATCTTTGAGCCAGCGGGACAAATTCATCATTAAAGGAACTTCACTGAAGTCAACAGGGATATATCTGAGATGAAGAAATGAATTTGACCTATTGCTTTTGGTGTCCTTATGTTCTGACTAATAACTAAATTGCAGACTCCTAATCAACGGGATCAGAGAACCTGGCCAAAGCAGTTTGCTTTCTTCCCCCCAGCATCGCTATCTGTACTTTTATATTGCTTTCTCTGTAAGTAACTTTTGAAAACAGGTATTTTCAGCCAATTTATTCACATAATTTCTTTTCATGAGTATACTGTCAAAATCTTAACATAGAGTTCTCATAGAATATTTGCTCCTAACACACAAAAAAAGTAAACGAGATATTTTCTATTTAAAATTCTACCAATTGCCACTTAAAAAAATATTTTTGGGGTGTTTCAAGTACACACATTTGTTAAAATTACTCCAGCCACAGGATGCCTAGTCTGATCCAAGGATCTCCCTGGAAGATGCATGGAATGAAGCAAAACAAAGCTGTGGCTACACAAGGAGATCCAGAACTCCGTGTCTCGGCACACTGACAGCTCTTTCCGTGGAGCCGGGGCACGCAATTCTTGCCAGGCAGAATACAAGGCATTCAGAGAAAGGAATAGTTTTCGGCAGAGGAGCAGGAAGATGATGAAATATCGAAGTTACCAAAGCCTGTGTTAGGCAGAAGATGCATTTTGTGTCTCGTGTTATATTGGCTGCCAGTCGATTACAGTGCAGCCTGTATAAACACGTCATGCGTGCTCTGACAGGGAGCCGGGGTGAAGCAGGGTGTCAGGGTAAAACAGAGGATAATAAAATCACTTTAGATTTATTTCTCTAAATTGGAAACTTCATGCTTACACCTGACTAAATCATCAGCCTGAAACTCTAGCTCGACTCCCACAGAAAAAGTATGAAACCTTATCCCATCTTTGTTTAACAAAGGCCAATCAAGCTCACCTAATGAATTCTGCAGATGTAGGCAACAGGACGTGTTTGGCCATTTTAATTCTGCGGGGCTTCCTCAGACCTGTCTCCAACGTACCCATCTTACTCTTGAAGCAACTGAAGAGCTCTCAGCATCTCAAAGCCAGGCTGCCCTACAGCAGCCCACGGGCAGAGCCACCCAAGAGCGTGTTACTGGACCTCAGCCACAGAATTTATAAATTCTGACCAATATTTAGAGCATTGCAGGTAGCTGTGGCAGGGGCTGGAGGATGGCAGCACTCCCCCTGCCCAGCTTGGCAAGAGCAGGGCACCAGCACCTCCACCTCCATCCCACCACCAGTGAATCTCCTTCCTCACAAAGTGCAAAAGGACCTTTTTAGAAAAAAGAAAAAAAAAAAAGTCTAGCATAAGGAGCTGGTTAAAAAACAATAAATCAGTGGTGAAATGTGGATAACAACCTTCTCTGTAAAATCAACATGGATTGTGTTCCTGCAGAGAGCTGTCTGACAGGCCGGTTGAAGCCTGACTGCTTGCAGCCAGATTTTTTTTCCACTTTTTTTAATTTTTATTTTTTTTACAGGCTGGAGGAGTATCTTGGATCAGGGGGAGGCAAGGAGGTCTCTTCCTTTTGTACGTGGTTCTGCTGTGTTAGAAAATCAATAAGCAAGGTCCTGACCTCAGCATAACTTCAGACATCACTCATGACTCCTTTGAATCTCTTCCCCCACAAAAACCCAATTTTCTTTTTAATCGTGCACGCCAGAGGGAGTGCTGGCAGGGAGGGGATATCTTGCCTCAAGATGGGGGCACAAGCCATTTGCACCCATCTTTCCTGACAGATAGAAATCAAATTAGAAGAGGAACGCACCCGGGGAGGGCAAGGGGAACGGGGTTAGCTGAGGTAGAGCACAGCCCAGCAGGAAATGCCAAGAAAGAAACCATATGGAGCGTGGAGGTGCTATGGATTAATATGAGAATTCCCACTTTTTTCCAGAGGGAAGGGAATAAAAACTAGAATGCACATTATTTTTCTCCCTTCTTGCTTTAGCATTGGGCTATTTTCTGTTAAATCTCCTCTTTAAAAGATAAAACAAAACAAAACAAGGTTCGCCACACATTCTCCCTCCAGCCGAGTCCTCAGGCTGGCTAAATTGGGTGATTAAAATATAGGAAGGCCTCCAGATTCCCCTCAGGACTGTTTTTAATATCTGTAAAACTGCCACTTTGTCTTGCCAAGGTAAACACCATCGCATGCAGTTCAAAGGTGAGCAAGCCTAAATGTTTCCCTTTGCCTGAAAGGAATCTGCCTGGGGACCCCGCGGGCCGTGCCGGGCTGGACCACGGCATGGTGGCCGGAGAGGCATCTGTGTACACAACACTAACTTCTCCACACAAATACTAAAAATTTCTCATTAAAAATTATTGCTGTGTCAACATGTGAGGCCGCTCAGCCCCCAAATCTGGAAAAGACGTTTCGGGTTTTTTGTTTTTTTTTTCTGCTGGGAATGCAGCAGCAACGGTGGCAAAGGAGGGGGGAACAGAGATGGGATGTGAGACTGGAGTCATCTGCTGCTGACTTTGGATCTCTTCTTTCTCCCTTGTCACTCAAGTTGGGACTTCCAACTGTTCCACTTCATCTATTTTAGTTACTTGCTACCCAGGTTTTTTTCCCCCGTCTCCTCATTCGCTCCCTATCGCAGAGCTTTATATTTCCCTCACATGGCTGGGCTGGCTGCTTGGTGTTACTTTAAATGGAAATGCAATTTTAAGCCATCTCTTTTGTCGTGGTGGCTGCAGTGCCTTCAGAGCAAAAAGGTTTGCTGTTATCTCGACCCATCTACACAGATGCAGCCGTAAATCTGAACGTGCTCTACCCATGCATGATCCCTTTCATGGGTGGCCAGGAATTCATAGCAAAACAGCACAAGCACCAAATATTTGATCCAGTGAGGCAAAATTCGTAAAGCCCCATCAATTCAAACTCTTAATTCTGCCTTACAACATTGGGCATTTTGCCCCAAACACACCAAAACAAAAATTTTAAAATATGCTCCTGTTATCGAGCGAGGTGAAAGGAAGTCACTCCAGGGAACGAAAATATGGGATGGGGTGGGGTGGAGAAGGGAGGGCAGGGAGCCAGTTGTGTACTGTAAAACCAAGCAAAGCATCCATCTCCAGGGAGGGCTGTGGTGGGAAGGTGGCCAGCACACCCCAGCCCTGCCTGGGCTCCTGAATCCCTGCTCTCCGTGGCACGATGCACACAGGTTTGTGCCGAGACGACATGAAATACAGCCAGGCGTAATTAACCTGATGTAATGCTATATATCAATAAGTTAAAAAACCAACAACTTGCTTTGAGGTCAGGCACCCACACACGCAACTCAAACAGTGGAGACCTAATCCAAATTTATTGGAGTTTGTAACAGCTGGACTTATGCCTCTAATACCTTTTAAGTGCCTCTTTTAACAGTGAGCCGAGTGTGTCTTTCATTAAGGTGGAGTTGAAAGTACGCTAAGTTCATAAGCATGAAAATAGCCATTTAGTTCTCTCAGAGATTAATTCTGCCTTCAGTTTGCTCTCACTGAACCCCATTAATGTCTGGGATTTGGTGTTTAGTGTCCCATTTGCATAATCTCTGTTTATTACTGGACCTCGATAATGTGAAAGTATTAAAGTATTTCTTTCCCAAAATACAGAGGTATTAATCTTTGAATCCTCCTAGTGTCCTTAATTTGCCATCAAATCCCACAACAGAAACAAATGTGCTTTCTAATCAGCAATCTTTTCTCGCTTATAGGCCCTGATCCAGCAAGCTTTTAAGCAAACAATTTACTTTAAGCAATGGGTAGTCATATTGGAACCAATGGAACAGCTCGTGTGCTGTGATGGATTGGGGCCACAGAAAATTGCCTTGATGAAAATGTCAATGCTCCCAAGAGCTGGTGAAAATATATTTTTATTATAAACACACAGAGGAACTGTTTTGATCTGAACATTATGGGGAACAAGCTTTGAAGCGATGCTTTTCCACGGTCAGACCTAAACAGAAACTGAATACCACCAGGTTGGATGACAGTTTAAAAAGGCAGCCCAGAGCCAGATTGATGTTTGTATATAATGAAATTCAGTATTGATGTGATATGGACACTGTCCAGCCTCTACGACTTGTTAGGGTGACGTACAGAGAATGTGGAGAAGATAAAAATCAAAGGAGCACAAGGAAAATAAGTTTCAGCACCAAGAGGAAACATTGTTTTGAGGAGCTATTTTGCTGCAAATGTTTTGAAGATAATCCACAGCCAAATGTAAAACACAGAAGTGATGATGATGTCTAAGGACCATGCACAACACATCCATCATGCTTCATTTTAAGTCAGAAAACCAAAGCTGGGCCTTTCCCCACATATGAAAAGTGGAGATGGGTTCAGAGAGCCTTCAAACCATCACTCTGCCTCCACACCAATTAATGCCTGTGAGCACCCTGTGTCCAGGTGGTTTCAGGCAGCTTTTCCATCTCCCTCACCTGCAGAGGATTTTGGATCCCTCCATAGCCAGGTACCAGCAAGACAGGAGAACAAATGTTACGTGGCAGCACACGGCACTGCCAGCTAAGAAGTGATAACAGACAGCAGCTAAACCCCAGAGAACAGCATGGACTTAATCCTCAAGTCCTGCTGCAGCAGACAGGGAATCACCCCTGCTCTTTTATGAATATCACATGTTCATCTGTTTGCTGGATTGCCATTGTGTTGCCTGCTCTGTGATCACCACCAGGTCAGAGGGCTGATGGCAGCCCCAGCTGTCCCCATTCCCCAGCACCTAATGGACAACACAGGTGTTCTCCACCCTGGAGGTTCACCTTGCACCATGCTCAGCTTGGCAGGAGGGGGAGAAGGCAGGAATCAAGCCAGAAGTATGAAACTTCCAATGAAAATGCAGGTCCTAAAAGCATAAGGGAGTCAGGAAAAGGAAAGGAAAGAGAGAGCCCTGGCTCAGACACGGCAGGGATCTGTATAAACCAGCCATAAATGGCTTAAACTAGCCATAAATGGCTTAAACCAGCCCAGCTTTCCTGCTTTTTTTTTTTTTATCCCATTACCTGCAAACTCAGAAAAGAGCATTTGCACCGACACAGCTTCTGATGTTTTCCATGCGGAGAGAGCAAAGCACACAGCACACTGGGGAGCAAAATCAACCAGTTTCTCATAGTACTGCAAGAAAAGGGTCACTGCTGAAGAAATCAGGAAAATGGACACCAGCAGCAGAAGCCTTTACTAGAGCATCATGGAGACCAAGAACCCTTCCAGAGCTGAGATAAAATAACAAAAAATATGAAGAAGACAAGACAAAGTCAATGCCAGGCCCATCACTGACTCCACCTCACCACACTGCTAAACTTCCAGCAGAGAGGAAGTGTCAGGAGAAGAATCACTCTCGTCTAATTTTTCCCAACTTCAGCAAGCAGACCCACACACAGCACTGGGCTGGACACCCTGTGGAGTGACCCAGCCCAGTGTGAGGTGTATTTACACCTGGGAGAAGAGCAATCCCTGGTAAAGAATCACAGGAACAGGAGGCAGAGTTCCAGCACTGCAGCAGGGAAGGAGGGAAGGGGAATGAAGTAAAAGAAGGGGTGAGGTAGAAGTGGGAGCTATGTCCCATTAGCACCTCCAAACTGGATGCCTTTGAATGTGGAAAATTGCTGGACCAAGGAGAATCAGGCAAAGAGCCAGCAAGGAGCAGGCTATTCACCAGCTTCATCTGCAACAAAGCCACATCCTGACTGCAAATCTTGCAAATCAATTATGCCCACAGGTTGTTGGGTTGCAAAGGCGGGGAAGAAGGAGTTTGTTTTGCTTTTCTTAGTAAACCACAAGGCCATTTCCTAGCACATTACCCCAAGAATGACAGGCAGGGCCAGGGCTGCCAGGTGCCTGGGAAGAGGCTGCCAAGTCCCAAGGATCACCATTGCTAATTGGCTCCTCTGAAATGAGCGTGACAGAGAGCCACATTTTCTCACCCACAGGTTTCAGGGTTATATTTAACTGGCTGAGGCAGAATTAAATGTCAGCTTGGCTGGAAGGAGAAAAAACAAAACAAAACAAACAGCAACAAACAAAGTGAGAACTTGTCATTAAGCCGGAGGGGAGTCAGTGCTAAGTGCACTGTGGACAGTGCCCACACACAGCCTGGCAGGCACCAGCGCAGGCAAGAAGGAAACAAGGGTTTTATCCCTTCAAAAGCACAGTTTAAATTCAGGTTGCTTATTTTGATTTGTTAGCAACACAGGGGGTGAGGGAGAAGGGAGACATTTTCCCCCTCTGATTTCTGTCCTGGGTATTCCCACCTCTCAGTTTGATTACAGCCACAGATTTCCACATCCAGCAACACCAATGGCAGAAACTTGCAGCAGAAAGAGGACGGGGTGGTGAAAAGAGACAGATCCCTCAAGCACATCTGGAGCCACTGGAGGATGTTCAGTTCAGCTGGAGCACAGGTCCCTTTGAGGGTGATGGAAGAGGGTGGAGGAGGAAGGGGAGGGAGCATTGCCTCCCCGACACACAGCACCTGCTCCAAAACAGCAGGGCTTCTGACAGCAACACACACATCACTGGGCAGATCCAGACCTCCATCCTCTTGCTCCCTAAACCAGGGGTTTGCACTTCCTTGGGTCATGGTACCAGTCAGAGCAAAACCATCCCTACAACCTGCTGTTTTCAGCCCCTGCCTGCTTCTTGCCTTCCTCCAGGCATGCAGGTGTGGGAACAGCCCTTGCCACAATTCCCAACAGCAGCCAGCCTCTTTCCCTTTGGGGAGGGCAGTGCTGCCACATCTCAGGCTTCAAAGTCAGTACTGGGCTGTTTGAGACCCACACAGATACAGCAAAGGGAATATCATTCCCCTGCCAAATAGGATGATGCAAAAAGACAGGGAACATCCAAGGCCTGCTCTGGTTGTACCTCACTTGCTCTGCTTCAGGAAAGAGGACAGGACTGAGTCAGGTTCACCCTGCAAGCGCTGCAGCCAGGTTTGTGAATGCAACCCCAGAAATAAGAGAAAGGAGTCCCAGAGCTTCCCAGACACACTGGACAGCACGAACTGATCCCTCTCCAAAGGCAGCCCAGCTGTGTGTCCTGCCCAGTGTCATGGACTGGGGAGGGACGATCAGGATCAAGGGCACTAAGGAGGGGAGATCTCAAACCATGGGAGATTGGCTGCTTCATGTCCATTAACCACTCAGAAAATTTAAATAGGGATACAAATATAGCCCTAATTTTGCATTACCAGAAGATCTCTCTTCTTTCCTCTCCTCCACCATAAACTCTTGTTTAATCCAGGTGATCTCTTCCTCCTCCCATTCCCCAAACAAGAGAAAATAGCAAATTCTAGGAAAGCAGAGCTATAAAATCAAAAGCATCCATTCAAACCATGGCGTTTCACTTTCCAGTCAGAAGTGTGGCATCCTGGAGCAAGCTGAGTCTAAAACCATGCTTTTCCAAGTCAAAATGATCTTTGCAAATGAGATAAATTGTTTTGAAGCAGTTTGTGAAGAGAATGACAGAGTTAAATATTTTGACACTATTACATCAAAACTTCTTATTCACTGGAAGCAGGTTATTTTGACTTTTTAATCTTAACCAGGAACCAAAAATTTCAAAAACCCAACAAAATGTTGACACATCCAAATTTCCTTCAGGTTGGCAGGTCTATTTTCTAACCACTCCTTCTAAAATGAAGACGGAAATATTAAGCTTCAGCTCATATTTTTCCAGGCTTATTTTCTTTAGCTCCCATCTTTAAAAACTGGAGACCATAAATAGCCTGGGTTTTTTCCTCCAGACTGCAACACAGACTTTCAAACCAAACATTTGCAATCATCACAGCTGTAATAAGTACAACGTTTCTTCAAAGGGATTACATTGGACTGTGGTTTTCAGTATTGCCTCGTTGTCTGTTGTGAAATCTCCTCATCATAAATTAATTTGATTCTATTATCTTTCTGATACAATCTGCTTTCTGACAGATCAGTTTTAATCTGGGTTGATTCCTGTTTCTTATTGACAGCTCGGAGCACTGTTGAAGAGATGCAAGTTATTAATGTTGACAGGGTTTGTAATGGAATATCTTTTATCCAGCAACGTATCCTTTGTAATGTTTTTATTCCCCCTTCTCTGGCTACTTTAAGAGGCTAAACAGAAAAAAAATCAAGCAAGCCATACAGCTTGACTTTCCTGGAACCCTTTCCAGTTCTTTCTGGAACTTCCTTCTACATCCACTGAGGATGTTATGGTATAAGGTGTTATTCTTATTGGACAAAACTACTAAAACAATAACAAACTGAAGGTTAAGCACAATCCAGTTGGAAATCCAAACTGGATCAAACAACTTCAAAGAATTTCATATTTTTACAAAATTATGTAAGTCTACAATGCCAACCAACAAGAGAAACAAGGAGGGAGATTAGCAAGACAGCTGATGCATTAGCCAAGCTTGAGATAACACCTCCCCATGCACCAGCAAATAGGACAGAAGAGAAAAAAAGAGATTTTACCCATTGAGTCTGAGATAGTTGGCTGGCTCACTGGAAATTAGGCTCCTATCTGTCTTCTGTAGTCCTGGTTCCTAGTAAGGGAACATGAACCTCCTCTATCCTGCTTTACCAACTATCCTCAAAACACCTTTCCATTTCACACATGATTCATTTTGCCTTTAACGCCTATTAAATATTTTCTTGAAAACATTATAACTGTGCAAGGAACACAAGAGAAGAATTAAACTGTCACGCCTCTCCCTTTGCACCTTCTCTGCCGGAGCAAATAAATTCCAGGCACCAAAACTTCAGCAGAAGTGACTGCAGCAGCTATAGCAGGGACAGCAGACAAAACACCTCTAAATCGGTGTAATTCTCTATTCAGGTCCCCCTGCAAAAGTGTTTTACAGCCACCCTGGGTTCACACTGCACGAGATACCAGGATTTACGGCTGGGATTTAAGCAAATCTCTAACTCCTAATGAATGGGAAAAGGCTTTTGCAGAGAGCATGACCCCCAGCAGCCTCCTCTTGGTTTCCTATCTCACTTTTCCAAGTGTATTGTGCTGATGCTGCCACAGACAGCAGAGGGACCAGGTGTCCAGGAATGGCCCAAATAGTCCCAGGATAGAGCAGGAACTATTCTAGCATACAGGAGGGAAAAACAAGAAGTCTTGGCAGTCCCAATTTCCACCCCGAGCTTGGTATTTTCCCACTGGTTTCCTAGAAGCTGCACCATTGGGAATGCACCTCCCAAGAGCATGGCAGGAGAGGATCCCACCTTCTGCCTCACTCACAGGAATTCACTAGACCAAGAGCTGCCTCAGTCTGACCTGTCCCTACACTGACATTAACTAACAGAATGATTTCTCAAGATCTGTAGGCTTACTTTGACCAGCTTCCACATTCTTATCTTTCCTCCAAAGTGATCAGGTCCTGTTTCTTGGTGTCTTTAGCAGTAGGCTCTCAGAGCTCAGCCAGTTTGCCTTCCAGTAAAATTAATAGTACCTTTCCCCAATTATCTGGAGCCCTTGAGAGCCCTGTGTTATTACTGGAGTGTTTTTCATTAGCTGTGCTGGTTCAAGGCTGCAGGAGGATGGAGCTCAGTACAGGAGTCAAACTGTTCTGGACAGAATGAACTAGAAACCTCGTAACACAATTAGAAGTACCCACAGGGTAACATATAACTTTACTGTCAAGCCCTGAAATAACATGGCTAGCTAATGAAATAAAATAAACTTTGTTTTAATTAAAATTAAAAACATTTTATCTCTCTCATTTCAGTCTTAAAACAGGGGCAGTTCAAAAGTCACCATGGAACAAATGAGAAAAACATTAGCAAAGCGAGGGGCAGGGGTGAGGGTAACATCACCAGGTCTGGAGTGACCTGCACCACAAACCCCTGGCAGCATCTTTGTCTGAAAACAACCCACAAGCGATGTTTGTGGAACAGATTCCTGATGTAGACTTAAACCTAAAAAACAGGGATGTTCTCATGGGCCCACCCTACCTCTAGATTCCAGATGAGCAGAGGGTATTCCGCAAAGCAGGGAGGAAGGGGATATACAGTAATTTCACACTGATAAGACACACCTATTTCACTGAAGAATCGAGCCGATCCCAAAAGTGAGGCTAATCACCAGGTGCGGCTTATTTATGGACAAATTCCAGCGAAATGCCAACCCGGAAGTGAGAGCTGGCCGGGGAGGGAACTGCCGTGGAGCCGGGGGGCAGGTGGGGAGCTGCTGCAAAGCCACTTTGCCAGCTTCACGCTTTGCCGAGCCGCTTTGCTGCCACTTTCGCGCTTTGTCACCACTTTGCCACTACTTCGACGATTTCGTGCTTTGCTGCGCCACTTTTCCAGCTTCGCGTGGCCAGCAAGCTGAGCCGCTGCTTTTGAGTAGCGCAGGGAGCCACAGCAGCCAGCATTAGGAGTGGGAGTGCTGGGGTCCACGGCACAGGGAGGGCGCCTGGGGCTGCGTTTAAAGGCTTCGCCGGTCTGTGAAAACTGTTTACAACTTGAGCACCTGACACCAAACCCTGCACTCGTGCGATTCTGTTACTAACTCGTTACTTTGTTGCACATGGATCCTCGCTTTTTAAAAAAAAAATGTGCAGCTTATCACCCGGTACAGCTTATTTATGGACAAGTTCTGTGGTCTTCCCACTACCCAGAAGTACGGTTCATAGCCAGCTGTGGCTTGTGAGTGTGAAATTACTGTAAGCTGCTCAGGAACCATGTGGATACAAGTGTGACCCAAAAAAAAGGGATCAGATCAGAACCTCTGCCCTGTAACACTCTGGTTCCTCATGCTGGGAACAGCAGCTCTGCTCCCTGAAGGGAATTTCATTCCACTTCTTCACCCATTGGCAGCAGCTTCCCAGCAGATCTGACAGTACATGGCTGTCAAAGGCAAATTCTACCTCCACTATTCTCATTTCTCCTGGCCTCTTCCTCTTGTAGCTGATTGCTTCTTAACTGTTCTCCAAATCCTTGGAGGGGCATTCTGCAAGAAAGACACCACTGCTTTCCTCTCATTTTCTATGGTTACTCAGCACAGGAATGAGCCCACCTAGAGCCATCCCAGCTGAACATGGTGTGTTATAGAGGCTTTATGCACACAAAGGGAGAAAAGGGAGAGCTGGTAAAAATGACAATCAGCTTTCCTTTATTTACATATACATGTATATAAAAGAGAAAATTTGGCAAAAGTTATTTGGGCAAAAAAAATTCCATAGTTGCCCAGTTTGATGAACAATGGAGGTATGTGGAGAGCTAGACTGCATGATCTGATCTGATGAAAACCAGAAATTATTCAGGGGAACCAAATCCTCTTGGTTGAAATCCCAGATTTCTGTCAGAAGTTCTTCAACAGCTTTTCAACAGTTTCAATTTAACCTTCTTTAAAACCAGTTTGGTACCTAGTCCTGCTGTGAATGAGATTTGAGGAATTTTCTGATCTTTTAATGCTCCATCTACACATATACCACCAGCATATTCAATATAGGTAGGGATGAATACTCATTCAAAAAATCAAGCCAAAATTAAAGCACCCAAGCCCTGATCTCACAGTAAGTGGGTCTGAAATCACCTGCCCAAGCTCAACAGCTGGCTCCCTGCTTTAAGATATATCTTCCATTTCCCAAAGAAACTGGCAGGATCCGTATCTTGTTCTAGTCACCAAATGCAAAGCATGGAAAAAATAAAATCCCATACCAAAGAGGAAGTAACATCCAAAAGAGTATTAAGTTGAAATAGTTCCCTTGCTTACTGTGAGAGAACTCACTTTCTCTGGAAGGAATCCAGTAGATGGGCAGCTTTCTTCTATCCACAGTTTAATTAAATTCTTGACCTCAACCATTAGATTCAAGAGCCAAAACCTTGAAGTTACAGGGAAATCTGTCAGCAGCCAGGCAGGGCTGTGGCATGCAACTGTGGTGGGGACTCTGCCAGACCCAGCATTGTAGATGAATTTGCTCTTTCTAGCAGATCTAATTGCCAGATGACCTGAGCTCCACGGCAAGCACCAAGGCAATGAAGGACAGTGCTCTATGTATCTGCTCAAACCACGGCACAAGCAAAGCTCTTTAGGGCTCTTTGATGCCATGGGTACATTGCTTTCTGATTAAAACCAGCTCAAGTTTGCTTACATGAGCTGTAATCACATCTTAGAGACCTGCTTAGTGCAAAGTGTGCACTCAGTATGACAAATATTAGATGTCCATTAAAAGGAAACAGACTTCCAAAGGCAGAGCAAGAAAGATTAAGGGAAGAGGTGTGAAAGGAAAAGAGCAGAGGAATAGGAACAAAAGTCTCAGAAGCAAACTCAAGATGTAGAGAAATAAGAAGTGATGTAAAAATAACACAGGAGGTCAATCACAAGTGATACAGTTCACTGTTCAAAACATGTATATCTTAAAAACAATCTGAACTTATTCAATCCAATAAAAGCACCAGTTCTCATTACATACTTACTATAGGGAAGTATTATTTCTGTGTTGGCTTACAAATTGTCTCCCTCTCTCTTTCTCAAACTCATCGCAATCTTAACTAATACAAGTAAATCTCTGCACATGAAATATGAGCCACTGGCAGCTCTCAGGCTCGCTTTTCATCCCAAGCCTAATGGGCAAAGCACTGTGATTTCATTTCACAAGCTTTTCCAGCTGAGCTCAGAGTCGATCATTTGCCAGAGTTTGACTCTTGCAAACAGCCAGCTGGAGCCACTGAACTTACAGGGTCAAATCCATCAAAGGTGCAACCCCAGCTAACCTGGGACACCTCAGGCCAGAGACTGGTTTGTTCCAAAGCATTAAACGTCCCTTGAGACCTGTGATCACAGAACATTGTCATAACACTTCAGCAGCTATGGTATGTTAATTTGAAGTTGTCAAAATACGCATGCAGCCCTGCTTGTGCTTCCCTTGGATGCACACGAGAGGCCACAGAGTCCATTTATAACATGGAGAATGTCCCCAGGGTGCTGCAGCTCAGCACAGTTCAGCACACTGGGACTGGCTTTCAGTGCAAACTCTTTGCCCCTCTAGTACAAGGTTCTTGTTCCTTCAGCACTCCTTTAACTGCCTAGAGCAAAACCATGTATTTCCCATCTTTAGTAGCATCAGCATTTGGTGCTCCTTTACAGAAAGAGAGCTCTGGTAGCTTAAAGGAATTTTAAACCCCCTAACTCTCAGGCTAAAAGCCTATAAAGCTCACTAGATAGTGAGGTTTCCCCACAGCCAAAGGAAATGGAAAGATGTCACAAGCATTCAGATACATTTGCTGCTGACTGGTTTCAAACCTGGCCGAGATGAGGTGCCAACACCTCCTGATAGAATTAAAGGCTGCTATAAAGAGTGGAGCAAGTCAGACCTCAAAGCAGTGGGTTCCCATGACTGAAAATTAAGCCTGTGATTACACACAAGAGCTCTCAATAATAATTTTTTTCCATCTACTGGACATTTTTTCCAGCAACAAACAGGGAGGAAAGGCTACAGGATGAGAGATGTGCCAGCCCTTGCCCACTGTACAAGGGGGCCAAAAAGTGGATCCTGGCTCCATGGCATTCTCAAACACCAACCTAGGCACACTGTCGATCATCCCATGGTGGATATCTCCAGAACCACTGCAGAGCTCTGTGCTAGAACCCCATGCATACCAAACCAGCACTGCCTTTTACACTCCATCCAGGGGCAGAAGGACTTGGGGTTACAGCCCTGCTTCCACCACTCCTGGGCTCTTCAGAAAACCCTGAGCAGCCCAAACCAAGGCTTGCAAGAGAACCAGATCCCAAACTCCCACCTACTGGAGATACTCCACTCCCAGGGGTGCCTTGGCCAAAACCCCACACCTCTCCCAGCACAGCAAAGGCTGGAGCTCCCCACTTATCCCATTTTCAAAGTGCTGCTGGGAGGAAACAGTTCCCACAGAAAACACAGCGAATGCAGGAATTTTTTTTAAAATTTCACTTTTGACAAAGGGTTCAGTTTCCAAAGAGGGGTTAGGGGACAGCAAGGGGGAAATGGGTTGTCAAAGAACTCTCATAGTGCTTTCTTTAAGTGCTTTGTTGGACCTGAATACAAAGAAATAAGAGAAAGGATAAAAAGCATGCTACGAAACATATTAGAATCATTTCTATCCTTGGGAAAAGTATTTTGGTTCCCATTGCTATTAATTATATATCATAAAATTTCAAGAAAAGCATTGTGGCTACAGCCTGTAAAAATAACATCATCTTGCAAAAAAATACTTCATTATTGCTTTCTGCTTAACTGCCCAAGAATAACAAACTACAAAAAAAAGTGGAAATTTCCAGGAAATGCATTAATTTGGAAATACAGATGTGTTGGATTCCTCATCAGAGAAAAAAGGCACTTTTATTGAGCAGAGATCATTATTAAAATTCAAGTCATGCGGCTCGTACTCTGACTCCAACAGGCAAGAACTTTCCATAGTTACTTACAGTACATTTTCATAGTATTAAGATGATACACAGTTAGTTCTTTTTAAGCCAATTATGCAGAACAAACAACATTATTTGGGTGGATCTAGGAAAGCAAATAATACTTGTTTCCAAAAGAGCTCCATGGAGCATTCCTTGACTATTCTGCTAGGTAGGTCTCCAGTTATTCACTTTTCAGTGGAGCTGGCAGGAGCCAGCACTGACTTGTGGCTAGGTCAGTGTTACACTGAATAATGGGAGAAGTGAAAGTGAAGTCCAGATTCAAACCAATGCAAGTTTTAAAAAGTCAGAAGCCTTAAATGATGGTGGTGTTTCCACTCCAGATGGTCTCAGCCAAAAGAGCAGTGTTGCCTCCACCACACACACCCTGTTTGTTCTACAATAACTGCAATGGTGTAAGGCCAGGAGGAGAGAGGGACAGAGAGCACCTCACATCCTCTGGACTCAGTGAGACCAAAAGCAGCTCTGGATGCAAGTTTGAATTGTCCTAGAGTGGCTCTGATTTACAGTTGTTCAGGGGCAGCTCTCTGCCAACAGCCACTCAGGGATGCTCGCTGGCAGAAAGGAAATAAAACCCTCAGCACAGCAGGTCCTTCTTAGCTGCAGGTTTTGTGCCATGAGCACCAGGGGGATGATAAACAGGAGGGAAAATTTTTCAACTTATCCTCAACTTTGGCACACCTGAGCTACCAATTATTCTTGCTTCTCCTGGGTTATTTCACCTAAATTCCTAATCCTGCTCTTGAAACACCAGAAGAGAAAAAGAAAAAGTAACTGAAATGCACATTTTACAAAGCTCTGCTGAATTTGGCAGTAGGCTCTGGATGTCCTCAGAGAGCTCAAAATTTAGGGCCTGAATCAATTCCTATTGGAGCTTTTCCATTCATTCAACAGCAGAGAAATTGGGATTGTCAGTAAGAAGACAGGCAGGGGAGGAAACTGCATAGGAAAGAGGACAGCCAGGATGCCTGGGTTGCTTTCTCACCCCCCTTGCCCAAATTCAGAGCCCAACAAGCCCCTGCACCTCCCCACAACTGTTCCCCCTACACCCCACCTTTGCAAACAGCATTAGGCCATTTCAGCTGCTGCAGCTCTGCCCAAAAAAAATTTCACCCTTTTCAAAAGAGTTTCCTTCTCCCTGATTCATGAGCTCACAGAGCAGAGGTGAAGCCTGGGAAAGTCCAGCCCAGAAGGGAACATTTTGGATAGGCATGAATATGTAAAAGCAGGGTGTGGAGACTGCAGGGGCTTTGCCAAACCCGGGTGCTAGAAAAACCTCTTCCCTTCCCTGGGATCCTTGAGCAGAGCAGGGAGGCAGGAGGCAGCTGAGCATTAACAGCTTGTGCTGCAGGGTCCATGAGGTCAAAGACACTCTTCATTCCTGGAACATCCCCAGTCCCTGGCCTCCCTTGGAACCTGGGAACTCAGCCACCTTTGCCCCACCTTCCCTGGCTGTGCCAGCCCCACGCTGGCCACCACCCAGAGCTGGGGCCACTAATTCTCATGTTTGAAGCAAAAAAAAAAAAAAAATGGAGAAAGGGAAGAAGAGAAGAAGCAAGACGTGGAAAGGTCAAGTGCCATCGCCAGGGTGGAAGGGACACGAGTGCTGGAGCTGGCATTTGAGCACAGGAGCGCCTGTTTTCTACACCAGTGCTAAAACATCCAGACCACCCTGCTGCCTCCCGGACCACACCGCCTCTGTGAAATGTGTGGAAATTTGCAGGCATTTTCCCTGATTTTTACAGGGATTTTTTTTTGTTGTTGTTCCACACTTGGCTCACAGCTGTTTGCCAAAATCAAATTGCTGAGGTGTTTCTGTCTCTTTAAAATTTCACGAACAGACACTTGGATAAAACCCATCAGTGAATCGCAGCTGCAGTGGGGGGATTTGATTTAGCCATGGCAGGCTGAAAGCAAGAAACCCAAACTCTGCCAGTCCCTCTGCCACTCCAGGCTGCTCACAACACACAATCCCCCTGGCATCACCCACAGCTCCTTCACTTGCTGTGAAAGGTGCTGCTATCTGGAGAACCACACTGCTCAAACCAAAAAATTAAGCAGTATTTTCTGCAATTACTGTTTTATTCCATACTTTCAAAGGAAAATAAATAAGAAAATGTTCAGGTGGCCTCCTGCTCCAGTGCTACCAGGCTCTGCTGCAGCTTGCCATCTATATTTCTGGAGGGTTACGACAATTTTCTCAGTTAAGCATCACCATATTTCCCCAGCTTGTCACCACTCTGCTCTGCTTGAGAGACACACACAGCCCCAGCATCTCAAAAGCCAGAGAGAATCCTCTCCTGTCCCTCCTCAGTGCTCATTCCTGATGGATATGCCACAGATAAGACTTCATTCCTGCCCTCAAGGTCCCTGCCAAGCCCAGAGCCTTCTCCTGGACCATGCACCTCCCTACAGACCGACCCCCAGGCACATCAGGTGTACCAGAGGAACAGGGAAACATATTCAAGGCTTACCCCAGGCAGGGGCAATGCTGCAAGCAAAGCACATAGAGATGATCTATTTTTAACTCCTTAAAAAACCCAAGACATCTGCAACCAAACCACATTCTGCAACTTGCCACCAAGGTTCTGAACAGCAAACAAAAGGTTAAACAAACAAACCCTGAGCAATATCTCAGGCTTGACAGATGCAAAAAAAAAAAAATAAAATAAAATAAATAAAAAAAGCTTTCCATTTCAGCCAGTAACATTTCTTCTTCCCCAGCTGTAGGTTCATATTTTTAATGTCAGATTGCAAAAATAATAAAAGGGGAAGAGGGGGGAGAAGACAAAGAAACGCAAACATTTAGCTCACAACTGGATGGGAAATGAACTGGAAGCGCACATTTGTGTATATTTTTCCCTGGTGAAGAGAAGCCAGCTGGTATGTTGGAAGGTCCTGAAAACCTGTCCTGACATCAGCAGAAGTGTGAGCAGCAATACCTCTCCCGTGCTGGCTCATGCATTTTCTCCTATCTCACTTCATCTCTCACTAAGCTCGAGCAAGCCCACACTATTGCAGATTTATCGCCATCTGAAAAACATTAAATATCTCAGGGTTTCAAATATTTGCAGACAGCTGAAGAAGTGGCTGTGATGGAACTGTCTCTTTCTGGCATAAAGCTATCAATTTTCCATGAAAGTTGAGGCCTGGATTTTTAAATTTTTTTTCTATTTTATTTTTTTACCCCTGGTAAAAAACTGTAACAAATGACTCCCCTTTTAGCGAGTGCAAGGAAAGCAGACAGTCATTATTACCAAATGTGTGCACGCACAAGTAACTAAGGGAAAATAAATCCCATTTGAAGGTTAATTAACTAAGGCAGGGTCACAGCTTGACAATCTGCCCTCAGCAAAGGGGAAGAACAACATCGGAGGGTCTATGAAGCAGAGCCATAATGAATTGTGACTTGAGGCTTGTCTATACAGGGAAATTACCAGCAGCCAGCTCCGAGCTGGATTTATAGTGCTCACTCCACATTCACAGCATTAGAGCCTTTGTGCAGACTAATTAGGAACTAGTTTACCTCATTTACCTTCTGACAAATGCTGCTTTGCACAGAAGCCCAGGAAAGCAAATTGAGCCCCATCAACTCCTTGGTTTTCAGCCTCACTGCTGGCTTTGCTCGGTGAGTAGCCAGTCCAGGCTGGGGAGTGACAAAGGGGTGAGGACAGACACGTTCAGCACCCAGAATGTGAGCAAGAGCTTGGGCTTGAGCCCAAAACCCTTCAGCACCCCCAGATGTGCATGGAAACAAGCCTGCAACAATAGTCACATCCTTGTGAGAAAGCTGAGGGTGAAGCACTGGAGGAGCCAGGCTGCATTTGGGATCTCAGCATCTCATTCAATCCACTCCTCACTCCCTCCCTGCCTGAGCTGTGGTGCCTCTCACAGCCCCATGTGCCCAGCGGCTCAGGAACAACCACGGAGGCTCAGCCCTGGAGGCTGCAGGGAGCCACAGCAATGCCAGTGAGGAGAACCACACTTCCAGTGAGAAGCACAAAGGAGTTCTGGTGGAGCGCACCAGGGCTGAGACCAACCTAGATTTCCTCCAAGGAAATTTCCAACAACCAGCTGGGCTCACTTTGACTCTCCCTGGCCTCTTGGCCAAGCTGAAGGGCACCAAGCCAGCACCAGGCCACCACAGGGCTGAACAAACACACCCACCACAGAGGTTTTGCACAGGTCCTCCTGCTTTCCCTCCTCTGCACCAAGCACAGAGGCTGCATGGAGTCAGTGTGTTGCAAAATGGGGCTCTGTCAGGCACCAGCTGGCACAGGGACAAAGGGCAGAGCTGGCATGGACAGCCCCAGGCCAGGAAAGGTGACAGGATCAGGCTCCCACACGCTGATTGACAGCTAAAGTCAAGTCCTTTAAGGTTGCTCCACAGATGCTGGGTCACACATGTGAAGGTAGTCAAGACACCAGGTGCCAAAAAATGCTAGGGAAGGTCAAATATGCCATCAGCAGTTAAAAATAAACACACTTCTTCTGGCATTTTGGCCTTTTGAGGCACCATACAGACAGGGATGTTAACAGATGTCAGGAGGAGGAGGCGTGGGAAGAGCTGTCATATGGGACCCTACAGAGACCTCAAGTCAGTTCACCTCCCTGTGCTGCTGTTTCCCTGCAGTAACAGAGAAAAAATAACCTCCCTTGGGGGAAAATTTTCCAAGTCTTAAGTGGTAGCAGAGGTCTGATAAGAAGGAGCCCAAGCCATGGCTTTCAAGGTGAAACGTAGCTGCTTTGATATCTCATTTTCCCCATACCAGAGAGGATGGGCAAGTTTTTAGGGATAACCCCAAGGTGCAGAACACCCTTTTTGTCCCAGTGAAACAGGCCAGCCAGTGGGGGACACACCATATGGTGGGCTAAAAGCTCCCCCTTTTGGGGAGATCCCTTTGGAGACAGCTCCAGCACACGGAGGAGGTGTCTGGCAGACACATTTCCGTGCTAAAACCAGAGATAAGAGCAGAAATGACTGCCTATCTCTCATCTGCTGTGGCAAGAATGAAAGGGGTTCACTGTGAACATTCACTCCCTCTCTCCCCCTTGGGGCTTGGAAGTCCACCATCTCCTGTCTGCAGTGAGTCTTTCATTTGTCACTTTATCTCAGTTTTCTTTTCCTGCTTACAAACTGTGGGCTTCAGAAAACTTCTGAGAGAGCTGCTTTACTGAAAAGGAAATGCTTAAAGCCAGCTTGACTACAAGGTGAGCCCTGCTGAAGGCTCAAGTCAGCTGGTGAAAATGCTGCCTTTTCCCCAGTAGTCCAAAACCCAAAGGACGTGGAGATAAAACCATCAGAGAAACTGCTGAAATGAGAAACAGGCACACAGGCCACCGAAAGACAGAGCAAACCCCAAGAGGCACCATCTAAGCAAAACCACATGGCAATCTCAGCCGAGCCATAGGAGATGGATTCTTTTCCTACCCGGCGCCTGCCTGTGCACTCTCCAAGCCCTCACTGCAGTCCCTTCCAACACAGACACATCCCAAGTGACCTGCCCAAAGCAAAAGCACCCAGCTAAAACCTCCTTTCAGTTCTCTGTCCTCTATCTTGCATCTGGTTTCCTCCCATCCACCTTTTTTTTTTTTTCTTTCTCTTTCCATGCCTAAATATTCTTTCACTAGTCGCTCCTAACTCATCGTCATCTAAGACTCTCTACTTTCACCAGCTGGATATTGGGAAAAATTTCTTCACTGGAAGGGTGGCTGCCCAGGAGAGTGGTGGAATCATTGTTCAAAAATCACAAAGATGTTCAGGTGGTGCTTAGGGACATGGCTTAGTGGTGAATCTGGCAGTGTTATATAAAAGGTTGGACTCAATGATCTTGAAAGGTCTTTTCCAGCCTTAATGATTCTGTGATTCTCAACCCAAGCACTGAAGAATCAAGTACCTCACAGGCTTCCACAATACTAGCATAGATAAGGCAATATTCCATCACAGCCCATTAGATGAGCTCTTACACAAGCAATTGAGGGGAAGGAAAAACACCAGTGAAAAGGTGAATTAAAAAAAATAAAATCTGTGGGTATGTAGTTTTATTTCCAATGGTCTGTTCCAAAGTAGAGATTCACATTCATTGCTGGATATAAAGATTTCATGCCCATGAAAATATAGATGGCCCCTTCTCTTTGGAAAACAGCCTGGGGAATAAAATTGGTATAAAGCTACATAGTACAAAATCTGCAGTCTGGTCCTATGAAGTCACAGCCCACCGATGTGTGCATAGTGTCATATATTTACCTAATAAAATATAAATAATATTTTATGTAGGAGTCAGTTTATGAGGCCGTGTGTACGCAGAAATGGGAGGACCTGTTATAGAGGAGGAAGGGAAGGTTAAAAGACCCGTGTTGTCATGCTGATTTACAGGCTGATTTAACTGGTATTTAAATATGCTTATTTTGGGGGATGTGGGTGGTCATTTACAAGGGAAGGCCAATATCATTATTTAAGGGGTTTTCATTTCTTTCTTGGGCTCATGTAATTGTATGAAATCTAAATACATGAAACTGCCAAGAACTCCAAACATCCGTTTTTGGGTACACTTGTGTGGCGCCTTTACCCAAAGCACCACAAATAACAGGTAAGAACTTTTACTCCCCAGCCTCTAAGGGCAAGGCTGTGACATCCACGACACAGACAACCCTCTGGGGACAGAAGATGTTCAGCAGCCTCCTCCAGCATGAGGAGGAAAGGTGGCTTTCACCAATGCTGTCCTGACCATGAGGTTCCTGTCCCTCATGCCCTCACCCACCTCATATTTCTGTGCTGTGCACACTCATATAAGTCTTATTCTTATTTTAAGAACATGAATATATACATCTGAAAACCCAAACCATTAAAAAGTAGTTGGCTCAGACTTTTACTGGAACACGTGCACAAATATGTTGTTTGGATATTTTTACGGCCATTAACTTTTCCATATATAACCCAGACCTCCCATTAGGTGTTGTGAACTGGATCGCCTCTTTACTTGCCAAGTTATATTTCAATTAAATTAAAGTCACCTTTGGTCCTAATGAACCCCCGTTGTTTGCCTAATGCCATGATTAATTCCAGCTGCAAGAAATGGTATTAGCCTGGGTGGGTACATGGTGGAAGACTCTGATTCTCCTCCAAGATTTATGGGTGCTAGAGAAGGCTCCATAACTCATGTTGCTGAGCCTATAACTTTTCAGGCAGTAAACAGAAGCCTCTGCCACAACAGGCCTCCAACTGGTGGATTCACCCTTAATTTGTTCCTGCAGTAGGAACTCGACACAATTCTTCAGGCATGGATAAACTCCTTTTTTTCCCGCCCCCACAAAACTCAGCAAAAAGACAGGCACCCCAGACACTTGGTGACAGAGATCCTCACCTGCAGAGCCAGGAAGAACTGAAGCCTGGACTCTCCATCCACATCCTCCAGAAGCAAAGGGCTCCCTTAGACCATGCTGCCACACCAGACTTACAGGGCCCAGAAGAGAAAATCAAACAGGGCCCAGATTTTGTGTTGTGGTCTGAGAAGTGCTGAGCTCTGGTTCTGGGGCTAAACATTTATTTTGGATGCAAGACCAGTCAACATGGAACAGCAGTATTGGAAGTAGAAGCCACAGGCCATTGAAACCCCAGGTGTCTCACATACATGTCCAGCCATGAAGATGCTCAGAAGGAAGAGGATGTCTCTCAACAGCCTTGCTCAGTGCCATTACAGTGATCCTAGACACACCTAGAGCACATCTAGTGGTCCTCCAGGAGATACAGACATGAGAGACTCAGCTGTGAACCAAAACCCACCCTTGTGATGAGGTCTCAGCTTTGCCAAAAAGGGGCTGCCTCGGTGCTGTAGCAGGACCCAGACTTCAGGCACACCAGCACCAAAGAGCAAAAAAGAACAATAAATTGTTCTGAGTGCAGAGCAATTTCCTATGCAGTAAATATCTGCATGCTCAACAGCCACCACTGAGCTTCTCCATCACTGTGTCTACCCTGCTATGACCCCATTTACACTTACAGTCATCGTGGCACCAAATAGCAGAATCCCACCCCCTCCCTCCCTCCCTCTGGGGTAGCAAAGTCAGGTGCCTGCCAGGCACAGCACAGTGCTGGAGGAGTTGTGCCAGCTCTGGCCACAGCCTTTGAATTCCCACTGTACCATGAGATCCCAGAGAGAGTATCAAAGTGACCCACAAAACCCATGAGTTTTTATTTTGCAGGTGAACTTACTTATGGCCAGCCCCTTCTTCACTCCCTTCCCCTCCTCCCCTCTGCATTAAGGCCACAGAATTTGCCTGAGTATTCAAAAACATGACAAGATTATCAGTCCTTTTCTTAGTGCCAGTGGCAACCTGATACCACGTCCCAGGCTGTCCCACTTGCTTCACACCTCCCAAGCCAGCACAAGCCTTCCTTATTCATAGCTGCAGAGATTTCCAGAAAAGAGAGGGAAATCAGCAAGTTTCCAGAGAATGAAGTACTGTTTGGACTGTTCAGAGACTGAACAGGATAAGAGCAGATGGGATACCTCTGCTGTATGAAAATTTCTGTCCTCAATAACATCATCATTACAGAGAAAAAAGAAGAAGTGTTCTGTTGCCAGAGCCCTGCTTTAGGTTTTTTTCTGTGTAAGACAAGACCTGTTGCTTACATCCAAGGCAGCCTTCCCCTGGCAATCAGCCTACAGGATCAAGTCTTAGGAGAATTATCACCTATTTAAACCCAGGAATATCAGGAGTAGCTCAATCTAGATGGAGTGTAAGGCAGAAATGAGAATAAGGGATGCAATTTCTGAGGGGCCAAGGTAACAGAAGCAAGTATCCCTGAGTTCAAGGTTCAGAATTGTCTAGTTCCATTCAACAGCTCAATACAAAACCCAGCCTGAGCACACATTACCATATTCAGTTCCCATGACTTCTCTGGCACCCACCTCACCTAGACCAGCACTGCACTTGAGCAAGAGTGAAGAGGCAGAGCCAAACCATGTTACACAACTCCACAAAGAAATATAGAGGTTCAATATGCTTCAGACAAACCCAAGAATAACCATTGCACTGTGGAAACTATTTGCCACTAAAGCATTTTTCATTAAAAGTGGCATTTCTGAGTGTTCTATCCTGCTGAAAAGAAATACCAGCCTCACATCAGAAAGTCTTTAAGAAAAATTTCCATTGCTATAATTAACTTCTATGTTGAGATTGCATTGTTCCTCTTTCACAGAAAAAACTCAACAAAATTTCCATGGTTTAGAGGCTGCTAAAAAGGTGTCCTATTCCATTTTTCAGGAAAAACTTGTGGTCACAAGGCATCTAGAAGAACTTCAAGTTATACACGGGGTGCAGAGCAAACACAGGGTAAACATCCACTCCCCTGAAACCCAAGACAAGCCAAATGAAAGGCCCAGCTCATCCTGTGACACTGGAGCAGCTGCAGAGTCCTCTCTGTTGGTCAGCACTTGCCATGGGACCACAGAAATAAGACAAGATCCAGGTTTGTATAGCATGTTCCTTCTCCCAGTACACCTTTTCTCACAAGCTTTATTATTGACTTACAAAATATGTGAAGAGAGTTCAGAATGAAGATTAAACCTTAGGCAAGGAATCTAAAAGCAATCTGTGCCACTCCCTGCATCCAGCTCTTCACCCAGCTTGGCTTCAACCCCACCAGTTATCCAGAGACCCTCATACCTGATCTGGTATGAATCCCCACAAGACCAAATTCACTGTTTTTAGACAGGAACAGCCCTGAGTGAGGCCTTGTCGTTCCCCTGACCTCTGGTTTTGGGTTGCTAACACATGCAGATTAATAGATCAGCCACTACAGGAACCTGCCCCATGTTACTGCCAGCTGCTCTGGTTTGTGTGTTGCATTTCAGAGATGTGCAGGGGCAGGCAAGACCCTCCAAGGTAACATCTAGAACACAGTTTAACTCAGTTATCTGTGCATTGAGTCCAGTAATTTCCAGATTTCTCTGTGCAGCTTGCTCCTCACTACTCAAAACAGGAACACATTTGAATTCTACTTTGAATATAGATCTGGTTATCAGGTGCTGGTTTTAGTTACACACCCCCAAAGGAGATTAATAATTGCATTTCCTCCTGGCAAAAGCAGTCCACATAGTGACAAAGTTATATTAATTTCATCTTTCTGAGATGAAAATATTGAACTTTCTTCTCCTAATCTTGAGGCCTAACTCCAAAGATGCTGGTGCATTGATTGATTTCTCCATCCCTTTAAAAAGCTCAAAGCCCTTCTCCCACTTTTTATACCCCTTGATCAGACTTTCCTTAACTTAAAAAATAAAGCTGCTGTTAATTGGGTAGGGAAGGGGCAGAAAAAAAGGAGAAAAGGGAGAAAGTCTAGTTTATGAGCATCAAGACAAAGGAAGCAAAAACTGTTCAGCTGTCCCACAACCATGGAAATATGATCAGCTAAACCCCACAAAGAGCTCAGAACCAAATGCATCTCATGCACACTGCTGCCCAGAGAATCATTAGGAGACCAGGGAAATGTGAATGCACTTTGGAAAAAAAAAAAAAAAAAGAGAATAAAGGTTGCAACCATGATTACATTGGATCCATTGCTCATAAAAGCCTTATTTTCCTTTGTTACAGCAAATTTTTCTTACAATTCAGGAAAAATATCAGAAACAAGAAGCCTTGCTGTTTAAGCTGCACATTCCCAGGGTTCAATCTGGAACTCACACATCAGAGAGCAGATCAAGAGATTGTGAGGCAGCTGCTCCCATTCCTAGCAGAAGACATCCTGCCTAAGAACGAGGCATCATCTCAGCTCTCCAAACCAAGAGCATCAGGTTGGTGCTCAAACCCCCTCCTCCCCCAGCCCCCACAATACCTGATCTGCTGCTGCCTTCCAGCATCCAAGCAAACCCCAGTGCTGCCCATTTTTGTGGGTGCTGGTTTCCAGGATCTGAAGTGGATGTTGTCAGATAGAGGAATTCCCTTTATGAAAACCACATCCTGTTCTGCTACCGAATCTTGGCTCAGGAAAGCTATCTATAACACATCTGCCCTCTCTCTGCCACTTAAAGACCACTGACAAGTACAATTAACACCAGGTCAAACATACCACTGCACATTTTAGAGACTCTGGTTTCAGCTGTTGTAATGAAGCTCTTTGATTGTGCCAATGACTGGTAACAAACACCAGGACATGCAGCAGGGTCAAGAAATATCTGCAGGATTTTTTTTCCCCCCCCTAAATCAGTGAGGATTTTTTGTCTGTATTTTGCTTAGTAATTGAAAGAAAAGGGATTTGTTAGGATTACTGTCTCTGTACTAATATGAAACTTGCTAACATATAAATACCTATTTTATATATAGAATATATATTATACAGGGTTATATGAGAGCCCAAAGCATCCGAAAATTTAATATAAAATTGAGCTGACTTGTCTTGACCCTCAATTATTCAAAGAAGCCAGTCACCCAGGGGGAAAAAAGGAAAAAAAAAAAAACACAAAAATAAAAAAACCACAGAAACCATATCATTCCCAAATTTCTTCCAGGCCTGCTTCAATGCCACTGATGCATTTTCACTCCTTATAAAAAAAAATGCCCAATGCCTTGTCCAGAGAGTCCTATGAACAACAGAGTGAGGGTTTTCCAGGATATCTCAGGAGAACATGAAGCTAACAGGAGGAGCAGATGTAGTCCCCAACTTTGAGCAGCTTCAGTTTGAATCTGATTTTGTGGTTGTGCCATTAGACACTGCTCAGGACTTGGTTTCACATGCAGGAACACCCTGTGAAGGCTCTGGGTGGAGCTGCATGGACAGGAACATTAGATGAGGACAGCTGCTGCTCTACTTGTGGTTTAACCCATAAAGAAGGAAGAATTCCCAGAAATCCCATATGCTGCAAGCATCCTTTCCCAAGAGGAAAAAAAATAATTTTGGCATGGTTTCACAGAACCGTAATACCTGGTTTGTTGGACTGGTATTTGGTTGCACTCCCAGCTACACCTGATCCCTTTCACTGCTCACTCACCACCCCAGAAGGAACACCTGTAGCACATCCACTTGTCCTCAAACACCATAAGAAAAACTGAAAAAGTGAGCCTTCAAAAGCAGGCTCATATCCTATTAAATGCTCTTTCTGCTGCTCTGGATCTTTGCAAGCACATCACAGATTTGTGATTCTGCAGGTGACCTTCTCCAATCCCACCAGCCTGCACTACTACACGGGACAGCTGACAACACAAATGCATCCAGCTCCTTCAGAAGGATTCCAAAGACTGCTCCTTACAGCTCTGCACAATGCAGCAAAACAGAACAAAAATTTCCACATTTGCATCAGGGAATATTGTTTACAAAATATATATCAAACCAACTTTTTAACCTTCCCTTTGACAATATAAATCAAAGTCACTGCCATCCATGTCACGTCTCAGTCCTCAAACCTGGAAGAGCATCACTGCTCATCAGAAAAGGACAAAGTTGCCCTAAGCAGCACCACAGAGAACTTAGCTAGAAGGAATTTTTGAAACACTAAAGGAGAACTGTGACTAGATATGAATAGGATAACACTGCAATAAGGTCCCCATGGGTACAACAAACCAACAGCAATAAACTCGTGACGACAATCAGCTTCACCTTTAAACTCATCTCTCCAAGAAAAGCAAACACTTCTCACCTGTGAGCCCGTGGTGACACACAAGGCAGATGGTGACACACAAGGTCACGAGGATAAAGGTGGCAGCATAGCTGGTGGAGCTTCTTCCTGAAGAACAAAGCTTCTCCTTACCTTAGAATCCAGGAGAAGCTTATAGCCAGGCACTGCTGTCCTGATGAACCACCAATCCCAGCTGCTGACACATCAGGAAACCTGGGCAGAAACAAAACAGAGACTCATCACAAATGTTCCTCTCCCCCCATACCCCAACCATCCAACTCCACCATCAAGAACATCTTTTTAAAAAAAAAACCTGGTGGGTTCATGGAGCACGGACTGCTCAAAAGCTGAAGGCAACATCCCACTGCAAATGGGCAGAAGAATCCAGGACAGATCCTTCCCTTCCTCACATGACATCCCAGATGGAGTCACCTCCTGGAGAAGGATCCTGACGCTTCAGTCAGACTAAGTTAGCTAACCCTTTTCACCTGGGATACTCATAGCTAAGCCCAAAATGGATTTGCTGGCAGTTTTCACCCCTTGCTGTCATATTGCTGGCACCTGGCCATAGCCCTGAGCAGTAAAACAGACAAAAGCACAGAGAAAATTATGGGATGAACTCTTGGAGCAGCCATACGTTCATCTAGAGTTTCAGACCCTTCATTTGCAAATCAGTTCTGGCTGACACTATGGCAACTGGGCCACAAGAGTCTTCCTTCTCCAAGAGGAGAGACAAATTAGCCCCATTCCAGTTGCTTATTTTTTCATGCTCAGCACTAAAAGCTTTATCCAGGCTACAATTATTCCATCATTGACTTACAGCACAGGCAGCTTTGGAAGATTATCGGAAAATAAAGGAATGTCTCTTCAGCAGCATCTCTCAACTGCGTTTCTTAAAAAAAAATAAAAATTAATATATATATATACATATATACATACACAGATGTCAGAGTTCTCAGAAGATAACAGAAAGAATTCCAAGCATTCAAGATGATGGCAAATTAAAATCCTTCAGTTAAACTACAGATATTTTGCCAAAGTTTATTTTAAAAAGTGAAAGGCTCATTCCACCACAATGCAACCCTTTCCATCCCATGTACTTCAAGAAGAAATGAGTGTTCTCTAAAAATGTCTTAAAAATGCTTTTATCAAAAAGACTAAGAGAGAGGGTCTGACCTTTTTTAATCATTTTTTCTCCTCTTCCATCTACTTTACCTTTCCCCTACCATTTTAGTACAGAAGAAGAGGAAATGCCACTTAAACACAAAGTTCAGCTCATGCTTTTTCATTCCATCAAAAATAAATTCAGAAAGTAAGTAAAACATTTTTTTCCACAGGAAAAAAAAATCAAGTTTTTAGGAAAAAAAAATTTAAAAACCTTCAATAAACTTCCCTTACTGAGTTTTAACCTGGTGCTCTCTCCAATTAGGGCTACACATTTAAAGTCTTTCTAACAGCAGCATAACAAACCTATATTAAGCTTGTTTATTGTTACTTGCTAGCACAAAAGTTTATTCTTTCCAGCTAAAACACCAACCTGCAGTCACAGCCTCAGAAAGAGCTAGATCCGAGGTCAGAAGCCCTAATCCCAAAGCCTCCTTTAATTTTACAATCAACAAATTCATCCCTGGTGAATATTCCAGAGATCACTTTCCAAGCAGCAGAGGGAGATTGCCTGCCTAACTGGAGGAGAAGCAGGGGGGCGAAAAAAAAATAAAAATAATTGCACCAGGTTTGCTGGCAACCAAAATATCCTATTCTCACCCGTGCTCAGCACCTTCTGCTGTACAGCTGAGCCTGCTGTGGGGTTTATACCGGAGAGGTGTCTTGGGCTGGGCTTGTTGTCACTGGGCAGGACCTGTTGTTAAGGTGTGGGGCTGTTCATAGAATCCTAGAACTCTGGAATCTTGGAATGGTTTGGAGCACCTGGTTACAACCTCTTGCCATGGGCAGGGACACTCTCCACTGAACCAAGTTGCTCCAAGCCCAGTCCAGCCTTGAACTCTGCCAGGAATGGGGAATCCGGTTGGGCAGCCCATGACAGGGTCTCACCACAAAGAATTTCTTCCCAGTGTTTAATCTAAATATCTTCTAGTTCAAAACCGTTCCCCTTTGTCCTGTCACTCAGTGCCTGTGTAAAAAGTCACTCTCCCTCTGTTTCATGAGCTCCCTTCACATTCTGGAACGCTGCAATGAGTTCTCCCTGAAGCCTTCATCTGGCCCCTCTGGACCCACTCCAGCAGGTCCAAGACTTGCTTGTGTTGGGCCCCAGAGCTGGATGCAGAGCTCCAGGTGGAGCCTCACAAGAGCAGAGCAGAGGAGGAGGAGAATCCCCTCCCTTGACCCTCTGGCCACACTCTTTTGGATGCAGCTCAGGATTTGGTTGTTCTTCCTTCCTTTTCTCCATCAGAACCCCCAAGTCTTTCTCCACAGGGCTGCTCTCAATGACATCTTCTCCCAGTCCATACCCATGTCTGGGATTGCCCTGACTCGGGGCAAACTTGTTGAAGTTCGTGGGTTTCCCATGGCTGCCTCTCAAGTGACATCCCACCCTTCAGCACTGTCACCTCCATCACTCAGCTTGGTGTCACCTGCAAATTTGAGGGTTCCCTCAATCCCACACTCTGTTAATGCCACTGATGGAAATATTAAAGAGTGCCAGTCCCAACACACATCTCTGAGGGACAGAGATTGTCACCAGCCTCCACCTGGAAATGGAGCCATGGACTGCAACTCTCCATTGCAGCAATTCTGCCACTTCCTTATCCACCAAATAGTCCAGCTTGCAAATCCATGTCTCTACAATTTGGACATCAGGATGTCGTGTGTTAAAGGCCTTTTGTGAAAACATAGGGCTAACACACAGGGTGGCCACCAAGCTGTGAGAGATGGCATCATGGGCCTTGCTTTCCTGGGTCCAGAGCAGTGCTGTTTTGCAGGGTTTGAGTTCTTTAAATGAATTTTAAGCATCCAAAGTGATGGCACCTACTGGCTCTCTGGAAGGGCACAGCCAGGCTGAATGCAACAGGATTCCACAGGGCTCCACAGCAATACTTGGCCCTACGTGCTGCCTCCAAGTTAGTGGGTGCCTGCGTTGATTCCTCAGCCAGAATATTTGTCTCAGCAGTGTTCAAGAAAAAGAGGACTCCAAGCCAACTCCTACAACAATTAAAGTCTCCAGTATTATGCCCAGTAGAATCCACACTGGAACCTCTGCCAAGCCTCATCCAAGTGCTGGCCTAGGAAAGCAAGGAAGACATTCCCTTAGTTTGCAAAAGCTCAGTTTTAGTTCATGAGTGCTGCAGATTTATCAGAAGAGGTGGGAAGTGTGGAGCATACCTTGACTGGTTCCCTCCATGCTGAGCTCCATCACATGCTGAGTTTAAACGGAGCTGGCCACAAACCTTTTGGATGTGAGCATGGAAACCACTCCATGACAGTGGAAGCCCAGCCAAGGCTTGGTAGGTTCTGTGTGGTATTTCTGGGACTTTCCATCCAGAGGAAATCATTGAAAACTGTCTTTTCTGCATATCTGCTAAAACCTGAGAAAAAGAGCATCTCCATGCTGTAATAGCTGGAGTAATAATTTCATGTTCCAAATGACAAGGGTCCTCCTTCTCTGTCCCCAGAAGTAATGATCAGATACAGAGAGTGAAGGATCAAAAGATCCCCTTCAGCTGCTTTTCCTTGAGGGTACCTTATATGCCCCTGGGGAAACAGACCCTGAATTAAATCTTTTTAGTGTCCTAGCACATGGTAGCTCAGAAACCAGGAGGGTTTCCAGGCAACTGCTGCATTCTCCTGAGAAAGCAGCATCTCCAACCTGCTTTGCCCCTAGAAATACTTCACTCACACCATGCATGAATGGCAGAGATGTATCTGGATGTTCATAAATAACATATACTATATGACACATAGAATAAATGATACAAACTGCTGGCATCAATTTAAATCTGTTTTCACTATAGTGATGTGACATAAAGAGCTTTATTTACCTGCAAAAGAAGATATATATTAAAAATATATATACACACACATAGTTCCTTCTCCTGAATGGTAGAAAAAGTAACTTTGCTCTATAACTCCCTGGTAAGCATTGTGTCCCTCTGAAAACCATGCCCAGACTAAGTCAATTAGAGCCAAATATTTCCCTTCTATGCAAATCAGGCTCTAACGAAGCCAAGAACAACTCAGTGTTTTCAAAGACGGAGACCAAGGATGCCTGTTGGCACGTGCCCTCTGTGTGATCCCAGAGCTGTGAGGATGCCACAGAAGCCATGTGGAGCGGGACAGGAGGGTGCAGGCAGCTGGGAGATGGGGTTAGAGCAGACAGAGAGCACACAACTTAGTCTCCAGCTCCTTTGCAAGAAGCTCTGTGATTCCTGAGCCGGCCCTATTTTGTGGGCACAAGGTCTTTACAATATTTCAGGCATCATTTGCTAAGGCACAGCAGGCATCCTATTTTACAACCAGATGCAAATACACCAAACTTCACTACACACAGACAAAGATTTCCTGGAGGGTGGTGGGGAAAGGAGCCATAACTCCCTCCACATTTGCACTGCTTGATGTGGTACCTGTGTGCCACCACTGCATCGACATCAACTCGCCCAGCCCTGGCTGCACACACGTGATGGCTCTGCTGGTTCTGAGGGCTTTGGCAGGAGGAGGTCAGAGGGTTCATTTGAGCATATCCAAATGACGGTGGCAGAAAAGAAGAGACGAGGTCTTCATGATTTGCTGCAAGAAGCCATGAAGCCAGTTATTGATCCACAAAGCAAAGTTTATATACTTTTCTATTGTAGCTAAAAATAGCGCACCAATAATATTTGTGTAACTAATGTATATTGCTTAATGTTAACTAGATAACATTGCTCAATCTAGGCCTTGTTTAAGCTAGCCAGGTAGATACAATATTTCCCATAAATCCCCATAAAACTGCATGCTAAGCACCCTGTACCAAGCACTTGTTTATCTCTATTCCTTCTCCAAAATCCCGCTTGCTTCTGCCAAGGCTTGCGGCCTACTCACTCCCGCCAAGGCTTGGGCCTACTCACTGCTACCAAGGCTTGCGGCCTACTCACTCCCACCAAGGCTTGGGCCTACTCACTCCTACCAAGGCTTGTGGCCTACTCACTCCCGCCAAGGCTTGGGCCTACTCACTCCTACCGAGGCTTGGGCCTACTCACTCCCGCCAAGGCTTGGGCCTACTCACTCCCACCAAGGCTTGCGGCCTACTCACTGCTGCCAAGGCTTTGGCCTACTACGGCTAACAGATCTATGTCGGCTGGGACAAGCTCAGCAATACTAGCAGTTGTGCTTTCTAGTTGTATTCCCACAAACTATTTGTAACATGCTGCCCCATTCCTTTATGCTACAGTGGCGTAGGAAATGCTGTCTCTTTCCCTACACAGCGCAGCAGACACAGAGCCAGTTTGAACACAGCTTAAAGCCATTGCTGTGGATGCATCAGCTTTCCTGGCTTCCCTCGAGTCTCTACCTCATCATGTCTTCATGTCTCACGCAGCCCCCACTCAAAGCAGAGAGAAGGATAAACATCTCAGACAGTCTGGAAAGGCTGGGTATTCCTCCCCTTTCTGCATGACCGCCATGGACTTGTCTTCCAAGGTTTCACAGCTCTCCCTGGGCTCGGCTGTTCGTTTCATTGCTCCATGCTTGGCCTCTCCTCCGTCCTCCCCACGACTCCTCGCAGTCGGGGGTCACTGAAGCTCGAGCTGCCGAGCCTCCCCAAGACCCTATCCCTCATTCCCAACCCATGAGTCACTTCCTCTCCTCAAACCTCACCTTTCAACTTCCATTTTTCATTTGCTTATGATTTTCTCTCTATCTCCATAGGGGTTTTTGCTCTACAGCGTTCAGTTGTAGCTCTGTTGGTGCAGGCAGGAGTGCTACCGGTGGTTTCAGCAGCAAGTGGAGAAGGGTGAAGACATCACAAGGGGCTAAATCTTCTCTCCCTGCAACACAGTGCCAGCCCGGTGGGGATGACCTGACTTGCATAAGCTGTGCTGCTGCGATCACTCAGGGTTTCTTTTCTCTCAAGCAAACAACATCATCTCTCAAAAAAAAAAAAGAAATCCATCTGAAAAAGAAAAGAAAATTACTTTTTTTTTCCACATTATTTGAAACTGGCACCTTTTTAAGGATATTTCATTGGCATTTTGTGTTGAAATTATTGTTATATTTGGAAACCATGAGAAATAAGGCTTTTGGTAGGAAAATGTAGTATCTGGCCAATAAAATAATTACTATCAATTACAATCATTTGCTATTCAAGTAACACACTGAAAAATCACCTCTAATTTAAAAAGAGGTATGAAAATATAATTAGTGATAGTTTAGTTTCATAAATTTTCATTTTAAAAGAGCTTTTAAAAATCCCCTTCTCTCTGTGAAATATCACAAACTTTTCACTCATCATAACACCATGCAGGCTGAGGTTTGGGTGTTTTGCCATCTTCAGCCCATGGCCAATGCACTTCTGAACAGCAGAGTCTGTCTTGGACTTCTGGCTCAGTGGTTTTTGATGGGCACATCCTTTATGGTTCTGTCTCACATAAAGCACTCACTCTTCTGTGGTTAAGTAATCCTTATTCCTTTACTGTGTCAGCTATGAATAGGAAAGTACTCTGTGGAAAAAGTGGATGCTCAACCAAAATGGCCAGGCCTGGGATTTTTAAATGTACAATAAGCTGTACCTATGGTCAGAGCAGAGAAAATTCAATAGTCACTATGGCCCTTTCAAAATGTCACTCCTGCTTTGGCATCCTCCTCCTGAGCTCTTCTCCCCTTGCACCCTCACTAATGCTTGGTGACAATCGCTGCCATTTCCTCAAGGACTTGCCAGCTGAGCACTCTCCCTCCTCACTGAGGTGGTGCAATTGTCCAAACAAAGTTCTTCCTCATGGAGTTTCTTCTGAAGATCCCCAGCCCAGACTCCTCCAGACAGTTTTGTCTTCCAAGAAACCACTGGGCAGAGATATCTCTATGAACTCATGAAACGAGGGTAGTAAATCCACAACCACCCCAGGAGAGAAGAGCATCCTTCTTAATTAATGCCACCTTCTGACAGCAAGCTCAGACCCTCCAAGCACTCAGGTCTGAGCCTGTCTAAAGCCTCCAGTCACTGCCTTTGACCAAAAATCCCAGGCTATGCTGGGGTCTGGGTTTGCTGTCTCATTTACTGCTGGTTCATGTAAATCCCAGTTTTCTCCTCCTGCTTGTTACACAGAACCCAAATACACCTTCCCAGCATCTTCCCTAATGGAAAGTCCAACACCATGCTCACTCTGGCATGCTTGAGCTCTCCCTTGTCACTGCTGGAATAGTGACAGATGCACACCAGGGAGGGAAGAGTGAACCCTGCCAGGGACAGGAACTGCCCGGCATGGATGGGCCCCTCGATTCCTGGTGACTGTCAACATGTGGCAAGGGGGAAATGTGGGTGTGCAGGGAACAAGGGACAGACAGGGCATGGGAGGGTGCTCTGGTGCCTGCACTCACCTCAGGGAAGCCTGGTGGTGCTAGAGGATCTTCCACATCCCCAGATCAGCAAGCCAGAGATGAATTACTGGGGACAGCTGAGACAGGAGGCAAATGGCATCACACTGAAGCCGAACAAGGCCTGTGACTGTGCGCTGTGGGATCCTAAATATTTGGAGAGCAAAGGTCAGGAGAAGAGGACATTTCTCAGAGATGATTTTCTTCCCACCCCTGTAGGGACATGGAACTGCTATGCTTGGAATGACACTGGGCATTAGCCAGAGCCAGCACCCTTATGGGTCACCCCGAGGTACAGTGGTACCCACAGGCAGGTCTGTGTTCTCAGGCCACCAGGGCCCAGCATGATGCCCTCCCTGTGCCCGCCCAGTGTCTGTGACAGAGCTGATGTGGTGCAGGCTGAAGGCAGGAGAAAGGAGCCCTTTGGCCAAGCCACATCCTCAATGGGGCATGGTAGGAGCTGCTGCCAGGTGGCTGATCCTCCTTGCCATGAAGGAGGATCATGTCCGCCCTGCCTGCTGGCCAGGCCCCCAGCTGTTTCCAAAATAAACACTTGGGCATGACAACGCTGACATTTTCTTTCCACAAACGGGCGCTGGGAGAAGGAGGCAGCCGCGTTCCTTTCTGCAGGCTGGTCACGAGGCAGGAGACAACCTGCTCAGGGCAGGGAATTCGGGGTCATGTGCCACACACCATCCATCCCTCCCCCAGAAAGAGCATCCCCCCACCACAGGGTCACAGCTTTTCCTGATGTCCCACGGCTGGCTGCTGGCTATCACTGAGGTGTAGGCAGGGTTGGTGAGCTGGGATTTCACCTGCTGGCTCTTTTCATGCTGGAAGAGGTTAAAAAGGCATCTGGAGGGAGATTAGAAGGATGAAGAAGTTGAGCAAAGGATCCTGCCATGGATGTGGAGGTAGAGGATCCCAAGAGCCACCACAGCCCAGCCCACCCACAGGAACAAGCATCTGTCAGTGTCCTGATGGAGAAGAGTTCATTGGGACACTGACAGGAGACAGAGAGAGGTTTCAATAAAGGACACACACCTCAGGGTGCCCTCTGATGCTTCAACCTTTCTGACCTGTCTCAATTCCTGTTCCCATTTGGGAGTCAGGTGAGACAGAGTGCTGGCATCCCTGGGATTTCCCCTGGAGGGAGGGCTGGGGACAGAGGGCAGTCCCTGGGAATGTGGTGCCAGTCAGTTTTATTCTGGGAGAGATGCCAAAGCTGAGCACAGCTCCCAAAACAGGGGCTTTCCTCACGAGCAGGCTGCTCTCCCGCCGCCCCTGCCCTTGGCTGAACGCTGTGGGGAAAGTGGGGAGAGATTGTAAATGCCTGTCCTTCACCCCAAACACCCCCTGTAGGGGGGAGAGGCATGGGCATCCCCCCCAGCCACCTCCCAAATTCTCACACTGGAGCTGTGTGAGCACTGCTGTCACGCTCGCTAATTACCCAGATAATTCAGCTCAGTGAGAAATGAAGGGATTTATTTTTCTGGTTATTGCTCCAGCCAGGTTAAGGCATCTGGAAACAACTCCCACATCTTCAAGATGAAGTGAATATTGAAGGACAAGTTGCAGCAACAAAAGGTCAAGCTGTTAAATTGCATGTCTATAATTAACACTCCCAGCCCAATGGTCAGGAATCGCAAGGCTGAGCAGGGAAACTGAGGCACGGAACAGCAAAGCAGCATCCCCCAGGAGCAGCTCATAGCTCTGCCTCATCCCCAGCACCATCCTGATCTCCCCCTCGGTATAAAGGCTGGATAGAATCCTTGCTGAGCCAGACCCAGGTCCCATCCCTTAAAAAGCAGTTTTGGGGGATATTGAGGGCATGCAGCCCTCGGGGTCTGTGCTAACGGTGTGGGTGAATTCCTCCAAACTGCTGGATGCTTCTCGCAGCTGCAGAACAAATTCAATAACAATACTCTGAGCAATGCCTTTTTGATAGGCACGAGGTGAAAAGAACCCGACGAGTCAATATTTGCGGATGAAAACAAAATAAGCCGAGCTGTTAGCACAGAGGAATGCGAGGGAGGCCGGAGGCGGCTGGGGTAATTATTATTTCATCTGCCAGACAGCCGTGGTCCTGCCCGCTGCCTCCTTCCCCCTCTGCCCACGCTGGCTGTGCCGCAGGGAGGGCAGGGGGAGCTGGGGACGGGGCAGAAAAAAAGCGAATTTTGGCTGCGGCAGCAGCGGCGTGTGGCTGGGGCTGGCTCAGCGCTGCGCCCGCCGGAGGGTGAGCGCTGCCCTGGCCCGAGTATTTAATGTCAGCGCCTGGAATGTGCTTAACACAACATTTTACAAGGGAACATTAGTCAAGCATCTGCACTGACAGAGCGGGTCAGCGATAAGGAGCCGGTGCATGGGAGCGGCGGGGACGCAGCTCTTGTTTCAGGCTGAGGAGGGCAAGCCTTGCAGAGGTGGTGCCAGGGCAGGCTGAGAGGGACAAAATGAGCCGGGCTGCCCTGCTGTGGGTCTAGCTGTCCTGATGAGCATCACACAGGAGTGGAAGTGCCACAGTGACAAGCGGGGTCCCGCTTCCCACACTCCTCCAGCTGTTGCCTATGGCTGCTGAGAGCTCTCCTCCAAACCTCCTGCAAGGTGAGATTTGGGGAAACCTGTCCAAAAGCCATTGCCTGCCACATGCCCTTGTTAGCAGGAGTGCTGGTGCTTGGCTGTCCATGGGTGGGAGCTTTCTCATGACACATCTCAGGCTTTGCTCCCTTGCCACCGGGTCTTTTGAGAGAGCATCTTCCCCCTGAGCCAGCACTGTCAGGCCATGGCAAGAAGCATCCATATCTAATCAGCAGGAAAAAGATGTGCCTGGAAATCATCCAGAAATCAGGTCAGTGAAACATTAGTCAGCTTTGCCTGTGACCTGAAAACAGCACTTCCCTCCATCTATTCCTGGAGCTATCCCTGTTCATTAGCCTTCTTGGCCCCTAGGCTTAAAAAAATCGCCCAGTGTCATGACTCTTTAATAAGATGTCATCTTCAGCCATGACAAACACGAGCACTCAATAAATAATAGCCCTGCCATGTAATGTCATGCCTCTACCATCTGTTGTAGCAATGACTGTGCCTCGCTCACCTGCCACCCTCTCCCGGCTGCTCCGTGTGAGCAGCGAGAGAGCCAGGCCAGGGCTGGGCTATCCAGCCCCTCTGACAGCTGCCAGGCTTAGCTCTGGGGTGAGCAGGGCAGCCAGCACTTCTGTGGGGCAGGGAACATGCTGGGACACAGGTGGAGATGTGTGATCCAGGGCAGGAGAGAGGGATCACGGCCCTCAGCACCTGTCTGCTTCAGGAGATGCAAAGAGGCTTCCCCACTTTCCTCCCTCTCTTCACATTCTCACCTTTTTTCATATTTTATTATTCTTACTTTTTCCTTAATATCTTTCTCTTTCTATTGTTTTCCTTTCCCCTTTTCTATTTCCTTTAATCTCTGTCACACTCCTGAATCTCTGTGCTGGTTTCCTGCTGGCCTGAGCACAGTCTCTCTACTTCTGCTACAAACTCGCTTCCCCAAAGCTCTCCAAGCATTGCCTAAGGGACAGAGCAAAGCTGAAGGCATTTGAAAACTCACCTCAGCACTTTTGGAACAACTTCCCTTGTCCTCCCCATCCTCTACCACTAGCAAGCTTAGACCCTGCGTTCCTCAATTTACCCATGTGCAGATCTGGGATTAATGACCCAGAGCAAACCTGTTGTCATGGGGCAGGTTTTTCACACTGGTTGGCTGTGCACATTCAACTCTGGTCCCCAGCAAAACACCTCCTCTCTGAGCCACAAAGAGAAGGCTGCACTACAGAGCAGCTGTTGCTCCTCACTGCTCAAGCAGCTCCTGTTTCCCTTCTCCACACCCCATTCCCATTCCTACCCCTTGGTCCAGCCCCTTCCCAGGGCTGGAGGGACACAGGCATCAGGTGGGAGTTGCAGAGCCAGGAGGTAATCGTTGGTAGCAATTTTAAAATATTAAAACAAATTTTTTAATGGTGCAGATTCATGAAAGCTGGTTCTGAGAGGGATTCAAGTGTGCAATGCCCTCAGTCTGCAGTGAAGGAGAAGGACACTGCCTTTCAAGATGCCTTTTTTGCCCCCTCCCTTTCCTGTGAAACTTGGGTTACACCGAGTGCGTAAAGGATCGCAGGACGTGGCAGTGCTGTTTGCCATGAAAACTAATAGGGCCATGCCTGCTTTCATCAGGAGTGTAACCAGAGCCACGGATAATGTTTTAAAAGGCACAGCAGCTTCAAGTGCAAGCAGGGATTTATTAATGAAATCGAAACCACGCTCGAGGCTTTGCGAGTCTTATTTTAAGAGTCTGAAGGAGAAAGGAGCAGGCTGCCTGGCTGGGTGGGCAGGGAGGCGAGGTGGCCAGGGCTCTGACACTGAGCACTGGTGTCAAGCAGCAGTGACAAGGGCTCACAAAGCTGCTGGGCTGCTGCTCTTGCTCTGCCACAAGTTATCTGCCCTACCCTGCTCGTGGCACTGAGCCTCACTGTGCTTCAGCTCTCATCCTGCACAGGAGGATGTAAATCACCCCCCTACAACACATTTAGAGAGAGATTGTACCTCTGTATAAATAAGGATCATGCTCCAAGGATGCTTTCTGTTTCTGCTTGTTTTTTGGGCCCCTAAAGGACCTGAGGAAGTAGCCAGGGGTTCCCACAGAGTCCTACAGGCTCAGAGAGCAGCTCTGGGACCTCTTCCCATTCTGGCACTGCTGTGTGACAGGACAGCCATGCATGTGGGGACAGGATGAGACAGGTTAAAAATGTCCCAGGAGGTGGTTAGACCAAGCAAATAGATCTCCAGACTCCAAGGGTCCCTGGTTCTGCTACGAACACAAAGTCCATTCATGCTTGAGGTCCCTGGTTTCTGCTACTTTGAAATAGAGCAGAGCAGTGGCTGCTGCTGGAAGGTTGAATTCAGTTTTGGCCAGCCCTCAGTGCTCCTGATGCTGCTCAATAGATTTAAATAACTCCTGTGTGCTGATGGATGTGTTACCAGTCCTCAATTAGGCTGCAGGAGGCAGCAAACACAGTCTGCTCCTTCTGATTCAGGAGAGAGCTGAGTATGACCTATGAGCACATCTGAAAGCTGAATTTGGTGCTAGAGGAAAAGGGGACTGTGCTCCTGAGAGCATGTCTTGGTTCAACTCCAGCACACAGTCTTTAACTGTTTAACTCCAGCTCACTCCCCCTCACCCCAGTGGGGTAGGGATGAGAATTAGAAAAAAAGTAAAACCTATGGGCTGAGAAGAGTTTAATAACTGAAATTAGTTACAGTGTAATATTTAATAATTAATAACAGTAAGGGAGATAACAGGAAGAGAGGAGTAAAACCCAAGAAAAACAAGTGATGCACGATACAATTGCTCACCATCCCATCCCCAAGCAGTCTAAGCGGCTCCTGGCCAACTCCCCCCTGTTTATATACCGAGTATGATGATCTATGGTATGGATTATCTCTTCGGTCGCTTCGGGTCAGCTCTCCTGGCCATGCTCCCTCACAGCTTCTCGTGCACCTCCACGCTGGCAGAGCATGGGAAACAGAAAAGTCCTTGACTTAGGGTAAGCACTACTTAGCAACAGCTAAAACAGCAGTGTGTTATCAACATTATTCTCATACTAAATCCAAAACACAGCACTGTACCAGCTACTAGGAAGAAAATTAACTCTATCCCAGCTGAAATCAGGACAGAGCATGATATGGGTTTAGGGTCTGTTTCTCCATCCTGAGGACGGTGTGGCTGGTTAGCAGGTGTGAATTGTGAAGAATAGATATTCCTGCATCTATTTATCTCCTTTTAAAAGAGGAGAAACCATGTAAAGGAAGCATTTCTGTTTGGAAAAAGCCTGTTGGAAAGGCTTTCTTAGCCTCAGATGCCCTTGCCATCTGCACACATAAGAAACCCTTCATAAGGTTCTCATTTCCTCTATACCTTTTTTATATAGCCCATAATAAGATCCCTAATTTTAATGGACTGCATGGATCTCACTAGCAGGGAATGGCTCTAGCAGAGAGGCTTTAACCCTCTGTTTCAGCAGGATCAGCAATGGAGCTTTTGGTCCATTGCAGGTAGTGGTAGGATTTCTGCAGCCTCCTCCATCAAACCCTCCCTTCCTGTTGGGAGATACTCAGATGGACGTGACCCATGTAGTGTTTGTGGGAACTTGACCCTCTCCCTCAAATGCTTATGAAACTCTGTGTCTTGGGTTAAGTACAGGATGTGATAAAGTGTATCTATTCTATCACCATCTGTTGAGGGTGGGGACAGTGATTGTTATCTCCATGGGAGATATTCTGCTAATGGGCCATCCATTGAAACCAGGTGGGGCAGTGTTCTTTATTTCCAAAGGGGATATCTCCTGCTAATGGGCCATCCATTGAAACCAGGTGGGGCAGTGTTCTTTATTTCCAAAGGGGATATTTCCTGTTAATGGGCCATCCATTGAAACCAACTGGGGCAGTGTTCTTTATCTTTTCAAAACCCATCCTTCCCTCAGGGCCATTGAGTCCCACAGTAGAACTGATAAGATTACTTCACCCCACCTGGCAGGGTGTCAGGTTGTATTCTGACTCTGTCAGGGTTTGGGGTTTGTTTCTTTACAGTACTGTATTTCTATTTTAATTTCCCTAGTAAAGAACTGTTATTCCTAATTCCCATATCTTTGCCTGAGAGCCCCTTAATTTCAAAATTATAATAATTTGGAGGGAGGGGGTTTACGTTCTCCATTTCAAAGAGAGGCTCCTGCCTTTCTTAGCAGACACCTGTCCTCCAAACTAGGACATTGTACAAGGAAAATTAGCAGTACTTTGCCAAGCTGGGAGATGTGGAGAGAGTTGGGTTTGTTCAGTCAGAGAAGAAGAAGACTATGGAGCCACCATTCTCCTGGAAGCAAAAAGTACAGCAAAGGAGATTCTACCTAAATATTCAGAAAATAATTCCTAGTGAGACTAGTGACAAGAGAGTTATAAAAGCACGTGGAAGTGTGACTCTCTGGGCTGATCCTCTAGGGAAAAAAGACCCTAAAAATATGACCCCAGGGGAGTGCAAATGGTCACAGCAGGGCACCACACCAGATATAGGTCCTTGTTAAAACCCTCTCGCTGGCTTGGGGGAGATGCAGGGCAGAGTATAAACCATGTTACACCCAGATGTTTTGGTTTGGTACTCCTTGCTTGGGGCAAGGGTGTCAGGAGCCTGGCTGGGATCTCATGTGGGAAAAGCAGTACATGGGAGCTGATGGAGTTGTTACAGCAGATGGGTGAAGGCAGTGCCAGGAAGAAGGATTCACAGAGCACGTGCCAGCAGATCTGGCTGGTTCCTGGGTTTCTGACAGCTCCTTTCTCCCAGAGCTCCTGGACAGGAGACAAAACGTGATTTCTTGCTCCTTCCACTCAAAGACGGCTGTGAAAGTCTGATTTATGCTGAACACTCTGGAAAAGAAGAAAGTTTGGCTGTGGAACCAAGTTCAGCTCCCAGCCAGGAGAACCTTGTATGGGATCAGCAAGTTTTAACCATGCAAATCGAATTTGAGTCCAAACAGAGCCTCGTTTCATGACTTCTGCCTCTCTTTTTCTCACTGCCCAGAGTCAGGCCACCTTTTTCCTGAACAAGCCCTCATATCCATTTATAGGATCAGGGATAGGCTGGGATGTTGTAGACAACTTTTTTTCCTTTTTGCCTTTTCTCTTTTATTTTTCCCTTTTTTTATTTAATTTTTCCCCCCTCTCCTGCAAGGCACAGCCAAACACGTCACAGCTCTGTCTTTCACTGAGATGATTCCCAGCTGCCAAAATGTACTGGAAGAGGTCCACCTGTCTATGAGCCTGTCACCAAAAGCTGTGTCTGAGCATGGCCTCATGCTGTGTGAGCCCAGGCAGTCTGGAGGAGTGTTCAGGGCACTGTGGAGAAGGAATTTCTTGGCTCAGATGCCAGCCATGAAGGTGAACAGGTGACCTTTATTACCCATGCCTTTGTTTGCCCAGGTGGATCAGCAGGCCAGAGGCCACCATGTGTTCTTTTTCTCCAGACCCACCACCTCCTGGATGATCCTGAAAGTGGGTTATGAGAGTGATGTTTGGATGTTGCTTGGGAAGTCTCCAGTCACAGTAACAGCAAAATCTTATCCTGTGTCCTGGTTTGGAGGACAGGTGTCTGCTAAGAAAGGAAAGAGCCCTTCTTTGAAATGGAGAGTGGAAACCCCCTCCCTCCAAATTATTATAATTTTGAAATTAAAGGGCTCTCAGGCAAAGATATGGGAATTAGGAATAACAGTTCTTTACTAGGGAAATTAAAATAGAAATACAGTACTGTAAAGAAACAAACCCCAAACCCTGACAGAGTCAGAATACAACCTGACACCCTGCCAGGTGGGGTGAAGTAATCTTATCAGTTCTACTGTGGGACTCAATGGCCCTGAGGGAAGGATGGGTTTTGAAAAGATAAAGAACACTGCCCCAGTTGGTTTCAATGGATGGCCCATTAACAGGAAATATCCCCTTTGGAAATAAAGAACACTGCCCCACCTGGTTTCAATGGATGGCCCATTAGCAG
>VRYO01002482.1:14281744-14293705 GCA_009812075.1 Sialia sialis
GGTTAGATACTGGGGAAAAATTTACCCTGAAGATGGTTCAACACAGAGGACAAGAGATGTGGGGGGAACTCCATCCTTGGGGACATTCAAAACTTCACTGGACAAAGCCCTGGGCTATCTGATCTAAACTGATTTTGTTTTGGGGCTGTTGGACCAGAGATTTTCAGAAGTTCCCAATAACTTGAATTATCCTGTGACCTACATCCAAAGCACTACCCAAGATACTCTTGCATCATCTGGAGTTCAATGAGCCCATCTGGTTTTCTGTTTCTAAATCAGCAGGATCCTAATTCTCCCTTATGGTTTAATCCCTTAATTCATTTGCCGTAATCCTGTAGTATGTGGCTGGAGGAAAAGGAAACAGAGCAGCAAAGAAAAGAGAGAAATGCAACAAGTGCCCCTGAGATTAGTATATTACTCCTCTTCTTTCCTGTTTGCCTTCCTGCTGTTCTGCTTCCATGAAAATTTGTGGGATTTCATCCAAAGCTCCAGAATCTCCTCTCCAGCAGTGTCTAGGGATGGATGCTTAGAAAGAAAATAAAAGAAACAATGAGCACAGAATGATTCTCTCCCTGCTACTCTCCGCTGAAACCTGAAGGACATCTGAAGTCAAAGACCACATCCAGACTTGGGCTCTTGGTAGTTACCACCTGAGAACCTGCCAGCAGAGTGAGAGTTTTGCAGGATAACCCAGGGAAAAGTCACTGGACACCTCCCTGTGCCCTCTTACCTCACCAATGCTGCAAAGTCCATCTGAAACGTGGCTGTCTGGGGAGCTGGATGGTGTGTCCAAATACCCTGTTTATTCAGAGGTGTGAGTCAGCTGAAGCACAGCTTCATGGAGGAAAATCCTCTACACACATACTCACCATTTTTTCCACCAGTGAAGCACGTGGTGGTGGTAGGAATTCCCCCTCCACGGCATTTTGGGGTACTCAAAGTTCATCCAGCTGCAAGAGGAGAGAGAGGGGATGCCTCGCCTGCCCCCATGCTGACACGCAGGGCTGGCTTCGAAAAGATGTCAGTGCAGTTTGGAAAAGAAGCAGAAATATGTATTTCCCTAATAAGCTGAAAACTTCAATAAATGTTTTCCCTCAGTAGGATGTAGCTGAGGAATCTGGGGACCATTGCTGGAGCCAGCCTCTCTGAGAGGAGAAAGTGAAAAGCCAGTCCAAGTGCAACAAATGCCTGGACAATAAAGGGATCTGAAGGGGTTCAAGGGTAGGAGGGAGTTTTTTGTCTCTCTGTTGTTGTTTCTTGATTAATATTTACATGTCAGAACCAGAAAAGCACACCTCCAGATCACACACGGGATCTTTTTCTCCTTACTTGGGCAACAGAAGATGTGGGCAGGACAATTGTGCAAACAACCATGTGTGCCAAGCCCACCGCACCGAAGGGAAGAAATAAAAATACCAGTTATTTAAAACACGTGTATGAACAGAGGGGCTGACCTCTCCCCTGCCTTCGTGCTCTGCTGACATCGAGGAGGGAGATGAGAAACCTCTCTGGAGCATCAGACTGGCCCCAGCCCCCAGGGGATGGAGGGGCTTTGCCCATGGACTCTGTGTCACCCGTTGGCACCTGCTCCATCTCTCACTGTCACCCCGATGTCACACGCACCTCTCCACCCCAGCAAGGGCCTGGGGAGCAGAACACAGCTGCAGGAGAAGCTGGTTGAAATCCCCAGCCCTTCCCTAGCAGGGAAAGGACAGCTTTGCCTCAGAGGGGCAAGGCAAGCAGCTGCAGGGCTGTGATACCTGTGGGGTTCTTCTTGCATGGCTGAGCCTCATCTGCGTGTGGTCACAGCATCTCCTGGGTACAGTGACACATGACAGCCACAAAATGACAGATTCAGACAAATCAACTCGTGCCAGCAAGGCTCTTTCTCCTTCTTATGCCCCTCTCTGCACCCTTCTTCCCTGCCTCACCTCTTCAAATGCACCCAAAAGGTTCCAGCCCAAATGTTCTAAATTTAGGGATAGACAGTGTTCCCAGCATTTTTGCTTTCTAAGGGTGATGGATACAGAATAGCAAGGGGCTGCTGCACCCAGCCCCATCCCATTGCCCAGCTTTGCTCCAGGTCTTCAAACCCTGAAGAGAAGTGCCAGGTCTTGCCTGGGGTTCCTCCACTCCCTGAGCAATTCCAGCGACCTGATCTGGGTGGTGAGCACTGGGTGAGGAGGGTGCAGAGCCCTCGGGGAAATAGTGGGAGTCAGAAGGCCAGAATGTCTTATCAACTTGCTGAGAAGCAGAGCCAAGCCCTTCAAATGAAAGCCCTTGAGAGAGAGGGGATGATCTTCCCTCAAGCATCACGCACGTTTCAGCAGTTTAGAAAAACCACTGCCCTTGCTCCACCAAACTCAGCCTCGCAGCACCGGCTGTGACACCAACCCCAGAGCTGGTTCTGACAGAGCTGAGCACCTGGGCTTGATTCGGACAGGGGGAGCCAGGATCAGACCTCAGATATGGTTTCCAGAGGCACTTTCAGCTGCCATTTCTTGGTTCAGCCTCCCCAGGTTTGAGCTACGTGTTTTTCCCTATACAGACCAAAGAAGGGGTTAAACCGAGCTTACCTTTTCAGGGTCAGGATAAGACAGTTACTCAGCTGGAAAGGAAGCAAGATCCAGCCCCCTTCTCTCCCCCTTCCATCCCATTCCTCTTGCCACCCTGTTTCTCTCCTGCATATCCCACTGCAAAGCTGCTCTGGTTGCTCAGTGGAGATGTGAAGGTAAAGACAGGAGAGGGGACAAGGGGACAACATCCTGTTGTCCTGTTCATCCTTCCCAGATCCTGACACCTGCCAAGGGCAGGAGGGAAGGAACTGAACACTGATTTACCCCCACCCTGCTGAGGCCACTGACTTTCAGTGAGATTCCAGTCTGTGTTTCCCCTGTTTCCACCTCCTATTTAAAGCCGAGAGGGAATTCTCCCAAGACGTGTGCGAAGTTGCTGGTTTTATTCTTCCAGTCCTGAGAACAAAAGGAGCATCCCGAGACGGAGCCTCGAGCCTGCTAAGGCAGTCGAATCCCAAGCGGCGATCGCGTTTTATCCACGGGAGGAGTTTCGGGATGGGCTCGGTAGAGACACCCAAAGCTACACAAGGGCCGCTGTTGTGGCTGGGCTGGAAGGGGTGAGACAGGAGAATGGATTTGCCAGCTCTGCCTTCTCTCAGGACACCGGCCAGCCCTCCCCGCCGGTTCCTGCCTCTGCCCCCGGCTTCTTCGTAACGAGGTTTCCAGCTCGCCTGAAGCCCCGCGCTGCTTTCAGGAGCGCAGCCGCCCAGGGCTCAACGGGACCGGGGAGGGAGGGGGGGATAGCAGCTCCCATCCCCCGATTTCTCTCCTCCACGGTGTTAGGGAGGGTTCGAGTTACACCAAACCAACGCGAAAGAGGGGCAAAACTGAGGAGAGGGTGCAGAAAATCTCGTCAGTGGCTCGTGGAAAAACGGGCGAGTGGGTTACAAGCCCTGTGCCGATTATACCTTCGGAAAGGTCGGCTTGGGGTTGATTTCGGCGGTGGTCCCTGCGCCCTGTGCAGGAGTTTGTGATGGAAAGTCTGCAAAAGCCATTAGGACTTTTGTGCAGGGGCACTAGAAAAGCAACGCAGACACCACTCACTTTTCTAAATAAACATTAGTCTTAAAAAGTTTGCACTGCTGACCCCCGCAGCTCTGATTACTTGTAATTCTCTGAACCATATTTTAAGGCTTGTAACTATTTATATATATATATTTCTTTTTTTTTTTTTTTTTTTTTCGGGGACGGGGCGGGTTTCGTTCATTCCTTCCTTCCTGCAGCCGTGCCACAGGTCCGGGTCCGGGGGGATCACTGCTCACCCCACAAAGCAGATTCTTATTCCATAGCCCGTCCGCATATTCAACTCTCTCCACGTTGCCCTGAAAAAGCTTTTTCTTCTTCTATTTTTTTTTTTTTTTTCCTTTTAGTGGTAGGGACCACATTGGCGCTCCCGATGAAGAGATGCCGTTCGCCTCTCAGCACAGAGGCGGTGCGGGCCGTGCCCTGAAACAGCCCCGGGAACCCTCCCCAACCCCCCCAAAGAGCCACATCTTGGCAGCAGGGCCGAGGCAGCTGCACCGAGGTATCATCAGCATAATTGGAAGGGTCACATGTTAAACCCTCGCTGTTGTTCGCGGTAATGTAGCTGCGTCCCCCGGTTGCACATTTACCGATTTCTCGCGAACCAACCATTGTCACAAGGTTCATTCCAGGAGGAGTGATCCAATGGGTTGCCACGGCAACTATAATGACATTAAAATAGAGGCGACAGCCGCCCCCCCCGCCATCCTCCTCCTCCTCTCTTCTCCCTCCTTTAAAAACCCGGCAAAATTCCGCATCTTCCCGTCGGGGCGGCCCGGGATGTAACACGGGTACCCAGCGGAAAAGAGTGTGTCTGTGGGGAGGTTGGTTTGTATAAAACCTTCCCAGGGAAAGCGGCCGGGAGAAGCCCCGAAAGGCGGCGGAGTCTCCGAAAATGACCCAAGTGCGCGATTTCCAGACGGGAATGGAGCGCGGAGCCCGGGGATGGGCAGCGGGACCGAGCCGGGATCCATCCCTGCCCCGAGCACCGGGGGAAAGGTGCAAACCTAAGGGTTCTAAATCCCCTCCGAGGCACCTGCGGGTTGGGCGGTGAGAGCCTCTCCTCGGCCCGGCCCCGCGCTGGAAATCCGCTTTGCCCCGCTTGGTTTCCCGAGAAACCTTCGTTTCCGATTAATTTGCCTTTTTTTTTTTATTTCTCATCGGTTCTGCTGCGGTGCTTTTGCGTATTTTTATTTCCCGCCCTCCCCACGAATTTTGAGGCCAGAAAAGATGTTTTATAAAAGGACCCCCGTTTCCGATTATCACAAGACGCCCTTCCCTCCCGATGAATATTTCTCTGCTCTCTGTCCCAGGCACGCAAATAAGTGCGACCAAGGAATATTGTGCGAAAGCAGAAGGAAAATTCTGCTAGTATCGATCATAATATCAGCTGGGTCTGGCGGGAGGCTCCAATATATTTAATTTCCACATAAGAGAGTATGCTGCCCGATTTCCGTCATCAACAGCTGATAGCAGCACCTGAAATCCAACCCTGCAGGATTTCAGTGACGCTTTCTGGAATATTTTTCCCGATCTCTCAGCGAGGCCGGGAAACTAATAGATTCTATCAATTTCTCGCCTTTTTTTCCCCTATATGAATCCGTGGGCGAGAGTTTGCCGAGCAAGGAACAGAGTGGAAAGACCTGACAGCTCCACTCAGAGCCGTGGTTCCATTACCTCCACCAAAATGTGCCCAACACCTGCCTGCGGTTCGGAAAGAAAGGGAAACGCCGGAAAAAATAAAAAAAAGGAAAAAAAGGAGAGGGTGGGTGGGGGAGAATTGTCGCAACCCGGAGCGGCGCCGCCCGCAGCCGGTTCGCACGCGGTTTTTGCGGCTTCCTCCGGACACGGAGCTGCGGCAGCGACACTCGCACCACCCCCGGGGATGCTCCGAGAGCCTGGGGAAGGGTCTGGGGCTGCAGGGTCTCGGAGCTGCCTCCCTCCCCCGCACACCGCCTCCTCTTGCCGCTGCCGCCCACATCTCAGCAGAGATGGGGAGGGTGGGACGCGGGGACCACCCCGCAGCTTGGCCAGAGGTTGCCCAACCCCTGGATGCCGCTGGAAAACGCGCTCGGGCTGGGGTTTGGGCCGCCCAGGGAGGGAGGTTGTGCCACTCGCTGTTCCCCCAACAGGAGCTGGGGTGGGGAAAAGCAGCCGAGGTGGTGAGGAAGGACCGGCCGGAGCCGCGGGACAAACGGAGAGGTGGCCACGGGTGGGTGTCCCCTACCAAGAGGGGGTCCCTGTCCCCAGACACGTATCCAGCTCCTTGGGGAGCCCCAGGAGAGCAGAGGTTGTTGTGGGGACACAGCCTGGGCTCCGCTCGCTCCCACTTGAGGGAGGTGAGAAATGTTCTTTTTGACCATCTCCTGAGCTGAAGAGCCGCCACAAACGTCCCTCTGAAGTGACCCTTTGGCAGGGACAGAGCAGGAGCATGCCTGAGGAGAGATAGCAGTCTCGTGGGACAGGGGAGAAAACGAAATTAAAACCGAGTTGGAAGGAAGGAGAAAAAAAAGAGAGAAAGGTGGGAAATCGAAATTATCCTCCTTGTGAAACGTGTCGGGCTTCTCCGGAGCAACTGCAGAAGAGAGGCCTTTCCACTAGGGTGGATAAATTTACTCGTGTCCCACATGACCGAGGGTGGGGGACCCGGGACGGGGGGGGGGAGAGAAAGGTCATGGGATTGGGATTTGGGTTGTAAGTCACAGAGGCGACGTGGATTTCAGCGCCGCGTTAGGTGGCAGCGGCCTCTGGTTTTGCAAGAGAAGTAATTAAACAGGAGAAGGAAGGGGGGGGGGGAATGAAAAAAAAATTAAAAGTGAGGGGAAAGAAGAAAAAGAGCATTTTAGAAAAAATACGGGAGAAATGTCGGGGGTTAGGGGATGGGAAGTGCTTTGGGGAGCGTCTCTGGGAGACTCTGCTCGCCATGGGAAGGGATTGTCCCCACATGTCCCGGGGCCGGCGGTGGCTGCCCGGCTCTCTCGGGCGAGCCCTGTGCGCTCCTTTTGTTGCCTTTATTTTGTGGCCACGTTTCTCCCCTGGAAAGAGGCGATGGCAGGGGCTCTGCAGGCCGAAGCGAGGGGGTCGCCACTGCCCCAGCAGCTGATTCCCCTCCGGGACCTGCCGCGGAGGAGAAGCCGCGGTCCGGGGCGAGGGGGACCCGTCTGGCCGCACCCTGAAATTTTTGGGCCCCATATCCATTTAGTTCGTTTCCATTTAAAGGGTAAGCGGCGGCACCTCCATCCCCGGCCCTCAGCGCGGCTCCGCTCTGTGCAGCTCCTGCACACCCGAGGTCTTGTCCTCGGTCCCCGCTTCTCCCTCTGCTGATGTTTGGACATTATGGGGGCCCCCCAGCTAATCTCGCCCGGGTGGGGGGTGGGAAAAATTCCCACGGACTTTGCAGGGAGTGCAGCTGGAATGAAAGGCGATCGTGTGCCCCGCAGAAGGCTCTCGCTGCTGAAGAGTGATTTGCGAGGGCGGGGGGCGAGCGGGGGCTCATCCACGGCTTTCCAAGAGCTCTCCGTCGGCGGGGAAAAGTGAAGTATCTGGGAATTTTTGTGAGAGTGAAAGGAATCGACGGTGTTGTTTCAAGCCGTTTCAAACCCGCCGTACTGACGAAAGAGGAATCTAATTTCACTTAAAGGCGAGCTAAAGCAAGGGAAACGAAATATGAATGAAACGGATAAAGACGCCCCCGAAAAGCGCTTCTCTGCCACCCTGTGTCGTGGAGTCCGAGCCTCGGTAGCCAGAAAGGATGGAGGCTGGGAGAAACACCACTAACCGGGTCATTAGACAGATCCCAAGGCACCGACACGAAGTCTCCCACGGAAAAACTGACGGACAAACTCGTTACACTCCTTGGGTCTCCCTCAAAAGTGTCCCTCACAGGTTTCACCCGCAGTGGCAGGGAGGGATGAGAATGGTTCATGGTACTCGTGTGCCTAATTCACCCGGATCCCGGGGGAAGGGATGCGGGCAGCCAGGGCTGTTGGGAACGAGGAATCCGCCTGGCAAGGCCGCCGGGCTCCAGGCTGCTCCGCACCAGAGCCCCTTCCCGGCCCAAGGACAGGCGCATCCCGGTACCGTCCACCCGAGCACAGCATCAGCGTGTGAATGACGAGGAAATATTGGAAACGCACGGATAAAACCCTTCCTCCACCAGCTTTTGTCCTGTCCCGCATCTCAGCGTCACCTGCCGCAGCCACGGGCTTGTGGTGCCAATGTACATCTCATTTAAAAATGAATCAAGTGCGAATTGGTCCCGGCGCAGGGAGGAGCGGGCACGGGCGCAGCTCAGCCCTGCAAACCCTGCAGCGAGCTCCCCGGTAAATGCACCGGTGGGAACGGGGTGTGGGGAGTGTGCTCCAGGGTCCCCGGCCCCAAAAAATCTCCCTGAGCTGCTCAGCAGGGTCAGGGCTAAACCCGGAGGGGCGCGCACCAGAATCGCTCCAGGGTCAAAGGAGGGGAGATCCCTCCTCACTGCCGCCCAAAGAGAGATTCAGCTGGAAATCTCCTGGACAGAGTGGGAAAGCGGCCATCGGTGAACCCTAGAAGTGGGGCAGAGAGAAAAGGGCGAGAGAAAAGGGAGGAAAAAAGAAAGGGGAGAAAGACGAAAAGAAGGAGAAAGTGAGTGGAAGCAAAAGAAATAGCGTAAGAGCAAAAGAGAAAGGAAAAGAAAAAGAGGAAGAGGGAGATGGACGAAAAATAAGAGAGAGGAAAAAAAACCAAACCAAAATAAATCAAGATAGTTAAAGAGGGGGAAAGGGAAAAACCAAAACACAAATTTAACAGTGTGAGGAGATGGTGAAAAAAGGAAATAGAGACGAGAAAGAGAGAGCAAGGGAGAGAGAGAGAAAGAGAAAATAATTATAGAAAGAATGAAAGAAAGAAGATAGAAAATTACAAAGGAGAAATAAAAAGTGAAAAAAAGAGCGGATGAGAAATAAAAGGCGAGGAAGAGGAAGAAGGACAGATGGGAGCTGAGGGCAGAGCACGGAGCCCCTGCTCCTCTCCTCGCCTGCAGACGGACACAGGGGCGAGCACAGGTCCCTGACCTACCGCGAGCATCTCGAGATTTCAAAAGAACCAGCTAATTTTCCAAAGCAATTTTCCCGCGGTTGAGCCGGCTCCGACAGCTCTTCCTGCCCTCTCCAGATAGCAAAACGGGATTTTTAAATTTTTAATTTTATTTATTTATTTTTTAATCTCGTTTCTCTACGTTCTGCTCGGGGAAGAAAAGAAACGAAAGAGAGATGGGGAGAGAAAGAAGATGCTGGAGGGCAATGTTTTCAGGTCGGGCACTGGGGCACAGAGAGATTGGACGTTTTATTAAATCCTAAATTCACCGTGCACACGGGAGTTTCTGCGCAGTCACAAGGAAAGGCCAGGGCAGTCCTGGAGGAAGGATCAAACTATTGGAAAAGATGTTCTTGATGTCTTAAGGTGGTTTTTATAATCCAGGATGATTTATTTTTGTTCGGGGGCTGCGAGAAAGTAGAAAGAGAAAACAAAACAAAAAAAAAAAAACTCCCCGAGAAAGGAATAAGATCTTGACCTTTCCTAATTCTCCGAATCAGCAGTAATGGAAAGCAGAAGGTGCCAGGGGAAGAGGCAGGAGGTGAGGCCGAGCGGGCCCGGGTCCCGCACGGCCGAGGGAAGGGCCACTCGCTTCCCTCCTCGGGATCCGCACCGCTCCAAGCGAAAGCAGAGAAAGAAATTACACACACGCAGCCCTCCCGCTGTGCTCCCGACGGGGATATTCCGGGGCAGGATCGTTTTATCCCGCCCCGACAAAGCCGAGGAGAATCCCCCGTTTTCCGCCTCTCCCGGGCTGCGCACACACGGAAATCCGCCGCGGAGTAACTGCGCGCACAAAGACGCGGTTTTGCTGCAACCCTTTCATCTGACATATAGAAAGCAGAGGAGTGCGGGCACATTAAAAAAAAAATTAAAAACAAACTCCGTGAGTGCGTGACCAAAGCCAAAGCAAGGCAGGGGAATCCGCATCCTACCGGACCTACTCGGAAAAAGCCGCCGATCCGAAAGGGAAGAAAAAAAAAAAAAAACTCAAACATGCAGAAAAGGATCGGGCTCCTGGAGGGGTTTTCGCGGCTTTTAGCACTGACAAAATCAACCCCCGAAAGTAGCTCCGAGAACCTGAGCTACAGAGCCCACGCACGGGAGGGGAGGAGAAGGGAAATGCCAAGTCGCCTTTTTGGCCAGGGACTCCCAAGCAGCGAGTGCAACAGCTAATTATTTTCCTTTCAGTGCTCGGTTATTGCTGGTGTCCTCCTCGCCTCCCCTCCAATAAATAAATAAAACCCTCCTTTAGGCAGCGAGGCGTGAAAAATGATCCTGGCTGAACGCTTAAAAATAACGTCCCGTGAAGATCGGGGCCGCCGAGCCAGCCAGCCCCGTAATTAGGGGCCATTATCCGGCCCGCCTGGAAAGGCAAAATTCCTCGTGAAACCCCCGAAGCGAGCCCGGTCAGGGCATTCCGGACCCAGGGGAGACCCCTGGGTGCTTCCCTGCCGCCCCGAATTCCGGCGGACAGGGAGATCCGATCCTCCCCCGAACCTCCCCGAGGCACGCAAACACTTTGCAGGCGGCGTGAGACTCATCGGAGCACGGAACGAGCTGCGGAGCTTCAGGGAAATTGGGGGAATGGGGGAAATTCTTATTTTAGAGACGCTTGGGACGCTCCCCCCCCGCCAAAATTAAACCTCCACGGCGCTCGCACTCGCAGCCCCCGCAGGTCCGAGCCCGACTTTTCCTGCGTGGGTACCAGCTCGGGAATCTCCCCGCTCCCAAAGTCAGCGCGGCTTCAAAACTCACAAGGACTCTGCGAGGCAAAAGGAGATGAACGGAGCCGGGGAAAGGTGTCCCAGCGGCGAACACCCCCTCCAGCCCCCCTGTCCTGAGCGTGTGGGGGCAGGGGGCTCTCCAGGGAAACAGCGCTTCCCTGCAGAGGACCCCCCTCCATCCCCTCAAGCCCTGGGACCACCAACTTGGAGATCCCAGCGCACCAGCGGGACTGCGGGGGCCACACGCCTCCTCCATCCCTGCGGGCATCCACTGCCATTCCTTATCCGCTCCTGGCACCCTCGGCTCCTTTTCCTCCTGCGCTTCACAAACAAACAAGCCAAAGAAAAAAAAAATATTAAAAATCGCTACTTTATAGGAAAATAAGCAGCCCCACTTGTGGCAGGCGCGCAACCACCGCCCAGCCTCGCTGCACATCGCTTTCTTCCCTCGGATCCCGTCTCCTCAAAGCGGGCTCGGTTATTAAAAGAGGCTGAACAAAGATAGCCCCGAGAGCGGCTATCAGCGCATTTTAACTTCATCAAAGACTTCGGGGGAGAGGGAGAGGAGGGGTCTGGCACCTTCTAGTAATGAGCTTGTCAGGAACACCCCTGCCAGAGCAATTGAACAATTTGCACACAAGCAAAAGAAAAGGAGAGTGGAGGGAGGGAGGAAGGGGAAATGCTACAAAAGCCCCTTCAATTTCCAACCATGTGCTTGGCAATCTGGAAAATAGATTCATTGGCCTCCTCTTTTCTCCCATGTCGAGTCTTGTAGCCCCTTTTGTAGGAGCAGAACATGAAAGGGAGACAACCAAGTGCCGGACACGAAGATCGCTTTTCAAAAGCAAATGTGTGTGAAGGCGAGATGTGAGACCGCTCGCTGCGGGGAGGCGGCACGTTCAGGAACAACATCAACAAACTGCGCGGAGGTTCGAGGTGCCACAGACAGGGCCAGCGGAGCGGGGGGGATAAAAAAGGGATGGGTGGGAGAAGAGAAAAGAAAAAGCCATCCCCCCCTTGCTCCCCGGAGCACACCGCCCGGCTCCTGCTCCTGCCTGAGCCCCGCACAAAGCCCCGGGGACCGGCTCCGTCCCCCGCTCCCTGCCTCGTACGGATCAGCTTTTTTTTATTTTTTTTTTTTTTTTCCTCCTTTTTATCCTTCTCCTTCAGCTGGCTGCCCGGTCAGAAAGGCCTCGATTCTTTCGATCAGGGTCCCTGCCAACAAACAAACCAAAGAGCCACGTTTGGTCCCTGAAATAAATAAATTTGAGGGGATGGCGGGGGGACAAGTTTGGAAGAGAAGGGAGCGCTTTAAGATGTTTATTTACTTTGTAAGTTGTTGCAAAATTTAGGCAGAGATCAAGTTTCATTCGGTCATTCAAATACTGCAGGCCCAAGGGGGACGTGGATGCGGGGGGGAAACCCTCCAACTTATTTTCTCATGTGTCAACTTTTCCAAACAAAATAAAAGGAGGTGGAGGGGGAGGGGGTGAAGATGGGAGACCCTTTTTTCCCGACCACCACCTCCTTCCCCCTGAAAACACACGGGGTAATTTTTGGTT
>VRYO01002482.1:14299103-14326775 GCA_009812075.1 Sialia sialis
AAACCCTTGGGAATTGTGGAAAGTTCAGCTCCAGCCCAGCCGACTTTGCTCCCGGCACCCTTCCAGATGATCTGTTGGGTTTGCGATCTACAATCGTTCTTGTTGCTTCTGCCAAGCAGCATCTAAATTCGTTTATTCTGATGAGAACCGCATCCACCGCATCCCCCAAGGCTCGGTGATGGATTTTTCTTTATTACCTCGTTATCAAGCTTGGCTGACCTCTCACTTCTCTGAAAACATGAACAAGACAGACCTGCTGCTGCCTGGGCTGCCCCAGGGGGCTCTTTTTCCACTTATGTGATTTCCTTTGATATTATTTCTCTTCTTTCCATATCCAAGGCTCAGACCTTCAGTGCTCCCTGCAGTTCGACTCTTTTTCCAGCTCCCAGCTTGCAAAGATCGGTTTGCAGCTTGCACACCACGAGCTCCCAGAACAGGGAGGGCAGTGGGAACGGTGGTGACAGATAGTGAGAGATGGATGAAATTCCCAGGTTGGAAACCACCGGAGCCAAGTGCCAATATCCATCCCTGCAGCGTTCAGATGTTGGACAGCTCGGGTTTGTTGACTTGACTTTTCAAATGTAGGTGTCTCAAAATCCACGCCAAAAAAGGCCTGGATTTCAAGGAAGGCTTTTCCCAGGAGCTCTATGTGCAGGGTTGAGTCCCCATGAAACTTTGGAGCACAATTATCCCTGCCTTTTCTGCTCCTCAGACAAGCGGGAAACACGTTAAAAACATGTTTATTTAAGTGCTATGAACTGACTTTAGGACCTTAGCTTTGGGCTTGCAGTTCCAAAACTTTTCCTCCTCCATAACTGATCCCATCCCATGTGGGTTTGAAGCCTTCTAGGCAAGCTCATACACAACTTAACACTCAACAGATTAACCCTGGCTTGTTCTAAACCCTTTTTTTTTCATACCATTCTTCAGTGATCTGACGTGAAAAGAGATACACACACTTATGTGACTCAGAGGAGCACGGCATTTTCAAGCCATAAACCACCAGGTGCACTTTTGAGACTCACCAAAGCCACCTCTCCTGGTTGCCATAAAAAACACATTAGCCAAAGGCTGATGCATGTGGAAGGCAATTATGCTCTGGCACATGGCAATGTGTGTACAACAGCCTGGTAACTGTGCCTACCACGCAAGGAAAAATATCCCTGTGAAAACAAGCCTGCTAAATCACTTCATTCTTTCCAAAATCCCCTGAAAATAGAAGGAAGGATTTTTAGGGGTTTTCTGGGAGGTGAGAGATGTATGTGGGAGGGAATCAGATTTTCCAAAAGTGGGTGCACTGGTGCAAGAACCTAAATAAATGGCCAGATCCACAAGGATTTAGAAACTCATGATGAGGTTTCTGAGCCCAGGTTTTCTATGTTAGCATCTGATCATGCCAAACTTGTCCAGGAAATCCCTGACGCTGTTTTCTGCCTTCAGCAGTTCAGCAGCTCATGCCCACTTTACCCACTGAGATCACTAAAATCCACTTCTGACAGAAGTGCCAGTTGAGGACCTTCAATTTGGGTGCCAGGAACAATACAGAGAGGGCCTTCAAAGGAGGAAATTACAGAGAAGGTGGAAAATTACTGGCTTGATCAGTATAAAAGTTTTCAACTTTTTTTTCCATGCAGAAGCAAGTTGGGGATAGGAGTCTTTGTGGAAGTATCCAGCTGGGGATCAGATCTGGATCCATCTGCTGTATCCTTCTGAAAAATCAGCCCTGCATGTACATGCTGATATCTATGGAGCTGCCTCACAAAGATCTTCATAAATATATTTTGCCTCTTATATAAGATTGCACAGAAATATAGCACAGGGTCCCTTTCTCTGTTCCCATCTCAGGGAGGAGTTGAATAAACAGAGAGAAAAAATTGCGACCCAAAGTATGGGAAGAGATGTGAGGCATGTCACACATGTAGAGAAGCAGAGGCAGAACCAAACCCTCTCCCCTTATCTACTGAAGGACTGTCAGGGGGGGAAATTATTAAACTTCACCACTTTAATATTGTGGCTGAATCTGCACAGAAAGGTGAATCTCATCTCCAGACAGGTGTGAACTTCTGTTCCTTTTTCAAACCACCAGAAGAAATTGCTACCCTGAGCTGCACAGGGACACGACACAAATAAAATTAATCCAGCCACTCTGGGGGTGTTGAGGCTTCACATACACACACATGCCCACCTCTTTCACTTACTGCAGGTAAGCCTCTGCTTATTCTTGCTGGGAACAGGAGAATGAATCACTCACATGGAAGAAGCAACACTGAGGGCTGATGAAGGAAAGACTGATATTTCACATCTGGCTTTACATTACTTGGAAATTTCTATGATTTCTTCAAGATGGATATTTAGCATCAACCCCAACTGGATCCCAGCAGTGCTCAAGATGAAATGCCTTTTCTTATTACCATTTGCCAAGCTTTTATATAGTCTAACTATTGAGCATTCAAATTGTCATATAAGAGGACACAAGTTCCTGAAAACACATCCTGTGGGGATGCAGCCTGGTGGGCTTCCCTGCCAGTGCAGAGATAAGCGTGCCATCTAGAGGAAATCCCTTTTATTGCCAGCACTGGCAGCTGAAAATTATCCAATAAAGCATAATTAACCTCTGGCTCCAGAGAAAATCCTCGAGCCGTGCCCCGCTGCTCTGAGCTGCTGCACAGACACGCTGTGGCAGGCTGCTGGTGCACTGCTTTGGGAAGGTCCTGAGCACCTGAGGGACATCCCAGCCCTGTTTGTGCCTGGGAAAGGCAGGGAGGTGCACACGTGGCTGGGATGTCCCTCGAGTGTTCAGGATCTTCCCAAACCACCCTAGGGAACACATCCTTGGGGGGCTGACAGGGGTGTGCAGAGCCAGCAGTGGGGAGGGGGGCATGGCCTCCTGTGGGGCAGATCCACATGTCCACTCATTTTTCCTAAGGAAAAACCTCCTGCACAATTACATCTCCATCTCTGGGACGTGGGATATCCGTGGGGTCTGTGCTCAGTCAGCCCTGAAGCTCACAGTATCTCACACCTTTCATTTTTTCTGTCACCACCACTACAGCACATCTGCAGTCACCAGCACAAGGCTGTTGTCTCACTGATACAAACAAACTCTTCCAGCCCTAAAGACAAGAGAAAAACAGTGATGTAGGTTCAAGCAGAGGGATGAGTGCTACTCCCCAGCAGGTAGCTGTCTTGTAAAAATGGGAATCCCTGCAAAAAAACAAAACCAGACATGGAGAAAGAGCAGGGGAAAAACTCAAACTAGAGAAACCTTATTCTGTAGGATTTTTTTTTAATATATATTTTCATCACTTTTACTGAAAATTATCCTCATTTTCCACATCATATCAGAAGCTCTTTGGTACACTCAGGCAAGGCTGAACTCCAGCAACACCCGCAGCACTTTTTAGGTTTTGATGGTGATCTTTTTTCCATTTTGCAACCTCCTCATTTTCTACCCACACCTATGGACTCTCAGGCTCCCCTCATGACTTGGAGATGCTGCTCTCACCACTGCACAGTTGTTCTCTCCCCCAGCTCCGTGGCAGGGAGGGAAGGTGTGGATGCTGGCAGGTTTTTGTCACTCACATGAAGCAAAGGGTTTCATGGCACTGCCCCGAGAGCTTGTGCACTTTATACATCTCCTATTTCCTGTCCTTACTGAGAAGAGCCTAGTTGCAATAAAAATCTGGGCTCCAATCCTACAAACACTTATGCCTGGGCTTAACTCTAAGCACGTGAGCCGTCAAAGGGGACTATTCATGTGCTTAAAATTTAAGCATGTTCTTAAGAGCCTGTAGGCCTGGAGTCTGTCACTGGAGGGATTTGTGCCTTAAGCCCATATTCTGGGTCATTCTCCTTTTCATGTCTTCTCTGCCATCTCAGAAGATGCTTCAACAGGGAATTTTCAAGTTCTTCAATAAACTTTGTCTTCCAGAGCAGACTGGATTCTTGCCTATTCTATGGGGCAATTCTCCTCTGTTGCCTCCCCTCCCCCTGTGAGCGATAATCCTGTGCTATTCATGCTTGGCCAGACAATTAAGCCCTCTTGCTGCTTGGCTCTGTCTTTGTTATGTATAATTGTTCCAAATAATTAGCCACTATTGCACGCTATTCTGAAACTACTTTGTATTGCAATTATACTTAGAGGGTGAGCATCAGCTCGGGGAGAATCCGAGCAGCAGACAGCCTGGAAAGAAAGGGCTCCGAGGCGGGGGAGGATGGATACGTGCTTAAACCAACACTGTGGAAAACCTAACAATAAGTAAGCAGGGAGGAGCAAATGCTGCTTGCAAGGCTCTGCGGTTGGTGGGGTCCGAGCAGGAGAGCTGAGGGTGGGTCACAGCGCCTGGATGTCACCTGGATGTCGCCTGGATGTCACCTGGCTGCCACCTCGTGGGTGCTGCCCACAGTGCAGGAGCCAAAACCACACCCGGCTCCCATCTCTTCCAGGCTGACCTGGCGGGAGCATCCTGACCGAGTTCAGTCATCTCTAGGGAGCACGAAGCTCTGCGGGGATGTGTCTGGGGTCTGGCAAGAAAATATTCCCTTCTAGTTGTGTCTTTGGGATGGCAAAACTTGTGATGTCTTGAGGGTGAAGGGTCTGGCTGAGATTGGTTTGGAAGCCTCCTGTTTTCCCATGTGTAAACACATCTCTGCTGCAGAGGAGAGCTGGATGGGATGCTCTTGGGAGGGAGTTACAGCTTCATATAAGCGTCTTGCTGAAACTGGAAATAATGAGGCACAGCAGAGTCCCCTCAGCTTTACTCAGACTCCTGTCTTTCAAGCAGAGAGCATCTGAAAATGGTATAACCAAGACCTGGGTTGGCCTGACCTGCACAGGTGAACTAATTCCTCTTCTGAAACCCATGGTGTGCTCTGAGCGAAGAGCCAGATGGTCAGTGAGCTTGGACAATTTTGTGCTTTTTGAGACCCATTTGCTCCATTCAGATTAGATCACCTGAAACCTCCTGAAAATGGGTCTACAGATTTGATTTGGTTTCCAACACCTGATGAGCAGGAGAGTTCAAAAACCAAGATGAGATGACCTTGGTGCAAATAGAAAACACCAAAAATGTCTGAAACCATCAGGCCTGGTCTCTGCAGAGGCCATACCTTGCTGCCTTTGGCTCAGCATGCTGATGAAAATGGAAAATGAACTTTTCCCAGGCACACGTGTGACCGGCTTGTGTGCTCCTTTTTTTCATGCAACACCCTGAGCTGCTTGCTGGTGCTGGGATGGCACAGTTGATTCATCGCATTCTTAAACCCAGCTGCTGCAGTGTCACCACTTCAGCAACCAAGGCTGTGAAGTGACTGCTCCCCAGATCTCTGCCAAGAGCCTGGAGGTGTCGTGCTGCCAGTGCTCAGAGCTGCTTTGCCTGGCACTTTGGGTGCTGTTAAGGGCCAGGCCAGCCCCCAGCTCTGCCATTCAAGCGTCGTGTGGCACATTTCAAACACAGAATCAGGCTGCCAAGCAGACTGGCTGCTGCAGAGGAGGGATCTGTCATCACCAACCCCTCCCCTTCCAGCAGGGGCTCGGACTCTCTGCGTTTCTCCACTCGTTTCCCTATTTTCACTCTAGGGAGAAGAGCTGCAGGGGACAGCCAACACAGCCAAATCCTGTATCCTGTGCCCAGAGATGGCTTAGGAAATGGGTAAAAGAAGGTCTAGCCAGAGAAACTCTTTCCCTTGAAATCTTCCCTTTAAAAATTCTCCCCTTAAAAGATGTTTTAAGCCCGGAGGTTGCATGCAGCCCACGGCGTTCCATGCCCACCCTCCCTGAGCAAACTCTGCGGTTCTCATCCCGATGTCCCGATGTCCCGATGTCCCGATGTCCCGATGTCCCGATCCCCGCCAGCCGTGACCCAAAGGCCGGGATGCTGCCGGGACGTGCTGAGCATCCCCCCGGGAGCCGGGAGCGGCTTCCCAGGGCTTTCCACTGGAGGTCAGTGTTGGCCTGAGCACGCTGCTGTCACTCGGGCCATCTCGCCCCTGTCACCCCCCGCCGCAGCCTTACATCCTGGAGCTTTTTCCCGGTACAAACACAGCGGCTCCGTCCCCTGCTCCTGTCCTCACGGGAGCTTTGCGAATGTAAAGGATCTAAACATAACACATCAGCAGCGGTGATCGACCCCCGACACCTCGAGATGCAGCTCAGAGCTCGGGCAGTGCTGACTCCCAGATGCTGATTTGTTAAAATCTCATTATGACCCGGCAAAGCCGATCTCAGCGGGTCCCCTGCACTCGCTGCCCATTTTTCCATCACTGTCTGACTTTACCAACTCAGTCTTGACCTCCAAGAGACACCACTGAATGTCTCCAAGCTGAGTATTTGCAAAGAGGAAAATATTGGATAGACTAACACTAAGCCATGATGTAACATTTCCAGCACCGAGACTGTCAGTGCACAGCTGGCAGCATCCAGAAAACATCTCACACTACCCGAGGGACCGGCAAGTTCTCCAGGAAATGCGCTCCAACTAAAATTTCAGCTGGCGCTGTGTGTGTTTGAAACAGGGTGGAAAACACTGTTTATAGCTTGGGAATATAATCTGGGAAGAGCGTTTCTTACTGCTTGTTTGAACGTTGGAAGCAGCAGGAAGGTGGCACAAGCATGAAAGGTGCAGAATGCTGCTGCACACAGACAGACACGGCAGCTCCGTCGTTCCTTCCTGCACAGCCAGAGTTTCCCGGTGAAAAACAAACATCTTTTCCAAGTGGCAGCTCGTCTTGGCTGCATGTTTCTGAATGTGCAGCCTGAGTTATCTGAAATCAATCTGATTTGCAAAGTTATAGCTCAGATCACCACTAAATCTCTTTGGTGCTGGGGTTCAATTCCACCTCCCCCATCAGCATCTCTCAGGCTCGGGACAGGGCTGTTCCCACCACGGGGAAGTCCAGAGTACCTCCTGCCATCAGGTATGGCATTTTTTCCACAATCCCAGAGAGCACAGAATGTTTTGCCTCTGTCTTTTGTGTCAGCTCCAGATTGTTACAGCTGTCATTACATAATATTCCCTAAACTCCCTAAATAAAGAGGGGAGGATTTCAAAGGAGACTTGGTTTCACAACTGAGATCTGAGTGATAATTACTCCTGTTTCGTTCAAATCCCTCTTATTCACTAAACAGGGACATCGAAAAGACGCTAAAACAGATGAAGAGCCCAGGTATAAACTTTACAAAGCTTAAAACTACTCTGTCCCAGCAAGGTTCATGCTTTACATGACACTTTAATCCTACTCATTTGCTAGATTCACCCTAACTGTAAACAAAGCTTTGAAATGGAAGCTTAAAAGCCTCGTTGGGATACATTAACTTAACCAAAAAGACACTCTCAAGGCATTAGTTTAATGACAATCACAATACAAGTTGCCCGAGTTTTGTGCACGGGAGGATTAATATGTAGAGGAAAAAGAAGAAAAGGGGTTTGTCCCCCCAGTTTTCCAGCTGCTTGGCAGTGTAAGGCCCGTGGTGAGGGTGCTTTATTGGTGCTTGCAGGGGGGATTCTGGGCTGGGGCTGTCTGGCAGGCAGGGATATACCAGGGAAATGTGCAAGCCAGTGCTGCCCAGCAGGGGCTGTCCCAACACAGCAGGGTAGGGTCATGGGCTCTCTCCAAGGCAGGTTTTTGGGGAGTCAGACCCCTGTGCTGATTCACTTCACACCAGAGACCCCTCTTGCACAGGCACGGGGGTGGGGAGGACGACTTGCAGACACATCCCTAAAGCTGGAGCTGGATGCCACTCTCCAGAAAGCCCCACAACAGGAGGGCACAGTGCTGGGGACAGGAGAAAGTCACAGCCCAGCCCCCCTTCAGCCCACCCCTCACGGCTCCATCAGCACATGAGTTATCACTCAGAGACACCAGGAACTTGGAAAACCCTTTCCAACACCAGCTCCCTGCTGCTGCAAGTCTCTGAGGTGATTGGTTTCCTTAAAATTTGGCCTCCATCTGACTCTACAAACTGGTCTGCTGGCTTCAGCTGAGTTGCTGAGTGCTGAGTCCCCTCAGCTTGGTCTGAGCTGTCCTGGCTTGGACAGCTCTTCCCAGGGCATCCCACCCAGGCAGAACAACAGCATCTCCTGCCCACTCCCTACTGCCAATGCTGGTTTTATTTCATCTCAGTACCTGGTTCTGCCCTGCCTCAGGGTGCAAACCCACTGCAGTCACAGCCCCTGCTGCTGGCAGAGCCAGTGCTTCTGGCACATGTCTGGCTCTGACACCCTGGGTACTTAGGCAAGATTTCAAATGTTCTTTTGTTAGCAAAACATTGCAGGATGGGACCCTGGGAATGAATGTGAGCTATGGCAAATGTCCTTTCTGCTGACTGTCCTTGCAAGTGATCATTTCAGCACCCCCCCTAAGTGATCTCTGCAGGCAGTATGTCACAGGCAGGCGTGGGCATGTTGCAAATTTCCATTAGACAGAAGATGTCTGCCTACAGATATCGTGTGGAGAGAGCCAAAGTATTTCAAGGGATAAATTCTTTCACAGCGCCCTTCCTGAGCAGGGTTATTACTAGGGGAAAAGCACAGGAGCTGCTGCTGGGACCAGTGGGAAAGCTGAAAGGGTGAAATTGGAGCGACCAGAGAGGGGACTCAGCACTCAGCAGCTCAGCTGAAGACAGCAAACCAGTTTGTAGAGACAGATGGAGGCCAAATTTTAAGGAAACCAAGAAGAAAAAAGCACTTTCTTCCATCCACTCTCATACTAGACCCACTCTCCTTTTCTGTGGAGCACATAGAATGAAAGAAGGAAAAGCCACAAGGTGCCAAGCTGTGGACAAAAGCTGATTCCGTGCTAGCACACCAGCTTTTGAATATTCCCAGCAGCTAGGGAATGAGATGCTGTTTTATACCAAAGATCAGACTTCCAACTCCTTAGAGAGGAAAATGCATCAGGGACTACACAAAACTGCTCTGCTTCAGAAGACACCCCTAAAAAAAAAAGGAGAGAAATCCTAGCTTGGCACTTTTACCCAAAGGATGTTTAAATTTTAAAAAAATAAAATCTAAATCTTGGGGTGGGGAATTCTCCCTTCAAACCTTGTCAGGTGGCCTGGCTGGGAGTCCTGCAAATAAATAGCAGCAGCCCAGCCAGTGAACAGGTTAGAACTTTAATTGATTTTGTTGCTAGGAAGAAAAATTGTGATCTCCTAATTCGATGGGCTAAATCAGAATTTCACCTGCAATGGATTCCTTGGAGGGAAGACACATTCTCTCTATACAAAAGGAAACTATCAAGTCCAGTAAGAGCTGCATGGCCTAGCCTTGTAGGAATTGCCATTTGGTTTTAAGAAAATCATAATAAAATAGAGAGTTTTAGGAAGCATCACTAAAAATGTAAGATGTAGCGGTGTCACAACAGCAGCACAAATCCTTCTCCCACCAGTTACAAGACTGTAAATTCCTCTTGCCAAGTTCCATCCAGAGCCAGAGGAACAGCAGCACTGGTCATATTGGAAGAAAAAGCTTTATTTAAAAAAAAGTCCTTTCTAACAATAAAAGTAATTTTTAAAAATAGTAAAAAGAAGTAGTCAAGTTGGGGTTTCTTTTCCTACAGGGAAAGGAAATGATAAACATCTTAAATATTCATTTAAAATCCAGTGAACTTGTTTAGTGGTTTGGGGAGCTTTTTGATAACTTTCATTCCAGTTACACGGGAGGCACTGAGGGAAGAGAGGACAAAACCCATTCGAGAGAGAGTTCCTGCATGTTCCACCGTGCACCCACCTCCTGAGAGTGCTCCTGCTCGCCCTAGGGGTGCAGGTGGCATCCCCGGGGCCAGCCTGGGCACAAGGGCGGGAAGGAATGGAGCAGATAAACACATCACCTCGCCTCCGCTTCACAACAAGCTGAGAGAGAGAGAGGAACTGAGTCCTCCCACACGGTGTGTGCCCACGGCAGGGAGAAGTCCGCCTGTCCAGAGCCGCTCGTGGGAGCGTGGGGATGTGCAGCCACATCACATGTAGCGCTCCAGGCCTGCGGGGAAGTTGGGCTGCCTCATGTAGCTGTTGCTGGAGCCGAACTGGCCGAGGGGCGAGGCGGAGAGCCCCAGCAGCTGCTCGCTGTGCTCGGCACACGCCGGGGGCCGCATGGCCGGCAGCGCCAGTCTGTTGGGAGCCCCGTAGAGCTGCGGGCTGCCGGGCGAGTAGCTGCCCTGAGCCACGGGCAGGTGCGGGGGCGAGGCGGCGTACGGGTACGCCAGGGAGTTGGGGCCGGCCCGGCTCAGCAAGCCGGGGCTGACAGGCTGTGCCTGGAAGCAGGGAGGCTCGGAGCCGCCGGCAGAGCAGGCAGGAGCCAGCTCGGCTCCGGGCAAGCCCAGCGATGGGTGGCCCAGCTCGGAGGGCGGTGAGGGCTGCAGGGCCTGCTGCCCGCTGATGAGGCTGTCGATGCTGAACATCCTGGGATGCTGCGCCGGCGGCGCTGCCCCGGCCGCGTAGGGATGGAAAACGCTGCCGGAGAGCTGCGGGCCGTAGCCGGGCGAGCAGAGGGCATTGGGGTAGGGCGCTGTGGGCGCCGTGGGGCGGCCGGCGGGCGGGGGAGTGAAGGCGCTGGAGTTCTGCATGTAGCCGGGGTAGGTGGTGATGTCGGTGCGCTTGAAGCGCTTCCTCCGGCGCAGGAAGCTCCCGTTGTCGAACATGTCCTCGGCGGCCGGATCCAGCGTCCAGTAGTTGCCCTTGCCGGGATGTCCGGGCTCCCGGGGGATCTTGACGAAGCAGTCGTTGAGGGTGAGGTTGTGGCGGATGCTGTTCTGCCACTTCTTTGGGTTCTCCCGGTAGAAGGGGAAACGCTCGGTGATGAACTTGTAGATGCCCCCCAAGGTGAGCTTCCTCTCGGCGGCGTTGGCGATGGCCATGGCGATGAGGGCGATGTACGAGTACGGGGGCTTGCCCCGCTGCACCGGCCGCTTCCTCCGGCGGCCCCCGGCGGGCGGCGGCGGCTCCTCGGGCGGCGGCGGCGGGGCCGGGCTGCTCCCAGCGCCCCGCGGCTCCGGCTTCACCGGCGGCGCCTGCGGAGACCCCCGCGCCGGCCCGGGGGAGCCGGGGCTGGCCGCGGGGCTGGGAGCCGGCAGCGTGCACATGCCTCGCAGGCAGGGGAAGCCGGCCGCGTTCATATACGGCCCTCGCCTTCCTCCTCCTCCTCCTCGGAGGATGGGGGGGAGCGGCGGGAGAAAGAGCCCCCCCGAGGGGAGGGGAAGGGGAGAGGGAGGGGAAGGGGAGGGGGGCAGGCTCGGCGGCAGCTCCCTGCGATGGGGAGGTCGGTCCCGAGCCGCTTGGCAATATATAGGGCGGTCGCCCCCCCGGAGGGGCGTGCGGTGCCGGCCCGGCCTGCCCCTCTCCCCCGGCGGGAGAAGGAGGAGGCCCCCGGGGAGGGGTCCCGGCTCCCACGGCTAAATCCCCCAGCCTCTCCTGGGGTTCCTGCCAGAGCCATGCCCCCGAGCGGGCCCTCCCCCGGGGGTCCCGGGGCCAGCGCTGCGGCCGCCTCTCCTCCCGGCCCTTCTCCGCCGCGCTTCGCTTCCCTCGGAACTGGTGCTTCCTCCCAGGAGAAAAACCAAACAAAACCAGTCCCGACGGCCAGCCTGGGGTCACTTGGGTGCCGCTGCCAGCCCCAGCAGTAGAGCAGGTAACCTCCCTCCGCCACCCTTCCTGCGCTTGGATTTCGTTGTCTTCTTCCCCTGTGGAAAGCGCTCAGAGGTGGGCTCAACTCAGCGCCGGCAAGAGCCAGGGGCTCTCTCCGGAACCAAGCCCCTCGGTTTTTTTACTTTGTAGCTTGGTGACACCTCCTAGGTAAGGGAGTCCTGGGGAAATGTCTTTTTTTTTTTTTTTTCCCAGGAGGAAGGGAAATGGTCCGCAGAGCTCAGGGCTGCCCGGAGTGTAGGCAAAGGATGTGGGACTGGACGGCACTTTGGAGAAGAGCAGGGAAAATAAGGGTCTCTTTATGACTGCACAGAGTATGAAGCTGAAGGAAGACACCCATCTCAGAATTCCCTCAGTTCTCCATAGTGAGTTGGCTGGGCAGAACTGCAGCCTCTCATCCTCGGCATCATCACTGCCATAGCTGAGGGGCTGCTGGCTGCTTGAGCAGCACCAAAACAACTCTGAGCTTCCACAGTGTGCTCAGCCCCTGCTCCTAAGAGTCACCTCAAAGCCAAATGCCTGCCCAAGGAGCCCCTGGACCTGAGCAGAGAAGAAAGCCACTGCTTAAGGGTGGGCTGGACAAGCTGGGGGAACTTTTGTAACCAGCTCACAGCTTTAGGTGTAGCTATGTGTGCATGTCCTGGGGACACAGATGGAAAAGTACCATGAATGCAGTGGCAGATCCCTTCCTACGTCCTGCTGGAATGAAATTTGAAGTCCTCAACTTTGCAACTCATGTGAAATTATTTCCAAGAGCAGAGCACAGTGAAAGGCTTTCTCCACAGAGGCAAGCAGGTGAGGCTGTCGTCCTCCTACCTTCTTTTTTGAACTAAAAAGCCACCCAATGTTTTGGAGAAGCATTTGCTAGTGGTTTTAAATTCACCATCCAGGTTCTCTCCCACCATTGCTCATACCCCTTCTTGTGCCTGTGTGTGGTTTTGTTCATGCTTTATTTTTCCTGCAGATATTTGTGGCTCTTCTTTCACTCTTCAGGGCTTTTGATTTGACACCGGTGCTGTTTCAGCTCACTGCCTCAGTTTCCATCCTGCCAAATGAGGGTAATGGGAATGTTGGTACTGGCTGGAGGACAGAGAGCAGGTGAAAAAGGGTAAAACAACCTTGCAGAAAGGTGCCTTTCTCCTGACACATAGCTTCAGGGAGGAAAGCAAATAAAAGGCATGTCTGGGACCGTTCATTCACCTTATGAGAGCCAAGGGGAAAAAGAATGGAAAATCCATAGTTCTCCTGCTGTGCACATTCAAATCAAGCAAGTATCTGAATGGACGTGGCTAATTTTAGCCAGAGGATCTGACTTTTCCACTCACTGGAGAGGGCAGCAGGATAGGCATCCAAGAAGGGAGTCACTAAAGATCACTCTACCCTGCACAAAGAAAGCTACCCACCTGGGGGAGATGAAAACCTTCAGCTTTGCAAATATTAGCTGGTGGGATTTTCATGCTGGTGCAAGAATTTTAATGGGTTCTGATCTGGCAAGGATGGGGTTGGCATGGGGAAAGGGTTACAGTGTGCAAAAGAAGAACAGCTTTTCTCAATCATATCAAACAGTCCTTTTTTATCACTCACTTTCTTGTTTGGTTTTTTTTGGAGTTTGTTTTTAAAAAAAAATTATTCTTAACTGAAAATGAGCTGAAGAAGAAAATCCAGCAGTGTGGCTGGATCTGGAGCTGCCTGCAGCTGAGATCAGATCTAGCAAAGGAAGAAACATCTCATCTGGACGATGGGCTGTGAAGACCCAAGTGCTGCAAGTGTTTATAGTCCCAGGTCCTGATCTCATGTCATTTTACACACAGAGGGAGAAGCCCTGGCCCCGAGTGGGGCTGTGGGCTGGCTCAGACTCCAGCTGCTGAGCAGCGACTTTAAAGCTGATGGGACCATTCAAACCATTCAGTGTGTTGAGCTTTAGCTTTGAGAGACGGATAAAACAGCAGGACAGAGGTGGGCAGGAGCACACAGACAGGAAATTGTGTTTTACCACGGAACAAGGAAGGCCAGAACACACAGACTGATTCCCACATATGCTTTCTCACTCAGGGTGCTTCTTTGGCCCAAATCTATTATTAAAAAGTGAAAGACAATAATAAAGGTGGCTACCAAACCAGTATGATCTGGAACTCTCTTTAAAATGAGGCGATGAGAATGGAATAAATCACATTTACTAAGCAAGTGTAAGCTTTGCCAGCATCAGTTCATCCTAAGTACACAGAGAGATTTCAACCTCCAGCTCCTGAACTGTTTTGCACTGGAGCTGCAGCTTCTCTAGCAGTGCTGTACACACAATTCACTTTATAGCACAGGTGAGCTTGCTTCAGTGCAGAGGAATGGGGCTGTACGCCCTCTGCCAGCTTCTGTTTTAAGCCCCCCATTCAGTGAATCTGTGGTACCCAGGCCACATGTCCAAGCTACACTTGGCAATCATCTAGGTTGGAAAAATGTGCATTTTCTTCCCCAAAACAAAACCATTTTCTGCTAAGCCACGTGCAGTATGGGGATACCTGGGTGGAAGGTTCATGATCTTTATTGTAGCCATGCTGAGAGACCTGTCCTGAGTAAAACAGAGACCTGTCCTGGGTAAAACAATCACCTGGGTGTCTGCACTGGGCACGGTTGCATTTGGATCATACCTATTTCCAGAGCCCTCCAACTACCTGTTCCTCAGTCCCTCTAGGATGTGCAGGGAAAAAGAGGGAGTGGGAGCCCTGATAGCAAGGACTTGTCTGCTTTCTCTCCCTAGAAATCCCACAGTGAACAATCCAAGGCACCCTCCAGAGCCAGCAGTGTCCCCCTGGGGATGCTCCAATGACACAAAATCTGCTGCTGGTGCTCGTAGGATGGCTCTGAGTTACCCCATCACTAACCAAATGTTCAGCTACTTCCTTGGCTGAAAGCTGTAGGAGCAGCACTGCCCTGACATAACACTCGAGCCCATTTCCACTCTCTGTGTGCCCATGTCTGAATCCATCCATGCTCCAAATTCCCAGATATTGAGACAGCCTCCCACCACAGGTACACTCTGGGGAAGGCTTTGCCACCAGGAAGTGAATGACATTGCCCACAGAATCATGGATGGGTCAGGCTGGAAGGGACCACTGTGGTCATCTGCTCCCACCTCCCTGCCCCCGCACTCTTCCCAGAGCATCCAGACAATTCCTGAATATCTCCAGTGCGGGAGACTCCACAGCATCTCTGGGCAGCCTGTTCCAGTGCCCAGCCACTCACACAGTAAATAAGTTCTTCCTCATGTTCAGCTGGAATTCCCTGTGCATCATTTTCTGCTTTGTCCCATTTCCTGGCAGCACCAAGGAGAGCCACAAAGGAGCTCAGCACATTTCCACAAGGCAATGATGGCTTGGGAGCGTGTGAGAAATCCTCTCCTCCTGGAACATTTCCCTCAGGAATGCCACTCTCAGGGGAGAGCAAACAGCCAGCTGGAGCCACTCTGTGCCTGTGAGCACAGCACATGTCCAGCAGCGGGGTCACCACGCTGCTCAGGAGCAGCAGCCACGCAAAAACCAGCCCAGGACACCAGGCAATGGCTGGGATCAAAGGAGCCCCCATTAAACACCCTTCCTGACCTGTTCCATTTCTCCAAGATGCAGGAAACCGATAACCAAAGCAAATAAATTCTTCCTGAGACCTAACTCTTGGAGTTACTTATGTATTTGTGGGCAACTGCGCAGTAAGGTCCAGGCAAAATAATTTCTTTAAAAAAAATATAGGTAAAAGCAGGCACAAAAAGTGTGGAAGCGCGGGAAAAAGTTCTAGAGAGAGAAACCTTTAATTATTCTTCACCTTTGTAGGCAAGTTTTGGGGTTTTTTTCCCCACTTCAGCCAGTCCAGATTTTCCTTCTCAGGTTCATTTTCATGTAATACTTTAATTTTATTCCTATAGAAAAAAGGAGGATAGGAGAAAAAATGCCCTCCTTTTTTGTTGTTGCTGTTGTTTGTTTACAAAAAAAAAATCATACTCCTAACATAAGCATGTTTTTGTTTAAATTTGAAAGAAAACAGAAAAGATTTCAAGGGACTTCAGCTATTGAAACCTGTGGGGGACAAATTTTGGTATGGAGTTTTAGAGATTTCACTTCTGTAAACTTTGCTGCCTTTTTTTTTTTTTTTTTGTCCAAGACAAACCTCAATATTTGGGAATACATATTTCATTTTCCCTCTTCCTGGAACAAAATACTCCTTAAATTTCTGCTCCAGATCCATTCCTCATGGCCAGAGCCTAAGCCTGAGAGAGGAGCATGCACAAGAGCCAGGCTGAGCTGGTCCCTCTCCCTTCTCAGCTGTCTTGCCTGGTGGCTCCAAGACACTGAGAAGAGCAAAGTGTGGGTCATGCACAGGGTTAGTAAATAATATTTGATTATTTAGCATTATAAAGTAATATTAAATACTACAGAAACCTAAAGGGGCTTCATCATTGTGATACAACTACAGCACTTGTAAAAAAAAAAAAAATCTCTTGGTGAACGTGTCCTACCAACCTATGGTTTCAAGCAGGGCACAAATCCACCTGAGGATTACAAGAGTGAACAGAAATTGGCAGGAAAACTTAGCCTGGACAGGGGCACTGCAGCAGGAGAGTTTTGTGTGTTGTCACACTATTTCCCTCCTCCTGATTCCATACATTATCCCAAACCTTCCCCACATGGGAAGCTCTGCCTCTTCCCAGTTTTTCCTAGCTGCCATGTGAAAGGCTTTTCTCCTGCCCAAACCTGTCCCCAGCCAGCTCCCCAAGCCTGCTGAGGCTCAGGTTTGTCAGTGAAATCAAGGAGCTGATGCCCCACTGCCCCAGATGCTGCACAACAGAGCTCCCAGGCAAGGACTTCAGTGCAAAACTTTCCCTTTTCCTTGTTGATTTGCTAGTTCCTTTTAACTACCAGACCAATTAGCTGCAAGCCAGGGCAGATGGTGAAAATCCCACTTTGCTGGTTCACTGTTCACACTCTTTTTCCTCTGTTTAATGCTCCTGCCAGCTGTGATTTCATTGACTCCAACCACGATATCCTCTTCCCTCCCCTCAGGCCAGGAGCACACCTCTGCCATGAAAAATTTCCCTCCTGTCTTGTACCTTCAGCCTGATATGCAGGTTGTTTTCCTTCTCACCACTTAAAAATGCTTTTGAAACAAAGAGTCCCTAACCCCGCCAGCCCCTCCTGGGTAGTGCAGGGGGAGCACAAAGCTCAGCAGGAGGGACAGGGCACCCCAGAAGGTGGTGGGTGAATGGATGCTGTGGAGGAAATGGTCTCATGAGGTGGTGGGGATGGAGCAGGACAGAGGGAAAGCCGTGAGATGGTAACCTGGGGGAGGAAGAGCAAAGATCTTCACATCTGGCCACTGCCCAGCCCTTCAGTCCCAAATGGAAAGAGCTCACCACATGGCTGTGTTGCTGGAGAAGCTGGCTGAGGTTGTGCCTCAGCCTTTTCTCAGCCTTATCTGCCTGTAAGGCCACTCTACAAATGACCAAAATCTAAGATTCCGTGCAATGACTCCAAAGTGCATGTGGCACAGGAAAAGAGTCTCCAGCCATGACAGACTGGTGTCCATCACATCATTTCCTAGTGAGGAGGGGAGAGAGATGATTCAGACTCAAATCAGACTGGACAAGTATGAATCACAGCATTTGCCTCACATTCCTTCCAATTCCAGCCAAAACCATCCCTTCCTGTTGCTGCTTAGAGCTGGGAGATTCAACACAGGCATTTCTTTAATTTGGGGGTCCACAGAAGTTTAGCGAATTCATTTCCACCTGCCACTGCTGAAGTCCTCCAGCTGAGAGGGGAATCTGTCTCACAGGCAGCATTTGATGGAGGAAGGCAGCAGCATCCAGGTGCTGGTCTCAGGATCCATTTAGAAGGTTGGCAACGAGGCCAATTCCATCTGGTAGAGCCACCCTGAGTATAAACAACGAGGGAGATGGATTTGGTCTCGAAACCTGGTGTGGATCCTGGTTACCCAAGAGGTGCAAAAACAGACACTGACCTCCATTCTCAGCTGAGCAGGAAGCAGAGCTCTGCCTTCCCATCATCTCAGCCTCAAGGAGAGCCCTTGAGCAGGGACTGGAGACATCTCAATATCAGAAACAAAACCCCTTCTTTAAAACATGAAGTACAGTATGCCCTTGGGGAAAGGTCAAATTATTTTGCCCATTTCTTAATGCAAGTAGAGCATGAAGGACTGAGTCATCTGCAGCAAAGCAGTGACATCATCACAACCACCATCCAAATACCCCCTGATGGAACCAAAAAATCTTACATCTACTTTGCAGATGCATCTGATTGGTATCTCTGGAAGCTTTCCCCCTATACGTAGTGTTATATATCACATACATTTAGTTTTTGTTTGCATGAAAAAGATTTTCATGATTCTGTAGGATGGAGCTGGTGGATTAATCTTCACAATTTGGCTTTTGAATAGCAATGGGTGAATAACAGGCTATTCAAGTTTTCTGGATGAAAAACCTGTGGTAAAGGAGCAAAGATCTCTATTTTTCCACTGCAGCAGGAACTTCAGCATTTAATCTCACCTTTATTTCTGCCTGATCTGCTTAAGGAGAAGCATCAGTGTAGAGGAGGCCAGCTGTGATGTATGGCTGACACCTGAGATTTGGGATGTCAGGGGAAGACAGGGATTTCTCTCCCAGGGATGACCAAGAATATGCTTTGTCCTTGCAGAATAAATGCTGAATTAAATATCTGAGCAGAGCTTTGTGGTGGGGGCCAGGCTGGGAGGGAGATGCCATCCCTTAGTGCTATGGGAAGAAGTAACTTGAAATATCAACTAGATAACAACAACTGGAGGTTTCCAGGATGTAACAGGGCAGGTACAGATTTATGCAGGCACAGAACAAGTCAGGAGGCAAAATTTAGCATCAACTGCTCCCTTTCCCTTTCTCAGTCAGTTTGCTGCACTACACACTCTTCTTTGGAAGATGATCTGAGGACTGAATATTTTCCATTTTCTGTACACCAAAACTGGAGTGTACTTTGCACAGATTTTCTTGCCTTGTGCCTTTCTCAGTAGGCATGGCAAATCTTCATAGAGCTAAAAGATTAAAAAGAGGCAGCTTGTCCTCCACCTCACAGGGAGGGAAATAGAGGGCCAAATCTGGGACTGGCTCAAAAGAAAAAAAAAAGGTCATTTTTGCAGCATAAAGAGTCTGGGAGAGGTTTGTAAAAGTTAGAAATCCAGCTTCCATCCATATCAGCAAGAGCTGGGCACTTACATCCTGCCTTACATAAAGTTCCTAAAGAAAAAGAAAAAAACCATCAGCAACAAAAGGAGTCCTAAGAGGCCCAAACACATTCAGGTGGAGTGGAAGTCAAGAGAATTGTCTCAAGTCCCAGATGAGCAGCACAGCAACAGAGATATTTGAGATATGTGAGATATGCACTTATCCACCAGGACGAAGGAGTTATGGGGTGCCATCAGCATGGCAGATCCCATCAGAGGGTTCAGCAGCTCCCACCACAGAATTAAGAATTGCAAACAGGTCCTAATGGCTTTGCCTTGTAGCTCCACAAAATCCAGAGGCTGGTGTCTGCCATGGGCTTGTTCTTCCAAAGCTTAGTCCACCCCTAAGGAAAGGGACTCAGATGCAGCCTTCAGCCATCAACTCAACCCCAGAGGATACAGGATGAGCAGAGAGCTGAAGGCTGCTTCAGCAGTGAGGTGTGTGTGCTGTAAATGTGCTGTGAGACCAAGGCTGGCCTTCTTCCCAGGGCTGCCAAGCCTTGTGTTGTCACAGGTTTCTCAGGGCGGGAAGGATTTGCTCCCATTCAGTTGTTTTGGTTTTTTACTCCTTAGACAATTGAGGAGTCCGGTTGGACCTTTTGTGCACATACCCAGAGGTCAAAGGAAGATCATCTGTTGCTGATGGTGGGGAGAGCTGGCAGATGGGATAAAATACTCTCTTTCCTTTTAATCCAGTCTCCAGAATTTGGCTGGCCCAAGAGCTAAGGCCGAGGTGGCTCAGGTCACCCATATCAGCTGCATCATCAACACATCCCACAGAAGGGATGTCAGCCCTGACTGGACAATGGTCCTTGGTCTCTGCAGATAGGAAGTCACTTTTTCCTCACAGACCAACGAAGAACTTCCCCAGTTTGCCCTCTCCAGGAGCAAATCAGAGCACACACCCTCCATCAGCAAGAGCCATTGCCAGCTGCTGTCACAGGGCCACTAGCCAAGAGCCAGGCTCAAGATCACTGCATCAAAATCCATTCACCTAATTATTGCTTGTGCTCCCCTGTGGGTGGAGAGGGACTGCAGCAAGGAGAGCAAACATGCCACAGCAGCAGGAGGTACCAGGACTTGAAAGGAGGCTCTGCCTCCTCTCTTTTTCCCCAGCACACACTCAAATTACAAACCTGCCAACCCCCTGCTCAGCAAATGCCTCATTCTGCAAACAGAAACTCGATGCCCCAAAGGGTCTCACAGGCCTTGTTCAGGTTGATGCTTGTGAAGAAACCCGCTCATTCCAGGGAAAAACAGTGGCAACAGCAGCCACAGGTGAAGCCAGCCATGGGATGCTCTACACAGGATCCAGACCTCAGGCCCACACAGTTCTGGAACAGAACATATTCCAAGGGGACAGGAACAGAGCAGCCTGGTGTCTTTGATCACCTTCAGAGCATCACTGCTCAAATATCTCCACACAGAAGGATAGGACAGCAATTTCTCCCCAGTGGCCTTCACTGGATGTCCCCACAGCAGATGTGGTCACTACAGGCAGGGTGATTCCCAATGACAGACCAGAATACATCCCACCTCTCTTCCTCTTCAGACCAAATGGCTTCCAGATACTCCCACAGGGCAACCAAAATCCCAAACAGAAAGGCAGGACCAGAAGGGCCAAAACAACCAGTTTACATATGTGGAAAGGGTGGAACAGGCTAGTTTCAACCTTCTGGTTGGGAACATGGATTTAACAGCTCTCAGCAGTGCTTTGGTCTGTTGGCTTGGATGAGAGAAGAATCTGACTAGTGCCTTCCCTTCCTCCTGGGATAAAACCCAACATGGATGCAAAGTCACCATTCCCCTCAGGTATCTGGAGAACTTCCTACCAGAACATTTAAGCAGCAGGGCAGAAAAGATTCTTGGGATGTAGGAAACCACTACAGAGTCATTTCTCCTATGGGACATCTTTGCATGACTAAAAAACCACTCTTCCAGCAGACAGCTGCTGGCCCTGGCTCAGCAGTTACCTCAAGAGTCAGTAACACCAAAGGTTGGATTTACACCTGTGGAACAACGTGTCTGCTCCCACCACCCCACTGTGCCCATAGTGAAAACAGAGATAAGTCTCATCACCTCAGAGGTGTGTGCAAGGGTTATCTCATTAACCCGTCCATCTGAAGCAGCACATGAAGATGCCCTGATGTCAGCACTGTTATTGAATCACACCCAAACTCTGGGAAGCAACAGGAAAACGCAGCAAGGAAGCAGTGGCAGCCCACACCAACAGCAGCACAGCAGAGAGCAGCAGTCACATCCCCACCAGCCCTGCGCTTCACGTGTCACTGATTGACTCAAGTTTTAACTATGCCCCAATATCTCCATGTCTCCCAAAACACAAAGCTTTCAGCCAGGCAGTTCCTGCCAGCCAAAATTTCATAAAGAGCAGCGAGTGACTAAGACAGCCCAACCTTCAAGTCAGATGCTAACAGCTTTGGACAAGTGTGGGATTTTTACACTCCTATCTGCAGGAAAATCTGATGTTTAGTGCCCTGACTGTGAGCAGGTCACTCTTAAACCCCTGAACATCCCAGGCAAAAAAAAAAAAAAAGGCAGAAAAAGAAAAAAAAAAAAAAAAAAAGCGCCGGAGGGGAATTGTACTGGCTCTAATCCCTTCTGCCATTCTGCATATTCATGGAACATTGTCATAACACATCAGCAGGACAAAAGGTCTGTCGGCACCTCCTCCTCATTCCTTTGATAAACCACGAGACAAATGCTGAGTAAACACTTGGAATCCATTCACTGCACTATTCTCATCGGGATGAGAAAGGGCTCCTCTTTCTTGCAGGCCCAGAGCTGCTCAGCCTAATAAAGTACGGCCCACGGCCCGTGAAAAGAGAGGCCTATGGATGATGAAAACATGGATTATCTCATTTCACCCTCCTTGTATCAGACCCTGCTCACATTCTGAGTGCACTTGGTCTGACATGCAATTACACACATAAAAAAATAATAATAATAATTTTTTTTAAAAAAAAAAGGAAAAAAAAAGCCCAGCAAAAGGGGTGTTTAACAAATGGGGGGGAACCGTCCATGAAATTTCACAGATGACCTTTTCCTAGTGGGAAAGTAATTTGTTTCTGTCCCAGCCGTCACCAAGAGCTCTCATTGATATATCATCATTGCAGTTGGTGGGAGAGGAGGCAATACTGAGGATTTTTTTGCAGGTCACCATGGCCTGATTGAGGCTGGCACTGAGCAGCCAGGAATGGCTCCCTGGCCTTGCAGTGGGAGCAGGAAAAGAGCCCCAATCTCCTCACACAACTGGAAATCAAGAGCCTTGAGGTCAGACAGGCACCTGGAGAAAGATGAATTCCTTCTGTGCGGGATAAAAGCACCTCGGTGGTTTTTGGGATCTCCAGGTGAAAACCACAATGCCAGTCAAGCAGGATGGGGTCTCCTGTGGTGGAGGACAAACTCCAGTCTGGAATCTTTTCAGTCACCAGAGCCAAGAGCAGCCTGGTGAGGCTGGGACAGCAACTTCAGCCTTTTTTCACACCCCACAGATAGGCAGAGAGACCAGAGACACATTGCCAGATAGCTAATAATAGCCCTAAAATCAGCATATAAATCCTCCTTACCTTTAGGCATCCAGTGACCTAGGTCAGTTATGCAGGACATTTATGACCAAAGTTGTCCCCAAGTGCTTTCCAACACCTACATCTGCCTCCTCTGTTGCCCAGGTTTCCAGAGGCTGAGCTAAGAAAGCCTGCAATAAAACAAAGAAAATAATTTAATAACCCAAAACAGGGCAAGAAACTGGTTCTTTTGAAAGCAATCATCTGAAATAAATATTTTTCCTTTTAAATATAATCCTTTATTTAAGAATATGAGCAATTTTCAAAGGGAAAAATAAAATTCAGAGATGGTACATGGGGAGCGAGCACACTTAGTGCAATTGTGCCCATAATGAAAAACAAGACATAGTTATGAATTACTGCCAAATTATGAAGAAACAATAAATAGACTGCTGATTAACTAGGACCTCTTTGTTAAATAAATGGCTCGTAATCCTGTCCACTAACTGCAGGGTGAGCATGTAAATAGTGCATTCAATGCTTTTGTCTCTGGAAAATCCTTAAGTCCACCCTTTAAGTTTCAAACAACCAGCAGAAAAGCATAAGCAGTTGTTCCTCGGCCTGGCACATTAGCCGTGAACGTCGCTATTCAAATATTTGCGTTTTACAAGGTGTTTGTTACAAAACCTCCCGGAGCACTCCGGGCAGGCTCCAGGCGATGCTGGCTGCTTGTTTTCCCTGAGAGGGTCACTCCTCTCCCCAAGCAATGGAGAAGCAAAAAGCAAGTGTGAAACTTGCAGGGCTTCCAAGAGGCTGCTTGCTCTGGCTGCCCAAAAGCAATTTCTGGGCTAAATTGTCTGACAGCCACATTTCTCTGCCTGGGATGGGTGATGAGCCACCTACAAACACCTACACCTGACCTGCAGAGCAACACTGCTTCCTTAAAATATTGGGCTAATGCAGCAATTTCCTTTTTTAGATCATGCTTTTCTTTCCCCTGCTGCTGCTGCATTATTGAAAAAAAAATAAAATAAAATAAAAAACGCTGTTCAGCCCAGATCCTCTGAGATTACTTAGGCACATAACTCCCATTCACGACCAAATGATCTCAGGCATCTCTGGGATATGAGCCCCAGAGAAATCATCACTTGCTGTTTCTCACAGACACAAGTCTCCAGGCAGTTTCTCTTCCTGCCCTGCAGGGCTTTGGGGCTCTGAGCTCAATCCCACGGGATAAACATTGATTCTGAGCATGTAGAGTCTCCCTCTGCCCATGCAACCCACAGCTCCCTTCTCCAAGAGCTGGGACCAAGCTGGGGGACAGGTCAGTTTTGAAGGGGAGCAGAAACAACCCTCAGCCTGCTGTGGGCAGCTTCCCAGAGACTCTGAAATGCTTTGCACCAAGCCCCATGGTCCTGCAGGGTTCCCCAGGGCTGGGATGTGGGCAGCTGTGCTATAAACCAGGCTTATTAAAGCCCAGCCCAGAGATGCTCTGTAATTTGCAGGCTAGGAGGCTTCACACATCTTATTCCAACCTGTTGACTTTTAGGGCTGACTCTGATACCCCTGAGAGCTGCTGGACTCTGGGGAAGGGCAAGAATTCAGCCCTAAATATTGGCGGGGAGTTTTTCCATCAATTCCTGCAGAAACAGCCCTGGTACCTATGGCATCCTGTCAGCAGCACTCAGGTTAGAGCATCCAGCCTTAAATCGACAGCGTTCCTCTCCAAACCCAGTAAGTAATTGCGGGATTCGCTAATAGGGCTTGTCAAAATCAATTGGGGTTAAACACCTTTAGCTACAATAACAGTCATCTGACCCCGGGCTCCAGAAACCGCCGGGCTCAGAGGAACCCCGAGGGGTTATTCCTGGCTTCCCATTGCTTTGAGACAGATAAAAGAGCAGACGGTGCAGAGCTGGGTAATCCGTTCAGCCCATCCCAGCCATGCACTGAAGTGACAGCTCCCAGAGTTTCTGCAGAGCTGGCTCCTCCTGGGAATTGTGTGTGCAGGGACCAATTTGTTCAACAAAACCTGGGCAACCAGAGTTTTCTTAAATTCAATTGCCTGAAGGAGAAGGCAAATAGCATTTAAGCGGAGGAAAGTGCATTAAAACCACATCTTTGATACAATGGCTGATACACCCCATGCTGCCAACGCCTGAAATGATAATATTTTTTTTCTTAAATAAATAGCTCAGCGGCAGGATCCCAGCCTCCCCCAGCACAGAGAGGCTTCAGGCTGCAGCAGCCACATTTCCAGCCCTCCAGGCCAAACTGCTGCAATGCTTCCCCCTCTTTGCTGGGCTCATTGCTGAGGGTGGACTGGTTCAGGAGGGACCAACAGCAGTGCTTGTGCTGTGCTGAGCATCCACACATCCAGAGGGCACTTCCAGCTGATGTTTCCTCACCAGTTCCCAGGAGCAATGTGTAGGAACACCTGCAGGCATGGACATCCTTCCCAGGTTGGTACAAAGGTCCTTTCCTGCTCATGTGAACTCTCTGCCTAGAGAGACCTGCCAGAACTCGACACAGAGGAAAGGCCAAGCAGGATGGGTCAGGAAGAGAAGCAAATATTCAGGATTTGGGGCACTTGCATAACACAGTGAGCTTCTTGCTCTTTTTCCAGTTGTGAGGTGCACCCACCACGTCCTACTCCATCCTTGGCAGCTTTTCATCTGTGCCTTCCTCCCCTCTCTACCTGGGCAGTGTCTGTGGCCATGGAGGGACCTCAGGAGAGGCTCCTTGGGGTCCTGAGACCCTGAGCTAGACAGAAACAAAGCAAAGAGACAGGAGGCTCCATGGCTGGTTGTACCCAGAGCAGCAGCTGACTTTATACTTAAGCACAACACTTGATATTTGAGTAAAGTCAAGCCTATAATGAGGGATTTTAAATTGTCCTATCTCTGTCTCAATTTTTGTGAAACTGTGACAGTCAAAGAAAAGCATCCCTTGCTTCCATAAACTGCAGAGGAATCTGCTTTAAAGCCTTCCCCCCCGAAGATTTCCATTTCTGCTGCTTATGGGGAATCCTGACAAGGTTGTCTCACACTAGGCAGGCATTTTAACTTCATACCTTGGCTGGAGACCAAAAATCCAATGCCAAGGTGGAAATATGCAATACAGTGGGCAAACAACTACCCCAACATTCCCAAACAAGCATGTGTGAGGGGAAAGGGAGGGCTGAGGTGAAACCTGAGCAGTAGAAATGCAGGGAGTGATACCAGGGAATACCAGCAGGGAAAATAGGGATATAACTAAATAAAATCTTCCCTACGAGACCAGGGAAGGGATGTCATACCATGGACATCTGTCTGTGTTGATACAAAAGTCAGCTCCAGATTTTCCCCAAGCCAATTTCTATCATGAGTCCAACTCGAGCAGAGATTAGGCACCCTTGTGCAGGATTCTAGCACGTGAAACCTTCACTCTTGAAAAAATTGTTATGGTAGGAGGAAAAGAAACTTGCCAGAGGAATCTGAAAATGAGAGATTGGTTGTGATTCATCATAAAAAGCAGGAGAGGGAATCCTGGAGAATCTCAGCAGTGAAGATGCCTGCCTGACCTGAGGGAGCGGCAATGAAGGGTGGGACACAGCCAGGACCACCCATGCACTCATTCACACATTGAGAGCTGTTAGCTGCCTGCAAGCCCAAAGAATAACTTCTAAAAATTTAAATCCCAAGATATCCCTTGGCTGCATCCAGAGCTGCTGCAGGAGGGCTGTACCACCTGCCCAGAGCATACGTGTGCTGCTGGAAATCACAGGCTGCACACAGTGACACAGCAGATGGAATCATTCTGCTGGCATGGCTGAGTTCACCAGGTGACATCAGCACAGATCAGGCTTCAGGCAACATCCCTTGGATGCTCCCAAATGTGCAGAGAGGGGCAGACAGGACAGAGAACCATCTACAGGGTGCTCTTCCTCTGCCCATCCCTGGGATGCTGGAGGAGGGCAGCTCCAGAGCTTGGTCCTCTCCTCCTGCCTCTACACATGAAGAAGAATTGCTGTCCTTAGCCTTTTCCTGAGTCTTTGCAGCAGGGGAAGCAAGGAGCTGACAGGTACCAGGTAGAGGGAGTACCAACCACAGCTGGGTCAGAAGACAGCTCAAATGTGTCATATTTTATAAAACAAAAGTGAGTCCACGTGGTCCAACGCATTTGTGGCGCCAGCTGCAAGACTGCTTTGCAGGAAAATCAACCTGCACCTTCACCTGGGCTCAGTTCTACCAAAACCCCCAAAATATTACATGTGAAAGGAAATTCAGAGCAAGCTGAAGGGCTCTGTATTGCTCTGCTCAAAGGAGATTGCACTTTCTGAAGAAAGTCCAAACCAACTGTCATCAGCCAGGGGCACAGTGTCCCTCAGAGCAGTGGCTGGTGCCACATAGCAGGTATTCAGTCTAAATTAACTCTCCCCCTAATACCTGAGCAAACATTTTCAGCTTGAGACTTAATATCCCTGGACATGTCTGCTGTCTCCCAGGTGAATCCCCGGATAAACAAGGTCAGCTCAGCCCTAATGTGGCTGTAAAAAGCTGTCAGTCAGCCCAGGAGATCTGGTTGCAAGGTCAAACCTGTTCTGAAGGTTGCTGGGGCCAAACCTGGCCTGTCACTCATTTTAAGTGCAGGAAGGTTTGTTTTCTCATTACCATGTCAGGTATCCCGAATTTCGGATTAGCTGTTGGCTGCAACAACATTGTACTTTCAAAAAAAGAAAAAAAAATAAACAAACACATGCACACACACACATCTCTGGTCCTAAATAAATCTGTGTGCTCAGCCTGCCTGCAGCTGGGAGGTGAAAAGAAACCTGTCCTTCAGGAAAAGGGAAAGGGGACTTTCCCACACATTGTGACAGTTTCTGGCACAAAAGAATACCCAAAGCACAGAGAAACATCCTTCAGTTAGAATACCCAGTTGAATAAAGGCATCTCCACTGCTGAAAAGCTGCTTTGTCCAGCAGATGAGGAGAAAGGCAGGGCACCCTCTGTTTCAAGGAGGAACATATGGAAGCTGTCCCAGGCCAGGGGAAGCAGAACAGTTTTGCACAGGATGAGTCCTTGGTGCCATATCTGACATGAGCACGTCATCTTCCCCAAATTCCTCCAGCTATTTAAAAGTGGGGAGCAGTTTGCATCCTTTCTCTCAGCTGCACATCCCTTGCGACCAGATAAAGCTCAGGGAACAAGATCCAAACCAAACAAGCTGCCAGAGTCCAATCCAACCTTGGCTTGGTCCTCCCACTGCCCTTGCGGT
>VRYO01002482.1:14327775-14345952 GCA_009812075.1 Sialia sialis
AAAAGCCTCCCTGGTGCTCTCCTACCCACAACACTGAAAGGGGCAAAGTTGTCTCTGTGGGGTAGAGATGATGTAAATAATTCCACAGGGAAAGAGATATTAAAGAGGGTCTTAAGGCAACTTTTCCCTTTCAGAAAAATCACCATAAAACTTGAGGTTTTGCCTCTCTATCAGATCCTACATTAATTTGCTTCAACCCTTCACTTTCTGATGCTTAAAGCGTAAGTTCATCCATAGCCAACATGGGGGAAACTAGCAGGGTTCCTGAACAGCCCTTCTTCTCCCCCCTTGGTGTTCAGCCACAGTGTTGCCCCTGCTGGGGCTTAAATCAGTTTTCTTGCTGGGCAGGGATTGTCCAGGGCAGCCCAAGGCACTCTGTCTGCAGCTGAACAGGAGGATAATTTTTCAGACTGGGTCCCTGGAGAGGAGGATGGGGAGCAGGGAGTTGATGCAGCCTCTCAGAAAGAAAAAGCAAAGACAAATAAACTCCTTGCAGGGGGAATTACCAGACTGTGCACAAAGAGGCAAACCTGAAGAGACTTGTGCCAGGAATGCTTGGAGTGAGACAGGCTGATGACTGACAGCAGCACCCTCCCTCCACAGCAGGCTCTGGCAAAGAGCAGGAGAGGTGGGCTCATCTCAGCCCCTGGTGTCTCCACACATCACTGGAGGTTTGATGTCTCATTCCTCAACTTGCATTTTCATGCTTCAGCCATCCATGAAGACTGAGGAACCAAGATGTGATAGCACAAAGAGAGGTTTCCACCCTCACCCCCACACCTGTCAGAGGTGCCCCAAACCCCACTGAGAACCCAACCAGCATCCCAAGGGTGGTGGAGGGGGCAGGTTGCCTCTTTGGGGCACACATCTTTGCTCCCCAAGGCTGTCAAAAGAGCCTCTTCACCTCTAGTTGTGCTAGGAAGTACTTGTGCCAACACATCCATGACTGAGGATTGGCCAGCAGGATGATTTATGGAGAGAGATCATGTGAATGATGGAATATTCACATCCAGCTCTGCAAAGCCTTGGCTCCCAAAGCAGAGCCAGACTGAGAAGTTACCATCCCAAATGGCTGCAGCTCCAGGCTACAGTTCACTGCCACACCCCCAAAAGGGATTAGTTTTTAACCCAGACCATTTGGGTATCCAGCTAAACACTCAGCCTTGTAAAACACTTACAGCCACACAGCCTGAGGGACGGGAAACTGAGGCATAGCTAGAAGAGCAAGTGGGCCAGGAAAAGCTCATTTTCAGCCAAAGTGAGTGAATCATCTGTGATTTCAGCAAAAATTGAGTTGACACCATCTGCTGCCCATCCTGGAGCAAACTTCTAAAATGATATCTCATGGTGAAGGAAACCTCCAGAAAGCAAAGACAACAAAAGCCTGTGGAATGCCAAGGGTGATCATCCATCACCTGCAGGGTTAGGGCACTTCCCCAAGAATCTTCTCTTCCATGCTGCCCCTCAGAGGGACATCCCACAGCCAGTTAACAATATCCTAAATTGTAATTTTTATGTTCTTTCCATTTTCAAGGCACATTAATTTCAAAACAAAGACACGAGACACTGTCCTTAAACATCCCCAATATTTCAAGTTCAACTTTGTTTCAACATCCCTAAAATTGCGCTTTTTCAACAATTAAACAATTCATCTTTTTCAGATTCACTCATCTAGATACACATTAATCTTCCTGATCTCAAAGCCAAGGAGAAAATAGGCGTTTCTTTCCTCATGTCCTACAAAACAATACTGCCATAGTATTTGCCACCACTTCCAACCCAAGCTATCAATGCATTCAGACACTAGGTTTTCCTCATGTTGCAACTCAAACTAAAATATCTGATTGTCATTCTCATCCCGTTGCATCATGCTCTCAACATCCTAAAAAAATGACAAGAACACCAAACCCCAATTCAGCCACCTAGTCAAAAATCTACTTCTTGCTGATGGTCTCAGGAGGTGCTGTCCCTGCTGGGGATCCACTGAAGAAAGGGAATGATCCATTCCTTAACTCCTCACAGTTGTTCCTTACTCATTCCTACACCATCTTACACGTAGGTGCTGCCCCTTCCTTTTCTTTCCTCACCTCCCATCTCTTCAGGGCTTGCAGATGAATCAAGATCCACTCTCCAGCAATTGGTGTGATATGCTGCAGTGGTAGAGGAGCTTTGGCCCAACCCCAGCTCTCCTCCCTTTCCCAAACGATGTCATTCCCATTCTGGAGCAGAGCACGATGGATTTTTCACCACTCTCAACACAGCGTACAAAGCAACACAAATACTCTCATGATTTACAAAACATATTCCTTCCTTCTCCTCCTGCCTTGCCTGCTTGAACTCAGAGATGGCCAACAACTATTAAACACATCAATGTAAATGTTAGTAGATTGCTTCTAATAGGAAACAAAAATGTTTTGAGCAAAGCTAATTGCCGGGAAATAAGGTCATTCCAATATTTCAGCAGGGGGTTATAAATCTCTTGGTTCCTGCCTCCTTCCAGCATTAAGGTTTTACAGATGTTGTTGTCAGAAGGAGAAGAATGATTTCAGATGCTTGTTTCCACTGTACATTAAAAAAAAGGAGGGCATAAATTTGTGCAGCAAATTGCTGGGCAAGTTTTCTTTCTACAAGAGAAAAAAACCCCACACAAATCTCGGACAACATAATATGGAAAATCTGCATTGGGACTCCTAAAATCTTATAACGATACAAAATCCTCAACACACTGACAACTGGCAAAACTTTAACACGTAATTCAAGCCAGCCAGTTGGACTGACTGCCAAATTGCTTGTTCCAGTCCTCTGCTGCCTTTTTACTCTTCTGCACCACCAAATAGTCACTGCACATGGAGAGACCCTCTAGACCCAAAAGAAGAATGTGAACCATTCCATTTTTTTTTCCTGAGATGGAATAGGAGGATGAGAAGGGTCTAAGCAGCCAATAGAGAGGAGAGCTGTTTTCTTGAAAAGCTAGATCTAGACCCAAAATCAAATGCCAAGAGGGCAGGGAGAAGGAAGAAAGCTTATTTTAAGTATAAGATGATGATTAGGGAAGAAAGGGAGACTTGATGGCTGTCTCCAAGTTGTCTTGCCAAGGTAGCGCATCATTTGCATCACTGCATGGGAAATATCCATGCAAGGAGCTGGCTCAGCTCCCTTCCCCTGGCACAGAGGCTGATGAGCTCTTGGGAGCACCCAGACAACTCCAGAACTGGGGTGGAGCTCCCCACCCAGCCCCATGCTGACACCCCATGGTACCTGCTCAACATGGACACACAGTGTGGTCTCTTAGGAAATATTCCCCAAGCAGAAAGATCTTGATAATTAAAAAAAAAAAAAATAAAAATAAAGCAAGATCTACAAAAATAAAGCTCTCAGCTGCACAGCCAAGGAGAGGACCAAAGACAGACCACCACAGACAAGGTTAGTTCCTGGAGGAAGGTGCTCACTGAGTTCCTCATCATGGCTTTAATTGGGATAATGTACAGATGACAATGCTCTGGCTCCTGCTTAGCAGCACCACAAGATCTGGGTCACTCCCCAGTCCAGCAGTGCCCACACTCTCAAGCCAGGCACCTGCCAAAGGAGGACCTGAGTGGGCTCTGGTCGTCCACATCCAAAACTGCCACCACAAAGCCAAGGGAGCTGAAGTTCTGATGGGGACACACACACAAAACTGCACAGCTTTGCTCAGCTTTAACTCAATGAGCTGATTTAGCTTTCACAGGTGTCACCATCACACATTGCAGTGCGATAAGGTGACCTTTTTTTCCACCAAAGCACAATCCACTCATTCTCCTTCAGCTTCACTTCCTTTAATTCCTCAACACCATCCAGAGGAGGGGAGGGCTCTGCATCCCCCATGCCCAGCATCCCCAGGGGTCTCATTGGGGCTCAAACCTTCAAGGCATCAGGTTTGCTCCTTTCACATCCAACTCGAGCCAAGGGACAGGACCTCTCATGAAAGGCATTTGGGCTGCTTTATTTTTCCAATTCAGCAGAAACTGACTCTCCTGCTAAGAAGCCTGGAGCCCACTCTGAAGATGATGGGCCTGTTCCAGATTTACACTGTTTTTCCTTAAGCTCAGAGATCGCCACTGGGCTGTCTCTCATTCTGCTTTTGGCACTTTCTTCCATTTTAAAATGCAATCATACTCCCTCCCCCCAAAATAAACCAACAAAATCAACATGTCCAGACAAGGGATCATCCAGTTCAGCTCCTTTAACATTCCCAGGACAGCAGTACAACTTCTCCAGCAACAGTAGGATTACACTTTGGATATGATTTCCACTAGACACAAGTGGCACCGCTTAAAAAAAAATAAATCAAGCCAGAAATAACCCACAGGGACAGAAGAACAGAAGTCCAATCCCTCTCTTACTCAAGGAGAGGGATTCATGGTTCCCTCAGAAACCAGACAGCCACCATATATGAAGAAGCAGCTATGAGTCCATCTCAAATCTCTCAATGCTCACACACGGGCTGTATTCATGTTCTTATTTTCTATCTCATGGCTGCTCTACAATACCCATGAGTGGGGTTATGGTGAGGCCAGCTGGAGCTGGGACTGCTGGCTGCAGCTGGAGAAGACAAGGATGCTGAGATTGCTCATTTCAGGATCAGCCTGTTAAATCACAGAGGTGAGCATGGCATCCCCAGGCATCGCCGAGTGGCAGGTCACGGGCTCAGGGGACACTCCAGCAGCTCCAGGCAAGACATGGCCCCAGCCCCGTGCAGGGGGGTGGCACAGCTGCCAGGTGTGCACTCCAGGGTGCCCGTTTTGGGAAGGATCCCCCGCCCTGGCTGTAAATACCAGCCCTGACCACGGGATCCCAGCGGCTCCCCGCGTTCTTCCAGCAGATGTGCCAAGACAAGCTGATGTGAGGCTCTGTAATCAGAGGTTTGTTGGTCTCCTGGGACCAGTGAAAAGCCCAGACTGGGGACTGAACCACTGACTTGAGCACACAAGCAACTGTGGAATGATTTAGGAGATGAAACCTTGAATTTGCCAATTATTTATCTTCTTGATGACTCAGACAAGCAGTTTTACTGTCCAATCCTTAGGGGAAAACATATGGAACTAATCAGGCTATGCCAAAATAAAAAAGAAAAAGATCAAATTAACATAAAATAAATTGAACTACACACACCATACCAAATCTGATTTTTCCTTCCAAATAGGCACTGCATCTGAGATGCTTGTTCTTGCTCATTTATTATTCTTTAGCTTTAAAAGGGCAACACATGGCAGCAGAAATCATTTTTGCAAGCACAACAAAACAATCCAATCTCTTCCCAAACAAAGGCAATAGCTGTTTATTCAGCAGGCCCCTCCTATTCATGACGTTGCCATCTGAAAATAAGAATGTCATTGAAAATAATAATAAACTAAGATATTTTTGTGATCAACTTAGACACTGATTTCGATATTAAACCAGCCAATATGAACAAGGTTTTATGCTAATAGGAACCATGAGTTTGTTGCCTGTTAATGCAGGCTAAGGAGGAGACAAGATGCTTTGATAATTTAATGTTGGCTGGGCCATTTGGAGGCTTTCACCTTTAGTGCCCTAGAACCTTTGGGAAAGTCACTTCAGTTCCACTTTCCATGAGCTAGATGCCTAGTTCCTACTGAGTTTCACATTTTGGGATCTTGCAGGATTTGGGACCTATGATGGGACACAGTGATGTGCAGAGCCTCACCCTTCCCCAGGCAGGATCTACAGTATGTCAGCTTCTGGTTTCAAAGGAGTGCATGCAGATAAAAATTCAAAGTTAAAAATTATAGATGATGAAACTCCATTTTGGGGAGGGAGGCTCAGGTTACCAACCACATTAAGACAACATGCTTAGAAACAGAACTGAAAACCATTGCACCCAGCATCAGAAAGGACATAGATAAAGTTGAGCCAGCTTAAAGCAGACTCAGGCCAGCCAGTTCCTCTAAAACCTTGACTCAAACCCTCTCCCTGGGACCTCAAGGTTTGATTTTGAGCCAGAGGCTCCTGCTTGCTTGCCCATTTCACTGCCTCCTCCTCAGCACAGCCCCCCAGATAACATCAGCCCAAGGTGATTATGTCCTTCCCAGGCCAGCAAACCAGATTTTCTGAATGACCTGCCCAGATCACTTCTCATCAGCCTCATGCATTGGTCGGTGCCAGAGCTCTTCCTCTACACAAGTCACCAGGTATTGTCCTGGAGCCAGACACTTTTTCCCTCCTTGCACTGAAAGACTGAGAATTTCATTGCTGGAGCCACTCATTTCACTCACACTCCAATGATTTTTGTCCCCACCCCATCATCAGGTCACTCAAATTTGCTCTTCCTGTTTGCCTTCTCTTTTCCACTGCACTTGGATTGACATGGTTAAAGATGGCCCTGTCAAGTAGGCTGTGGTCTGGGGCCAAACAGGGAAAAGACCACACTCAGCAGGGAAAGTACCTGCTGTGAGAGCTTATTTCAACCAGGGATTATGTTTCACCTGGGATTTATCATCTCCCCATTGCATCAGCCCAATGCTCTCAAGCCAGGCCTCAGCAGAGAGCATCCCAATGCTGGTCCATCCCCAAAAGCTTCCTGGCAGCTGCTGGTGTGTTTGTTACTTATGATGGGTATTTCAAGCAGTTTCATGTTTGTGTTTTCTATCAGGGAGCAGTAAGAGCCAAGCTTCTGCCTGCTTCACCCTCATCCAGCCCAGAGCCACATCTCACCCACAGAGTGAGGGCCCTGCAGCCACCTTGGGTGCTTGTCATTCCTCTCCTCCCTACCCACAGCTGCCCACCCTGAGAGACCACAGTGGCCTCAACAACAGGCCTGTTCACAGGCCTGCAAGCCTTCCCATCTGCCCCACTTTCACTTTAACAAAGCTTTCATCAGGAATGCACCTTCACTGGAGTCACAAGGCAGAGAGACCAGGCAAATCCCACAGAGCGAGCAACAAAACACCTTAAAACAGAGCCACAGCCTCCTGCAGCATCCCAGACTCTTTCCGTTTAGCAATGAGAGACAATCAGCATTCAGACTGACTTAAAAGATTGAGCAGGATGATGACAGCTCCCATTTCAGGGAGAAAGGCAGAGGGAGAGGGGATTTGTTTTCAGACTAAACCCTTGCGGCAGGCTCCCATCAACACACACCCGAGGTCACACGTGGGAGGCAGCTTCTTTAAAATAATGGAGAGTTTGGGGCTTGATTTACCTCCAGAAAGGCATTTTAATTCTGCTAGGAGTGACTTCACCCCTCATGGAAAGCTGGAAATGTCACCCCTAAAGAAGCAGGTTTTGGGACCAGTGTCTGTGTGCCCTGTCCCCCACACAAGGCAGGGTCAGGCTGACTGCCAGCAGCAGAATTCCTCCCTTCCACAGACCTGCTAGACACAGCTGGGTTTTAATGGACACCCAATTTTAGGCACACAAAGAACCTGTCTCCTTTGCTCACATCATCACAAGACAAAAGCACAGAAGATCAAGGCCAGAGTTTGCTGGGGAGCAGAGGGTCTGTCAGTGCAGCCAGGCACAGCAGATGCACAGCAGCATCTCAGCACTGGCACTAACACTTCTCATTTGTCCTGTGCCTCTCAGGTGTTACTAATATCTTTTTGCAGCAAAAAAGGGAAAATGGCATCAGCTGTACAGAAAAGAGAGAACAGGGCTGATGGGTCAGGGTCATTCTGTCTCACCTGTCACCTGCAGAGGAGGGGTTGGGGTTTACTCGTGCAGCTCACTTAGAGTTGATTCTGACTTAAAACCAGCCAAGAAAAGATCAACCCCTCAGCATCACACATGCTGCTGATCTGTGGGCAGGGCAGGCAAACCTTGCCACCAGTCTGATAAAACTCCTCCAGCAAACAAGGCTCACTGACTTGCTACAGGTGTGTGATTACTCATTTAACATTCAGCTTTTCTTTCACTTGTTATCCTTTACCCATTTTCTCCATTTAAACTTAAAGCCTGCAGTACAGAGACAGCAAGGAGAGTCTTCCCACTGATTAGAGCTAGCTGTCCTTCCTAAAAGCTTTCAATACTGCAGTCAGAGGGAGTAGGGTAAGATTTTTTTTTTTCCTTGAAATAAAACTCCAAGAGATGATACAGAAACCTGAATCCACTTAAAAAGAGAAAAAAAAACCAAACCATCTTTCCTACTTCTTGCAATTACTGGAAAAGAAGAAAGGAAAACAAATAAAAAGGAAATACAGAAAGAAGAAAAAGGACTAAAAACAACGAAAACCAAGCTTCAGATGATTTCTAAACCGATTTCATGCTCCCTGAGTGCCTGGCAGGCTTTCCAGACATGAAGGTTTTGGGGCACTAAAGTCCCTTAAGTAACTCCTCTTTAATTTAGGAGCTATGGGGCATTTACTGGTGGAGAAAAGGGACCAGGAGCATAGGAAAGACCCGAGCTCGATAGGTTCCTCTGCCTAAGGAATGCCAAGGTTTTAGGCTCCAGTGACCACTCTGCCTCCAATATTGCCCTATGAAAGGGAGTCCTCAGCCAAATGTCCTTGGTCAAAAACATCCCAGCACTTTCCTCACAGCCAGACCAAAGGATGCAGCAACAACCAAACTAAGAGCTCTCACCTCTGCTCCTTCCCCGGATCCCAAAGCTGGGGCTGCAGGACCAGTGCTTTCTTTACTGTGTGTGACAGCCTGTCAGCAATTCCACATTGACTTCCCGGGGCAGTAAGAGCCCAGTCAGTAACTGCCTGTCCTCACCCATCTGGGCTGGCTTCACTGCTGGAACCAATTAGAACAATTAGCAGCGCATCAGCGTTTGTGCTGAGGACTCTCACATGTGGGTCTTTGCCAAAGACCTTTCCCATTTCCTCCCCAGTCAGCATCTCTTCTGCTGTTTGTGGGGGTTCTCATCTCCCCACTTTTACCCCTTTCCCCCAGAGCTCACACTGTTAAGGGACTGTGCAGTTCAGCAAGGGAACAGCAGTGTAGATAAGACAGGAATTAATGAATTGCTCATGATGGAAAAATAAAAACCCAGCTAATTAAGGGTCTTCATATGCCTCCTCCAACCTTCATTAGCTGCTGTGGTGACCCTGTGCCTGATCAGACAGCAGAAGCCTACCCAGTCTCCCAAAGAGACCCAAAATCTCCCTTCTCCAGAGCAGTCTCTATCAGTGTCAGTTAATGGATGCATCATTTTTCCCTAATTTTCGAAATTAAGGCTACGACTTTCAATTATTATTATTATTAATGCTAATGTCACTTGTGCCTTATCATTTTCATTAACTGATGTTTTCAACTTTTAAAACCACATGTCATCTGAAATGAAATTATCAACTCTTATTCTGCAGTGCAGATGGACTTTAGCAGGCTGGACGTGACAGATATCACATCCTTCAAGGACAACCGGACATCCAAGCTCGTTTTGGTTCTTACATTCTCTGATAAATGTTCTTGAGGTACTTCTCTACCAGCTTCAGCAGGTGCTCTAAGAATTGCATTGATGAATTTCCCAGGGGAAAAAACCCCTCTCCTCTCAGTCCTTTGGAAAAACAGCAGAACACACCTGGACTAACTTTGAATGAAGATGATTCTGGGCTCCTTGAAGAGATGCAGTGAACTCTCCTAAACCCCATTAAGCCTGTCCTTCTTGAGGGACCTTGTCCTGCTAGCTGTGTAGTCTGTTCAAACTGGAGCAGTTCCTCTTTGTTGAGGCTATTTCTTCTTTTGCCAGACACGTACTATGTACTTCTGCCAAATTTGAGAGTCCCTTTGCACATTGATCTCCCCACCTGTAATACAGGCCGCGCAGAAAATGGGAACACATCTAACAGAGAGGAACAGATCTGCTGCAAAAGGGCTACAAATTCCTCAGTGCTGAGCCCCCAGCAGTGCTGCTCTGCTGTCTCTCTGGGAAGTGTCACAAGACCCAGATGTCACTGGAGCAGCAGAGATGCTGAGCCTACCCTGGGGTGGCTGCTGGTACCAGTCCTGCCCTACAGCCAGAAATGCTGGCCATGCCCCAGCACTAAGTGCTGTCAAAACAAAATCTAACCCTGCTGGCACCTCCACATTTCTCATTTCTGCCCTGCACCAGCCAAGATGCCAACGCAATTCTGTTTCTTCCAATTCCCCTACCCTGAGGTCCTTTTGGAGAAAGCATGAGCTTGTTATTGCTGAAGGATACTCAGGTAGAATCTGCACAGCCATGCCTGAAGAGTAAACTGGTCCATGCTTTTCCATCAGAGTCATTTGGAAGGAATAATAGGATAGAAGTGCAACTAGAAGATTTTGATGGAAAACATATATCAACAGACAAATGATGGATGTTTGACCGTCTTGCTACTGTCTTTTCTCTCTAAAATTTTCCTGTGGAAGGGAATCGGGTGCTTACCACTCAGCTCTTCCCAGCAGCTTCACTTTTAGTGTCCCCTCTGCCATCCCAGGATAGACCACACTTCTGAGGCTGGGATGGAGAGATACTAGGAAAACTTCTTTGCCATGGTACCAGGCATCAAACTCCTTCACTAGTAGCAAACTCTTGCTCAAGATTATCTCAGAAAATTACCTTTTGGTCCATGCTGTCACGAATGTAGTTGCACAAGAACAGGCAAAATAATTGTCTCCATCTAGTTGTTTTTAAATTACTTTAAAAAATGCCTCTATTGTAATGAAGTTACCAACACACCAGATCTATCTCAGTAAAAGAAAAAACTGATTAAAAATCTATTCCCTTATAAGGATTTTTTTTTAAGTTCACTGTTAAAAATAGGCATTTAAACTAAAAACCAGGTCTTTCAATATGCGGGCAGTACCGTGCATCCCATGAACGCCACTTCCAAGTTGCATCCTGCTCTCCACTAGGCTTGCACCCCTCCTTGTGGTGCCTGGAAGCAACTGTCGTGTGAGCAAAATTCTCTCTGCTGCACTTTGGCTCCCAAAAAAACAACACAGAGACATCCATCATCTCTGGCACCACCTTCTCCATGTTGTGAGCGTCTTCGAGCTGGAGATATAAACAACTTCTGCTTCTTGCTAGGAGTCAACTCTAAGCACACGTTTCAAACATCATTAAACTGGAGGGAGTAGAAATGTGTGACATATTGAAACAGTTACACTTCTCAATCTTAATGTTTGTTTAAAGGTTACTTTTGGATGAAAGCTGGTTAGGGAATAAATAACAGATGCTGAAAGCATCCATTATGTATTTTTGCAATTAGCAGAAAATCTTGGTACTTTTCTTAAAGAACATACATAATTTTGTGGGATGTTTATTACTGGAAGCAATCTGCACTCGCTGGCAAGAGCAGCATCCAAAAGCCCAGGGAAGCTTCACAAGGAGTCACACATAGTAAGCCAAAAGCAATGCTTGCTTCAGGAATGGCACTTAAACCCCTGTGCTTGCTGTTGCAAGAAAGTGGTCAAATGCAGAAAAGTTCCACAGAAAATTTTAAATTAGTAAGAACGTGGTGAAATCATCCCTGTTTCTTTTCCACAGATATTTTGATTACCCAGCAAAAAACGTGGCTCCTGATTATACTTTCATTAGAAAAATGCATCCAGGATGTTTCATGGTGTTGTCTTCTCTGCCCAAAGAGCTTCTTCCATGGCCCAGCTACCTCCTCCCCTCTTGGGGTATGGACATACTGCTAAACCTTTGGAACTCTTGTGCATCCATCCTGCATGGCCTGGAAGGGAAAATGGAAGTAAGGAAGCCACTATGGTTCCCAGGAAGTATCTCACTCTCATCAAATGTGCAGAATTCGAGGTGGAGCAGCAGCTTTAGCTGTGCCAGTCCTCCCTCTCCCTGGTGATTTCCATCACATCCAAATGAAGCTGGAGAGGGTGTTCAGACAGAACAGAGGTATTTGAGTTAGAACATACCACAGACCTCAGCATACTTGGTGATTGTAGCTGGGAACTTCAGCTGGTTCTGGTTTATGAAGACAACAGTAGTGATGCTCTGAAAAGAAACCTAAATTTGCCTTCTGCTCAGTCACCACCAGATATTACATCCTCCATACACACGGAGAGATCCTGATAGTCCTGAAGACTTCTACCATTAAGCTTTAATCCTAAGACTTGATCTAATTCTATCCCCAAATCTCTTTTTATACCTCTTGGCACGAAATAAAAGTGCATGCTGAGAGGAGAAGTTGTCCAAGATACCATTTTTACTTACCATACCCATCACACTTTGGTAGTCACACAGCAATCTGTGCCATTTCTTACCACACAGAAACATCATTGTGCTAAAAAGCCCTCCAGAGTAAAGCAGATAATATCTTTTGGGATGGCGCCTTGTATTTTCTAAGAGTTGTCTCGCTGCAGCAGTTATTACAAGAAACTAAACCAAACCCTCATATTGTAAATTGGATAGAAAAAGCACAACTCAAATTGGTATTTGGTTTAAGACTGAAGGGTTCACACAGTGCTTAAGAAGCATTTTAGACAAAAGCAAGCTTTCTGCCAAACATTTGAGGGAGAAGAGAAAATTTCTGCTTTGCTATCTGAGCGTAGTTATAAGCCAGGATGACAAAACTGCCTGGCATTGCTGCCCACAGTGAAATACACTGCATGTCTCACACCTCACACACAAGGCTCATATTCCCTTCACCCTGTTTAGTTTCTGCAATGTTATCCTGAAGAAAAAATCTCCACAACCCCTGGCATTAAAGGTGGCAGACTCAGAACTTCAGACAGTGAGTGCTTTTGAATTAATTTCTATACAGCACAATCATTAAATACCTGGACCCAAAAGCATTACTGCCCTGTAGAAAAGATATTTATCTAAAGCTGAAGTCTTACAAGTGAAGCAGAATTCACAGAACTTCAGTAAATATCTTCCCTCCCTTCTTCAACATCTCACTTGCCTCCATTGATGCACCACTGCTCACTGCTGGTTTAACATCTAGTGCCTGAGGTTTCCTCTAAGCACTGTGCTGAAGCAAGGCAGACACAGCTGACCTGACTCACACAGGAGAAAAGAGCAGAGCTACTACACAGATATTTCCTGTAGCTGGGGAAAAAAAAAAAAAAAAAAAAAAAAAAAAAGACATGCTTTATGTCAGTTTTGTAGCATCTTATGTACCAAATTCATGTTAGAAACAGGTTCTGATTGCTACAGATGAAGGTTTAAAGGTTTTGCTTACTTAGTAAGGCACATAGAGTTGGCAAAAGCACCCCTTTCCCTATCCCAAAGAGCATCTGCAATTCAGAGAGGTGAGAAAAAGGCATTAAAAGGCAGAAAGCAAAGAGGATAGAGCAGATTAGAAGACTCAATAAAGACACTTACTGTTAGCAACAGAAATACTCTGCAAACACACAGGCTGAAACCCCCATCTTAAACTAAGCAATCCATGAAAAATAGCAGAGAGATGCAAGATTAAATTCTTCCATGCTCCCCTATTTCCACTGGAAGGCTTATAAAGGTCTGCAGATCACAAAAGTGTGCACAATGCTGCTATATGAAACCATATTAATACTTTTATATTATCCAATGTTTTGCTTCTTTGTTACCTGATCAGACAAATCCTCTTCACATTGTCTCGCAGTTTTTTATCAGCCATTAACTCTGGGACGTTTGTAGCAAGGGCACAGCCCCAGGTCTCCAATCCTGCTGCACCACAGCTTGAAGAGAAAACCTGCTGGTGCCAAGGAGCCAACTGTTGCCCCCAGGAGCAGAAAGCAAGAGCTGTCACAGATTGTAGCCTTCAGAGACATCTGTGCTACAACAGGGACTGAACTGCTCCTGAACCTCACACCAGAGGAGGAAAGTAATCCCCTAAGCTGCAACTTTCCTAAATGCTGGCAGCCAGAACTGCCAACCGGTAACGACAGCTGGCAGCTCTGGGCTGAGCTGAGATTTTTTTCCATTTAACTCTCCCCTTCTCCCCAGATCAGCCTGGGCAGCAGCACACACATCTCCTCACTGTTGCAAAACACAGAATTTTCCACAAGACCTCGGAACTCCCTCATGAGCCAGCTCTTCTTATTAAGGACAAATTGTTCCTAGTGGGGGATATCTTGCACTGAGGCAATCCTCCTGCTTATGGTCTTCTCTGCTTGTTCCTGTTCCCAAAGTGGGAGACTTAACTCAAAATCTCTGTCCAAAAGGTGCAAATCCAATGGGCAGCTTTGCCCCTTTCAGTCCATTCCTGAGGAGATGCTACAACTTCAGGGTGAGGTTTCAGCAGTTTAGTCTCTGCAGATTTACCAACAGAAAGGTACAGTAATTTCACCATTATAAGCCGCACCTTTTTCACTGAAGAATCCAGCCTACCCCAGTAGTGCAGCTAATCATCAGGTGCGGCTTATTTATGGACAAATCCCAGTGAAATGCCAACCCGGAAGTGAGAGCCGGGCGGGGAGGGCGCCTGGGGCTGCCTTTAAAGGCTTGGCTGGTCTATGAAAACTGTTTGCAACTTGAGACCTGACACCAAACCCTGCACTGGCGCGATTCTGTTACTAACTTGTTACTTTGTCGCACATGGATCCTCGCTTAAAAAAAGAAAAAAATTTAAAAAAAAATAGTGCAGCTTATATTCGGGTGTGGCTTATATATGGACAAATCCTGTGGGCTACCCAGCTACCGGGAGGTGCGGCTTATAATCAGGTGCAGCTTATAATTGTGAAATTACTGTACTTACCCCTGCTTTTCCCCAATCCTTTCAGACCAGCTCTGTAAATCTTTCCAGTGTAAAGTTTCAAGCTGGAAGGGATGGATTCAATAATCTATCTTAGATGTCTTTTCCAACCCAAATGATTCTAATGATTTTCAGTTCAACAAGTTGTTTAATGGGAAGCTACAAATGACAAAATAACAGACCTTCCTATAAAATGGGTTATTTTAAAATGAGCCTGGCAGCTTCTCAGTTCCTTGCACAGAGAATATTATGCTGTGCCAATCTCCTTTAAGAACAGCCTGGAGTACAGCACGTAGGCATGTGCTGCAGAGCCAGAAGAATGGCAGTCATGAGATCAGCTGCTGATCAAGCAAGGAATCATGAGAAATCCAGAGAAAAAATTTCTCCAACAGCAGGTGCACAACATGTTTGTGTTTCCTAGACCATTCCAAGTCACTTTTCTTTCACATGTGTGCCAAATGAAATTCCACTGCACAACTATATGAATACAGTCATTTGACAAACCTGTATAATCAAGAGAAGGTACCAATTCCACAGGCAATGGTCTGATCTTCTCCTGAACTAAAAGAATCTTCAGGATTTTAGTTTTGATGGTGAAAACTGAACTTTTATACACATACCTGTGAAGTATTTAATAAATACTCACTTTATATAGATGGATATACATGAAAAATATCCCTTGTGACAGATAACTATAAGGTAAGCACCCATTAAGCCATAGAACAAAGTTTATTGGATCTCCTCAAATTCTTTATACAGTTTTGCTGCTAAATGGACACAACACATTGGCATATTGCCTTTAATTTTTATTTCAATCATAAGTCCATCTTGAAAGAAGTGGTAACACATTTAATGGCATCTTCAATAAATAAAATGACAAAAAAATCTAGTCCTTGCACAGACACATTACAATCCACTCCAAATTCAATCTCTCCAAAATATTGCTCGGTATTTTTCTAAAACTTGCTTCAGAGGTTGGTTTTTTTTCATTTCAGCACTTAAATACACAGAAAAGTATATGATGAGAAAAAATTCTGAACAGAACTTGCAAAAACCAATAACTTAGAAGTAAGAGTTAATTCAATCTCTCTAATTGGATTAAAGAATCCAGTTTGAAGTATTTTTGTGAAAAGCCCTGATTCTAACCTTCATATTAAAACATGCAGTTTTGCTGGATCCTATCCATGTCAGCACACTTATACAGTAAGAGCTAAATTCCAGGTTTTCTCTTTTTTGTTTGTTTTTTTAAGCAGAAATTCATAAAGTGAGAGCATTGGCCTGCCACACTCACAAAAGCAGTCATGGTCCATAAGTTCTGCAGTAGTAAACAGGTATTTGTGGCCAGTCCAGACTGGAAAAGCTACTGCAGTTTACCTTTCTTTTTGCTCTCGTCTCTTCCCCAGTCCAGGAGCCTCAACAAACTCAGCAAGATGAGAATTCCTGAAATTACACATCTGACTGCAGGATGAGGACCAACACAGCTGATTCTAACTAGAAGCTAAGCTTAATTTAAAGCTTTTCCTAAATAAAGTAATGACTAAAGAAAAGCTGAGCGTCGAGTTTTCCAAATTGCAATTCTGTGTACTTAACATGTCACAAACCAATCAGAGCATCAGTTAATGCAGGAAGAACCACTCTAGCACTAAAATCAGTTCAAACTCTCATCTTCAGGCTGTCAGTGAAAGCTTAGGGCACAAAAGGAATGCATGGTTGGGCCCCCCCAGACCTATGCATACTATACAGGGGACAGAACAGCTTGAACAAAAGACAAAATTGCACATCTGTGCAAACATTTCAACCAGGTTGTTTCATCCAGTTCTCTGCACACTCCAGCTCTTCCTGCTGACTGCACTTGGCTTATTCAAGAGAACATGGGGAAGCAGGACTCTATTTCAGGGAATGAAACTTTTTTCTGCAATTATCTTCCCCTTAGCTGACCACATCATAACAAAAAGTGCAATAACTTACAAACTTCTCAAACACCTATTAAAATTACACATTTTTAGGGAAACATATTCACTAGTTTAACCATAAAAATATTTCCCCAGGTAACAAACCTTAAAGCATTTGGTAACACAGTATTTCAATAATAATAAGGAAAAAACCTTTCCACTTGTTACAAAAGACAGAACTGTCAGAAGATTTTGCTTACTGTACACTATTTAACAGCTTTGCCATCTTGTGAAGACCATGCTGTAGTTAAGAATATAGCTATCATTTAAGATAAATGAGTATTGAAATACTAGACTGACTTTCTTAATCTTTTGCAAATGAAAACAAGGAGAAATCCAGGGCCATGTCATCCAAGAACTTGCAAGACAGTTTACATCCAGAGTCATAAGGAAGCACCACTTTCCATAAAGTACTTTTTATGTCTGTTCCTGAAAAGCAGATTTAATAGTTTTGGGAGAACTGCTAAAACAGATTCTCACACTAACTGCAGCTTGACTTCAAGAATTCAGGTCTGGGGATATAAGGGAATTTTGGGCAAAATTATACTTTGGAAAAAAAAATATGCAAAATTTGGTCCAAGCATCCAAAAAAAACCAAGGTATGTGGATCCTTCAGTGCCTAATGCTGCTGTTCAGTTGATCCTTAAAAAGAAAGCAGGCATACAGCAATAAGGAAGAGGGATTGCCCATGACAGGCACAGAACTGTGACAGAATAAAGTTTTTTCAGAAAGATGTATTAACTGTGATTCTGCCATGTGAGTAACTGAACTTGCACTAATGGAGAACCCTGAAACTTGTATACAATTGCCACAATAAATGATCTCCTATTTAAAAAACAGATCCATTTCTAATCAACTGTTTTACCAATCATCATTAGATATGTGAAAAAAAATAAAAAATCTTTTAAAAGAATTACAAAGACTGGACTGCAGTAGCAGCTACTCAAGCAAGATTCAAGCACAAGTTTAAAGGATGTTTCAAGCTGGGAATTAGCCTTCTTTGTCGAAAATTTGTACAACTTTCTCAAAAACCTAAAAAGATAAAGAAGAATTTTATGAAGTTACTCCAAGTTAAACCAACATAAACAGTACTTGACAGTACTTTTAAAAATATATAGGGGTTTTTTACAACATTCACAGTGATTCTTTAACAGCAAATATGGCATAAATTTTGGAAAGCAGACAGAAGAACAATACTACTTCAGAAGAGCAAAAGCTCATGAAAATGAAAAAGGCAAAACCCTGTTAAACACAGAAACACTGGAAATGTGTTTAGTCCAGCTCACACTCAAGCAGAACAAATCAATTTCCCAAAGTTATTCACATCTTACTCAGTCCTTCAAGAGTCAAATCACGAGTCCCACAATCTGCCTGAGTAATAACATCAGTGCTTAATTAGCAGGCTAATCACACAGACAAACACACACACATCTCAGAAGAATGCCAAAAATATGCACCCTGCCACCCTGTCATCCCCATGGTTTCTTGGCTTAGATACTTACTTCATCAACAGATTTAGAGGCATCCACTTTTCTGACTTTTCCCATTCTCTCATACAAATCTATGATAGGCCTAGTAGACTGCAGATATGTATGAATTCTAAGAGAAAGCACAGGGAGAAAAAA
>VRYO01002482.1:14351171-14380709 GCA_009812075.1 Sialia sialis
GCAGGGTGTCAGGTTGTATTCTGACTTTGTCGGGGTTTAGTGTTGGTTTCTTTGCAGTACTATATTTCTATTTTAATTTTCCCAGTAAAGAACTGTTATTCCTAATTCCCATATCTTTGCCTGAGAGCCGCTTAATTTTAAAATTATAACAATTTGGAGGGAGAGGATTTACATTCTCCATTTCAAAGAGAGGCTCCTGTCTTTCTTAGCAGACACCTGTCCTCCAAACTAGGACACATTGCAACAGAAAAACTCAGGGAACAGCATATTGCTAGTGATGGATCTGTTCCATCTTCAGCGTGCAATCTGACAATACAGCACATGACACACACAGTAAGAATCAGAGTCATTAAGGATGGAAAAGACCTCCAGGATCATCAGCTCCGGCCTTTGACCAAACACCACTGTGACAACTTAACCAAAGCTTTAAGTGCCACATGCAGTCGTTTCTTGAATGCTTCCATGAATGGTGACTCCACCACTTCCCTGAGCAGCCTGTTCCAGTGTCTAACACACATTTGAGTGAGGAAATTCTTCCAGCTGTCCAACCTGAACCTCCCCTGGTGCACCTTGAGGCCATCTCCTCTTGTCCTGTTGCTGGTTGCCTGCGAGAAGAGGCTGACTCTTGTAGTACAAACTCCTTTCAGGAAGCTGAGAACGACAAGGTTTCCCCCAAGCCCCTCTTTCTTCAAGCTAAACACCCACAGTTCCCTCAGCTGCTGCTCACAGCACTCACTCGCCAGACCTTTCACCAGCTCCATTACCCTTCTCTGGACCTTCCAGCACCTCAATGTCTCTTTGAGGTGAGGGGCCCAGAACTGGACATCCTTGGGTAAAATGCTCAACAGGGCTTTGGTCAGGTTATCTGGGTACAGTTTTCAAAAGAAATTCTGTTATGTTTGGAAACAAAACAAGACAAAAATTTTGTTTAATTACCTACTTAAAGAAAACACATAGGGTGATTGAAGGTCCTTTGGAGCTGGAGGGATGTTCAAAATACAGGGTAAGTGAGAAATCCCTCTGTTCATGTCGTAGTTCTGGCACCAGCTTGGTGAAATCACCTATAAAACAGCAGCTGCAGAAACAGCCCTGCTGCCCCTGCTACCTCCTTCCCTGGGATGACCCTTGGGGAAAGCCAGTGACTTCCAAGGATGACGTGGTAAATGAAGGTAAATAGCTACATGAGTGCCACCCTCTGTCACACCACATAGAGTAAACAGAGAGAGCAGAGAGATCAGGTTCAGATCTAGCAATCTGATAGCAGTGTGCAGGAAAACACATACCACTGCTCTTTCACCTCAAACCACAGCTAAAATAGTCACTTATGAAGAGCACTGATGGAAATTCTCAGGTATTTATCATTTTAAATAGATACCTAGTGCAAGCACACACATACATTCCTACCAAAGAGAAATGCATTGTTATAAAGGAAATTTCACAGCTCAAAATAATAATTTTCTCAGCTCATTTAACACTGCAAGAAAATAACAAAGTGCACTATGCTCCTCAACCAAATACAAGTCCATCAAAAAAGGCAATAAAGACATCTCCTTGGTGATTACCTAAGGCTAGCTATATATCCAAAACACAGCACACACATACATTCTCATCTGAAAGTTTTTACACAAAACAAAAGCAGCAGCAAAAAACCTCAGGGTTATCAGTTTGGCTGCAGCAGCATCCAAAGCAAATTTCAAACAAGGTGTCTGAGAGGCATAATAATGTGACTACACACTTGGTGAGGCTGTGAACTTAGGATTTAAAAACTTGGCTACTGAACTAAGTACAACAGAAATATTACACAACCCACTAAGTGACTTTGAAACATTTCAGTTGCTTTCCAATTTCACCCACAAAAGCATGGAAAGTTAGTTCTGCCATAGTCATAATTTAAGAAGGGATATAATTACCTAAATCTCCAAAACTGTACACAGTTGGCAATAAACAAGCAAGATTTTTCTGTAAGTGTGAAGGAAAAGCTTCACAGACGTCCTCTGTAAGCTCACTGTACTTTTGCTTTAATGTACATTGCATTTGGATATGCCTAACTAATTGCAAATCTAAATATTTATAACCTAGAGAAGCCATAAACCAGAATAAATTGTTCCTTATAAGCAAGAAACATTATTGTGCTGAATGCTAAATTAACATCTAGTTCTTCTTGCTAAAGTTACAGAATGATGATTTTTTTAACATCAGGTTTCTACGAGGGAGAAAACAGGAGGAAAATATAATCCCTTAGGTTTTAGAGGATTACCAAACCATTTAATTTTCCTTAGCATTTCCCTCTTCATGCATGAAAACAAAATTGAGTCAGACAAATTTTGGAATTCTCTGTCTTTTGCAACAGCAAACTAAAGTAGTTTTTAACAGCGGAACTGGAAAGTAAAAGAAGTGTTTAAAAGTGCTGTTGTACAAACTGTTGTTTGAGATAATAATAAATTATATTCAAGACTAACCCTCAGAATGGCTTAACCAGGCAATAAGAAAAACAAACCTCTCCTTCAGGGGCAAAACATCTATTTGTTAACTGTACTGAGCCAGGAGCCAAAGAAAACACGTGGGTTTAAACAATGCAAACAAGGAGGAAAAACGGCTTGGCTGCTGCTCCACATACAGAAGCCTTCAGAGATGTGGTGCTCGTGCTACCCTTGCCAGTTTTAATCAAGGTATTCAGGGCATAAAGTTTTCTTTCATTTTAGGTCATAGAAACCCTCAGGAGCAAGAGGAGAAGAGACAAAACATGGGTTAAGACACTCTCGGGTCTTGACAAGGTCTGCCTTGTGGCAGCAGGGCTTTCCAGCAGTGCCAAGCACATCTTGATGCAATCCCAGAACGTGACTCGTTGCCACTCCCTCCTAATCCTTCTCTGTAATCAAAAAGTGAGCAGGACTGTGGTTGCCAAACAATGAAAAAGCAGTTTTCCCCAGCTCTTACTAGGCACATAATGTCAGACTGAAAGGACGACTTGGAAAAAAAAATTAGGTCAAAAAAATTTCCGAATGCTTCAATGCCAAGCACCTAAAATCTGGAGAGATTTTAGTATTACAGAGAAGATAAAAGAAAAAGTAGAATTTACTATTCTGAAATGTTTTTCAAAGATAATGTTTTCTGGTATGTGGTCAGACTGGTGTGATCTAGAAGATGAAAAGAAGATTAAATTGGTAAATTACTATTACACAAGTTATCATTACACAATTAGTGCAAATCCTTGGGGCTGTGATTATTTGTTCCCATTCAGGACATTTGCTGAGGGTTTCTCTCACCTAAAATAAAAGAAAATATTTTGCCTCAAATACCTTAATTAAAACTAGCAAGATTAGCGTGAGCACCACATCTACCTTATACACAAGTTCTCATTCTTTTTAAAACCATTTTTTTGAAGTGTGGGCCTCCCAAAAATCAACTGTGAATAAAAAATGCTGCACCACTTGAGACATCCTCTTTTGCTTTAAAAAGATAAAAAAATATAAATTTTTTTTAAATGCCAATGAAATGGAAAGGTTAGCTCAAGTTTCCATCAATCCCATCACAGGAGCAGGGATAGAGCAAACAGCAAGTGAGAGAGCAGAAGCCAAGAAGCAAGAGAAACACAAATTACTGCTCTGACCTTGACTCCTATCTTGGCTTATCATTGTTAGTTTGAAAATGAAAGTCACTGGGCTTAAGATTTAAACAAATAAAATACAAACTTTTATTGCCCTAGTTCTGACCTGTCATATCTCAGGCAACCTTTATAAACAACCAAAATTTGCTACATACACCATTCAAGAACTAGTTAAAATAAAAACAGAACTGTGCAAAGCCTGCAGCCTTTGGGTTTTGTTTTTTTTTTAACTTAGAAAGCTTTTGTCTGTCCTACTAGCAAACAGAATTAAATCTTTGAGGTACAGACTAGAATGTAGTAATGACCTTCTGTCTGTTTATTCCAATTAAAAAATGGAAAAAATTTTCTTAGTTGAGATATGTTCCTGTGTCTGGGAAATAAAAACTAACAAAACTCCACATTAGCAAACCAAAACACACAGAGAGAGGGGGGCAAACAGAGCACCCTGGGTGCTTCAGGAGCACTGGCTCAATACAAGGCACTCAGGATATTTAGCAAAGTCCAAAATTTAATGCCTAGTGTTCTGCAAAATGGAAATGTTCAGGGATAAATCTTCAGGGGGTAGATTTTAACACTCACCATGTTGTTTAAAAAAAAGCTCCAAAGTTCAGAAATATAAATTTATATTCTAAAAATCAACTATGCGAGCTTAAGGCTAAGTAGAATACTAATATCTTACACTCATTATAGAGATTTCGGAAGCTAAGTTTAAAGCAAACAATTTAAACTCTGTTTTTATATCAAGGAAGTTAACGCTGTCTCTCAGCAGACTTCTAGGAGACAATTAACACATGACAGCAAAACCTAAATCCTCTGCTGCTTTCAGAGGAGCATTTCTGACACAATGAATTATTCTTTGCATTGTTTCCTTCACCCTAGGAAATCTCCTTATCATATATCCCAAAGCAACTTAACAGCTTTTTCCACTTGGATATTCACTTATGCTCTTATAAAAACGAGAAGGCTCAGCATCCCACTTTGTGGAATTAATTTTAGATATAACCACAAACACATATGTGGTGGAGGTGAATTATATTTTAGGTACCCAGTGAACAATGTCTTGCATATCCCAAATCTCTACAGATCACTTTGCCAAAACAAACGGACAAAAAAGTACAACTCAAATCTTGCTTGGAATAAAGACAACTGATTTAGTTATTATTCTTCCCACCAACCAAAGAGCTTTGCATCTCAGGCAGAGGTTATAAGGATTTAAAATTTAAGCACAAGAAAGCATATTTTGTGCAGATTTGCTGAATGCTTTTTCTTTCCTTGACTTTACCGTAATGACTTTATACCCAAAGTCCAGAAGTCAGCAATAAAGCACATTTCATTATCTCACAGTCACTGTGGAAAGCATGAAGGTTATTGCAAGAACCTGCATTCAAATGACATCATTCAACTATAGCCCAAATATTCTGCCTCACATGACAGCTATGCAACAGTCCCAGGTGATGGCAAGCTCCACCTAACAAAGCTGAGGAAGGTTTCAGGAGTTAATCTGCAGAGCTGGAAGGGAGAGGATAAGAACTTAAGAGGGAATTCTGCTTCATCCCTCTCTAAATAGGAGGAACTGCTCCAGAACAGCAGCAGTTCTGCTGCATTTGCATTTCCCTGACAATTCTGTGTCTGTGGAACACACAGGAGTCGAGTCTTCCCCTCCATATCAGAGAAAAGCAGCCTGGTTCAGCTGTCTCATCCAACCTTATCTGTGGAGATAAAGAATCCTAATCACTTACCCACTGCTCCCTTTCTTGCATTGTGTCAATATCCATTTCCACTTGTTATTAGGTCTTCTTCCCTCCAATAATTTCTCCATTTGTGTCCAAATTTGGCATGAATACATGCCTTCTGCACATTCAGGGACTCCAGCACACACATACTGAGTAGTTATGATTTAGGTTAGTACTTAAGAAATATATATTTCACCCACAACATGGGATATCCACCTCCCTTTTTTGGGAACATAAAGCAAAGTCAGCAAAAAAAATTACAACACTTCTTTGAGAAATCATTCCCAGGTAGTAAGTACATAATATCCCCTTTACAAAACACAGACACCCTTGGTTTTTAATAAAAATGGTTGGATGTTAAATTCATACAAGAGCTCACCTCAGCCAAATGAGACTTCTTCCACATGTGATGTGCTCTGTCCCAAATCTCCAGTATGAATAGCAACCAAGACATATTTATAGCTCATACTGACTTTTTGTTCAGCACAACCTTCAGCTCTACTTCAGCAAGATACTGGGTCAGATTCATTCCAAATGTAAACTAATATTATTTCATCATTTGCAACCCGGATGAATGAGGTTTATTATTACTCAGCTACAGCCCCCTTTTCTCTGTGGCAAACTGCCAACGGGGTTTAAAACACAAATAAAAAGACACTTTCAACTTAAAGGCAGCATTGACTGCACACAGGGCTCTCTGGGGGCTGCCAGGGGCCTCACTGAGGATTTGTGCTTAGAAAAGCTGCTGCTCTCCAGTACTTCTGCTGTGTTTCACCCACACTTCCCTGTTTGTGTGCCCTTTTTCTGAAGTTTTCCAGCATGCTCGTATCAGTCCAACTGTTCTTTAAACTGCCTCAGAGCCTCTCTGCCTCTCAGTTTAGCCAGTGACTCTCATGGAGGTGTCTGAGCCAGCAGGAAGGTTCTTCTTTGCCTTCAACAGGTCTGACTGCCTTCTACTGTCAGCTCACTGACTTCAATAAACTTCTTTCCATGTAGTGAACAGGATTAGCAGAATTAAAGCAAATTTGCATTTATTTGAATTGGGATTTCCCTTTCCAGGCTTAAGAGAAGAAAATAAATACTGCACAAGCAAGGTTTTTCTTTTTCCCTTTCTAGCTGGAAATACGATTTGAGCAGCGATGGCTCATTTGAACTCCTTCTAATAAAGTGGTCTTTATCCAATTATATCAGCCTATCCAGTCATGGGCATTTATCCTCCTAAACACAGGCCAGCAGCCACACAAGGTACTTCAGCCCTGAGGCTACACTAACGCTTTGCTGAAAGCCATTAATGACAGCCTACAAGGTTCCCCTAGAGTTTGAGCCCATTTGTTTGCTGCATGCCAGGGGCTGAATTTGACCTGACCCAAAAGGTTTTATGAGCACTGTGAGCCTTCCATCCCCACAATTTAATTTAATGAATATGCTGGTTTGAATGCAAGTCTGTAATTTGAGGTTTAAATCCTTCAGAGCTAAAGTTATAACGGCATTTTTTCAGTCTGGACCAAATTCACTTAACTTAGTTATACCAAACTGAGGTCTGGGATGCAACAGCAGCGTGGATAAACTGTAACAGCAATCCCAGAGCACCACCAGAACAGAGTACACACACAGTGTGTCTGTTCCAGGAGTTTTGGGGCTCTTTCCCAAAAATAGTTTCAGGAACAGGGGCATCACCACAGTTCTCAGCCATGCCTTTCAGTGAAGTTATGGATAAGCTTTGATCCTATATGGCTTTTAATAAGAAAAGTACATACAACTGCTCGGTTAAAAAAAAAATAGGGGGAAAAAAAAAGATAAAAGAGCTGTTTCAAATCCAGCATACACACGTTTGGAAACATTCAGCCCTAACTTCTTCTTCCTAATTATTTCTGTAATTATTCACCTGGATGCACTGTAATTACCCCTGCGGTTTTTGGTACTACACCATGGACTATCCACCCTTCTTTCTCAGATATTTGTTGTCTCAAAAGGCTGGAAAAAATGTATTTGGAAAATGGAAAATTCGATAATATAACTGAAAGTTTAGTAAAATTCTACTGTCAAAGAAGGAACAAGATGAACAATCTTTGAGCTCTATCATACTGTGCCACAGGAAAAAAAAATCATTCTATTTTTAACATATTACTTCCACAACTTAACTGAGGTGGCACTGAGTAAAAAAAGCCAACACCCTGCCATGTCTGCTGTAGCAGCTGTAACATTTATGGGACAGGCCTCGGGAGACACGGACCTTGATCCATTGGAAGTGCACGTATTCCCAATGGCTATCAGACACCTCAGCGTGTTTCCCAGCTGCCTGAGCATCCGGGTGGCAGCTCCGGAGCCACCGACGTGGCCGTGAGGACGTGTAAGGAGCCACCCACTCGGGACGGGCCTGACAGGGCAGCACCACAGGAACGGGCTCCTGCTCCGGGTACAGCGGGACATCCCGCTGGGGCAGCCTCCACAGCACCCAAGTGGATAAAAAACCCCGGTGGTGTCCCTGCCAGTGCAGGTTAACCCACCAGAGTGTGATCCCGCGGGGCTGAGGGAAAAGGCCAAGTGGCCTGACAGAAGCTGGACTGGAGAATGGAGGGGCTGGAGTGTGGGCTGCCCCACCACTTCACCCACCGAAGTGGAGATGTGGGACAGTTATTTTTTATTTATCGCTCCGAAGGGCCGAGGAATGGATGGAGGCGCGACAAGAGGGGGGGTCCCGCCACCGAGCAGACCGGGACACGACCCCCAAGATGGTCACGGACCCCACAGGGGGATCCTACAACTCCCGGGGCCCCCCGCGGCCGGGTCGCACCCCTGCGCCTCACCTCCACGATGCGAGCGCACTGCGTCCCCTTGCCCGCCCCGGGCCCGCCGAGGACGAAGACGACGACGGGCTTCATGAGGAGAAGGAGGCGGCGGCGTTGCAGCAGCAGGACAGCGGCGGCGGGGCGGCGGCCGTGGGGCGGCCGAAGGGCGGGCGGGGAGCGGCAGGGCCAAGGCCGGGACTGTGACCGGGACTGGGACTGTGGCACCGCTGCCGCCGCGCTGTCCCCGCGGAGGGAAAGTGCTTCCGGGTCCCGGGCGGGGCGGGGCGGGCACGTGGGCGCGGGGCTGGCGGCGGTGGATCTACCGGGACTCACAGCCCCAGACCCCATATGGGGAAGGCCGAGGCCGGCGCGGCGCTCCAGCGGGGCCGGGCGGGTCGGTTCATTGTTCGCCCCGCCACAGCCCTTTCCGGCATAGCACGGCCTGGACCGGCGGCAGCGGCGGCGCTCCCGCTGCTATGGCAACGCCGCCGCATCACCGAACTACGCCTGCGCATTCACCGCCTCTTTGGCATTTTTAAACCCCCTGCGCGCGCGCTGGCGGTTGGTTTCCCCGGGGCTCGCTCTGATTGGCCGAGCGAACCGTTCCCCGCCGCGCGCTGATTGGGCCGGTGCGGGCGGAGGGGGCAGTTTCTGCGCTCTGATTGGTCGGCGTGCACAGAGGGCCGGCCAGGGCCGCAGAAGGCGCCGGGGCGGGCGGGACGCGGCGGGAGCGGTGGTGCCGCAGTTGGAGCCCGAGCCGCCGGCGTCACCGGCACCGCTCCTCCCTCACGGCCGAGCTGGGGGCTGCAGCCCTCGGGCCCCGCGCTGGGGAGAGGGAGAAGAGGCGAGGACAGAGTTGCGGCCCGGATTCCGTTCGGCCCAGCGCGGATCTGAGGTACCCGCTGGCAGCGGCCGCAGCACCGCCGGTGCGGCCCCTCTGCGAGTGCGGCTCTGCGTGTACAGAGCTGTGGGAGGAAGATGGAGGGGTGGAGTTCTGCTTCGTGCTTGTCAAGTTAAAATACTGGGGCTTTAAAAAAAAAATACACCCTTTTACAAACTGAAGTTTGAGGTTTATTTGGGCGTTTGGTTTTTAAGGGGAATTAATGAACTGCCGCTGGAAGCATCAGAGGTTGCCGAGTTCCTTGGAGGATTGCCTTAAAAATAAAGTCCTTTCCTGGCAAGTTGAAATGCAGAGGAAGCACCTTTGCTTGGCAAGGTTTCATGCTTGAGATAACTACAAAGAGACTTCTTGCTTATTTTTTAGAAGCTATTGAGGTATTTGCCAAATTATGTGGGCTGTCAGTTGTTCTGTATGTTGCTTTGTTTAGGAACCTCAAAAAAATCTAATCCTGCTCGTGTAAATAAGTTAATGTGATTACATACTAATTTCTGCAGGTCTCTTTGAAGTTTGATTGTAAGTTTTGCACTATACTATTTGAGTTAAGCCAAGGCTTTATTTTGGAATTCTTCAAAGTTTTGTAGATTAAAATAGGGCTTTGGGAAGCTGATCTTGTGTTAAATTTGCTAAATCAGTTTGTTGGGTTTTTTTTTTGTGCCGTGAGAATTTCTAATTAGTGATAATTCTTTTTCTCACTAAACAATATTCAAGCAGCTTTTCTTTCAGCTTTATCTGCAAGCTTGTGTTTTGCTCTACACGTCTTCCAAGGTTCCACAGAGAAATTGTGGACACAGGGACAATAAAGGTTTTGTGTTGACTTCGTAACTCTGACAACTTCACAGGACAAAGTTTCTGCTTTGTTGGCCTGGACTTGAAACAAACAAAAAAAAAATACCAACAGTTTATGTATCCTGTTTCTTGGTTTTCTTACTGTGTCATGCCTTTATTCCTTCTTTTAAATATTGTAAGATAATGATGTACCTTAATCCATTGCTTTTATCTCTGATCTTCCCAGATTTGTTCCCGAAAGGATGGTCCCTTTCAGTTTTCCTCTGTCCAGGTGTGCACTCTGGGACCCAGTCCCCATGGGTGATGTCATTGGTGCACACATCACCTATTACAGGTATCAACAAGCTTCTTGGGGAGCTAAAGCTTAAAATAAATTATGGATTGTGTGATGGGAATCCTCACTTTGTCTTTTGATTCTGTTGTGTGACAAGGCCCAAAGGAAAAGGAAGCAGTGTGTTTGTTATAAGGGATTTTCACTGGAAAGATTTCAGTTTCCATTCCTTTCCTTTGTCCAGTGGCTTGAAGGTGATCAGTCTAAAGAAACTTTTCAATTTTCTTCCCATATGGATCAGTGACACCTTTAAAAAGCAAGCATTAGGAAGAATTTGTGACTTAAACTTGCTTATTTTCTCTTTTTAGAAACCCCAGACTGTCTCTGGTGGAGAAAACCTTGCGGCTTGCCTATCGCCATGCTAAGCAGAATGAAAAGAAATCGTTTTCCTGTTTTTTGCTTGGCACCCTGGCAGTAGATGAAGGTAATTTAAATTAATTAATTAAGAATTACCTCTGCATGAGGAGCCTGAGCTGTTGCTCTTGGACTCTAACTTTATTTCTTTCTTTTGAAGATGAGGAAGGCGTAACTCTGACAATCGATCGTTTGGATCCCGGCCGAGAAGTTGCTGCTGGTGGATCGGGCAAAATTCCAACTGCATCCCTTCCTGGAGACTTTGTGATTCCATGTACAGTTAATGCCTGGGGACCTTGTCCAGATAATATAATAGTGCACAGTGTTGAGGATATCAGCTTGGCTTTCAAGGTAGGCAGCTCTCAGCAGCTTTTGGGTCTCTTCAGCAGTGAGCTGTCTGCCAGGCTGGACACAGGACTATGCACAGAGCTTGATTTTCAGCACAGGTTATGGCTGAAGCAAGACTATGCAGTTAATTGTGTGAAATGAGCTGCTTGAGTGTCATTGAGAAGTGTATTGTAACTGTTAAAATCAGTTAATCATCACAGGTATTTAAGGATCACACAGTCTTTAATCTTGGACAAAAATCTTGCTGGCTGACCAAACTTTTTCAGCTGGTCTAACCACCTAAACCAGAAAAACAAAAGTGATTGCAGCAAACTTCCTTCAACAAGAAACACAGCTTTTTTGTCTTTTTTTTTTCCCCCTCAAAACTGTCATTAATCAGTTGCAGTATTTGGGCAGTTGTTGCTGAAGTGTTGCTAGGCAAGTGACCCGCCCAAAACAGCAGCCATAGCTGAAATGTACTCTAATCCACTAAATACACTTTCCATTCCTGTAGACTTCTCCCTGTAGTTACTGTAGTGTGTATTATTCAATACAAATTAAGCCTGCTTCACATCATGATGATACATAATATGATAATATATTATCATGATATGTTAAATTGCATATTTGTTGAATGCAAGTAAGAAAACTTTGGCAAATCAGCTTGAGCCTTTTAGTTGTGTTATTAATTTTTATATAACTGGAGTAACCCCAGGTTTTCTAATACATCATAAAACAATGCTGTGGTGTGCATAGCTAATTTTCAAGTCTATTCTGCATTATTCATTATGTTCAGTAGAGCAGTGATCTTTGCAGACCTGGGTTAAAGGCTTTTTTGTATAGTACCTACTGCAAGAGTAGCTGTGATGAATGATTTGAGTTCCTAGTGTAATTTAATACATCTTGAATCATGGTAATTGTATGAAAATAATGTAGTGTATTTAATTATTTTTGTTTTTTCCTTCTAGGGTCTGCAGCAGAGTCTATGCAGCAAAGAATCTCTGGATCTTTCTAAACTGCTCACTGTTAGAGCTCACATTGTTTTCACAGGAAACCTGGATAATCTCCACTTCAGTTTTCGCTGGGCTTCTCTTACTGTGGCAAATATTTTGGAATACACCCCTGTGAAGTCTGTCCCAATTATTCCAACAGCCCTAGCAAGAAATTTGAACAGTCCTATGAGCATTGCACAAGTTCAAGGAACTTACAAATGTGGGTGAGTAAAGCTGTCAAAGTAACCTGGCAGTTTCTTGCCTTTCCTGAAGGAGGTGGGTAGGAGAGATCTCAACTGTGCTTTGCTTTTTAGTAAAATAACTGGAATAAAAATGGCATGTCTTCTGGCCTTGGAAATTTATTAAAAGTTATATAATAAATGCTATTAAAAGAAACAGGAAATGGGGTGGAGCAAAAGCATTAACTGGTTGAGTAGGAGTTTTTGCTTTTGGCCTCAGTGAAGGGATCTTCCTACTGAGGCAGAAGAACACAACTCTTTAACATAATAAATATAAACAGCTTCCAGCTTTTTAAACATCATCAGTGCTTGCCCTACAATGAAAATCAGATTAATGCAATCACAATTTATTTGTGCTTCTGAGATTGTATTGGGGAGACATCATTCTGACTGCTAACAAAATTAGTAGGATGAACTAAGGATACATCAGGGAAATAATCTCAAACAACTGGATGTCATTTTATTTGGACAGGGACTTTATAAAAGCCTCTCTGAAAGTTACTCTTCAAATTTGACATTACTTGCACTTTGGGATGTGTTATAAATATTAATTCTAGGATTCACTAAAATACTTGCAAATAGTACAAGTAAATTTTGTCCTTGATAACTCTGATACACAGGGAATTGCTGAAATGCTGGAGAGTTGCTGTTAAAGTGTGTGGAGTAAGAGTAGTTTTGATCTTTTATTTCCTTAAATTAATTTTCTTACAGTATTTTCTAAACTCTTCTCTTCAGGATTTTTTTATTCTGAAAAACTGCCTTCCAAACACAATCAAACCCAACTTTTGTTTTCTTTCAGCTACCTCAGTATGGACCAAACACGGAAATTGCTTTTGCTGCTCGAGTCTGATCCCAAGGCTTATGCTCTGCCATTAGTTGGAGTGTAAGTGTTTGTCCAGATTAATACACACATCGATTTGAGATTTATCTGAGGGATTACATAGCAAAAATGTGATAGCATAGCTGTCTCTAATTAGATTTTTCTTTGTTTTTAGTTGGCTGAGTGGAGTTACTCATATCTACAGTCCTCAAGTCTGGGCCTGTTGCTTGAGATATTTGTTCAGTTCTTCAATTCAAGAAAGGCAAGTCACTTTTATAGGTAAAACATAGAAGCTATTGGCTGCCTAAAAAAGTGTTCCACAGGAATGCATGACAACATGGGCTCTGCTCAAAGATATTTGGGGAAATTTTGTGATATGTGTTGTATAGAGGTAAGGCTGTCTGGTTTAAGTGGTTTTTTTTGGTTTTGGCTTCTGTGACTGAAATGTTGGAAAGCTGAGCTTCTATCTCAAAGTCAGGAGAGGGTAAACATTAATATCATTAAGGTCACTGCATTTTAGTTTAAATAAGAAGCCGCAAGCAGGAAACAGTAGTTTAAATAGTGATGAGGTTTTATTTTTGAATTTTTCTTAGGGGTATTTCCTTTAAGTCTTCTTCCTGCTTGTGCCTGACCAACATATTGAAGATATTGATTTGTATCCTATGCTGTCCTGTTATCTTCCTGTTAAACGTTCAGGTTTTTGAGGAGTGTTTGCATTCTGGGGTATTTTTCATTGTGATATTAGTGGGTAATTATTCCTCATTGTCTATATCTTGTAATATTTGCTGGGTTCTATTTGTATGGAGCTGGGAGAGAGTTCAGGTGTTTATAGTTTGAAACTGCACCTCAGGTGAATGAGACTCTAAAATATTCTGTATGCATAAGCACTTCTTCTGGTTGACCACACTTATTTTTAAATTATGAAATACAACCACGTTCGGTGACCAGATGTGTCTGCAATTACAAAATAGACTTGTTTCCCTTAACAACTGAAATCTGTCCAAACACAGATAAGAGACCAATTAGATTATTAGATAGGCAAGTTGGATGCTTGACTCTCATTAACTTTCACTGGTGCCGTCGTGGAAGTGGATTAGGGAGATTTGATGAACCATGCAAATAGCATTAACCTCTGCAGGCTAACTGCTTAATCTGTGCATCATACATTTTTAACTCTGAGTTGTAAGTATAATTTTGAAGTTGCATGAACGTGTTTTTCAAGCATCCTGTTTATACTAGGTTTTTTTATCATGTATATTATTTAATGAAAAAGCAAACGAATGAAAACCCCCACAAACAAGCATGTTACAAATGGTATAAAAAGAAAAACTGTTCTAAAAGTAGTACTACCTTTTCCTGGAAACCTACACTGTTATTATCCTTCAACTTGTGTTAAATGCTGATTTTTACTTGCTATTCTCAACTTGTAGAAAAAAAACCTCTTCAATATAATTTTCCTTTTAAAAAAAGTTTGCTAATGAGAATATTTTTTGAATGTTTAGGGATAAGTGTGTCACCAAGTGTCTTTACAATGCATCTTCAACTGAAAACTGAAAATAAAACACAATATCATTCTTACAGATGTTTTCTTCTGTGTTATGTTTGAACTCTTCCAGGAATTCATTTAAAGTACAAAGCTCTTGTAAATGTTTGAAATACAAAGGAGATGAATTATTCCCATTTCTCTACTATTCTTGTATATGGCTACAGTCATAAATCCATCTATCTACAGCTCAGCACCACTCAGAATGCTGTGATTCACCAGTTTGCTAAATTGTGTGGGAATTTGCTCACTGTGTTGAAAATCTAAGGGCCTTCTTCATGTTTAAGTAATTTAAAGAATTTTTCTTCTATTTTAGGGTTTTTTCAGAATCTGGGAGTTTTCTTATTGTGCTGTATTCGTTGACACACAAGGAGCCAGAGTTTTATGAGTGTGTTCCGTGCCGTGGGCAGACTGAGCTGGGATTTCAGATCCTGACTTGTCATGAAACAGTTCACCTCTTCAAAGTAAGTGTCTTGCTTTCCTCCTGCATTAAAATTGCCTTAAAAAACTTGTTATGATGTGACCCAAACGGATGTGCAGTGTTTGAGAATGATGTAGCTCTATAAAGCTGCTTTTTCCTAGAGACTACTGTAAATTCAGTTTGTCCCTCAAATTGAGAAGTTACTTCCAAAGTCAGCACTGCTCACTTTTCTGATAGCCTTAAACATCTGTCTTTTAAGTACACTGTGCTATGTTGTAGTTGGTTAGTGTTCCTTCCTTCCAGTGACCTTCTGGCCTTCTGAGCAGAGACTCAGATTTCCTGCAGCATTTGTTACTCTGGTGTGCTGTGTTCACCTTGGCCACATCTAACAGCTGCTCTGGGAGATGCTTGCTGGAGAGCAAAGCTGAGTGTTGTGCTTTGCTTGAAGTTGAATGCAAAAAGGAATTTAGAGGTTACCAATTTCATCAGAGTTTTATCAATGGCAAGTTTTCTCTTCGTGCAAAGTCACTCTCTGAGAGAATTTGATGATTCAAGTCTAGGACATGGCTAGTAAGGCTTGAGGAAGTTCTAGGAAGTCGCAGTTCCTTATGTGCTTTTTCCTAGGCTTGTGCAGAACCTGAATTTGTTAATTTGCTCAGTACATGCTGCTGTGTCTGTCAGAGAAGCAGTGAGTGTAATGTGTGTGCTATGCTGTGTACTCAATTCTCTTCCCAATTGAATTTCCTTGTTCAGGGCTTTCTACCTTTAGCTTAGCTTTCTGAAGACAGCAGATCTCTCCAGAGAATCTCACCTCTGTGGTCTCGAGGAATTGCCCAGCTGTGGTGTATGAAACAGCGCAGGAACGTTTGCTGCTTCCTGTAGTGGTGACAGCCCTGGAGGAGTCTCTGAGCAGTTAGAATGAGGAAGCATCTGCTCGTGGCTATAATTAGCCAAACTACTCTAGTGTTAAACAGGAAGGGAAGTTGCCTGCTTCCTTGTAGTGGTGAAAAATTTGAAAGCAGAGGACAAGCAGCAAATAATCATATAGATGTCCTTAAAGCTGTTTCTTTAGGAGTAGTACTTCAGTGATTGAAAGTTTAAAAGTTTCATGCTTCACAAATATGGAATATTTCATTCCAGAATGTTGAACCATCAGACAAGAGTCCTATCCAGTTTGAGTTGAGTGGAGAAAACCAAAATGCAGAAACTGAGTTCTTCAGCAGAATTTGCAGGAAACTTCCAATCAAAAGGTAAATACCTCAGATGCTATTTATGTAGAAAAATACAGTATTTATTGGATGAGGTTTTTGATCTCTTCTGTGCTATATTCTCTTGCATTAAGATGTATATGTGCTTTTGTTTATTCCTAGAGCTAATATTTTTCAGGTAAGATGGACAAGCTGACTGTATTAAAAAAAACCTACTTGATACTGGTGGTTTTAATTTATGCAGTGGATGTTTCTAAAAAGGCTTCCTCACTGATGAGGCTTAGTTTGCTGTATTAAGCTTTAAGTGAGATCTGTCCTTTGAAGCAAATCTCTAATTGAAATCTACTTAAGTCAGAAAAAATTCCTTTTTTTTCTTCCCACTTTTCAGAGCTCCAAGACCTCGATAGGCTGAAACTTGGTGATTTCTAAGAACCTGGCTTATCCATCACATTTTTATCTATGACTAGAAGTTAGCTTTTCTTTTCCTTCAAACATTACAATCTTTACTGTAACACCTCCTATCTTTTTATTATAAATCAGTGCTTTGTTGTTAGAATGTCATTTGAAAGGTGTGTTTGTATCTTGTTTCCCAAAAGCAGCATTTGTATTTTCATTGTTTGATTTTTAGAACTGTTTGCTGGGTGAATTCCCCAGCTAACCAGGGAGAAGATGGATAACAACTGTTTATTAGAAAAATGATGTACACTGAAAAACATGAAATTTCATGTTACTGCTGCCAGATCTGACAAGCAAACACTTTTACTTTGATTTATTTTGGTTTTAGTCTTCCCCAGGGCTCTTCACCCAGCAAGTTGTCAGCAAGTGATCACGACTCTGGTGTGGAAGATGAGGATTTGTCCCCTAGACCAATTCCAAGTCCTCACCCAGTGAGTCAACAGGTAACTAAAGAAATAGTTGCTCTGGGTATCTTAGATGTGACACTTAGCAGCAAAACTCTTTGTAAGGGAACTGGAGAGTGTAAAGCTTCTCTCTCAAAGTGCTAACAGGGGAAAACAGAATTGAAGCAATGAACCAAGAGTCCCACTCTTTCTCTAGTTAATCTGCCTTTTTTTTCCAGGATTCTAGATGCTTTAATTCTTATATGTGCTATGATTTGGGAACAGAGAGAGTAGTTACTACTTCAGGAGTCACTGTTGTTGAATGGCAGAGCTGTAGTGTCTGAGACAGAGACAGCAAGCTCTTGTGGGTTTTTGTTTCATTTACCCAAAAGATCTGCTCGGTCTTCTTCCTTTTTTACTGAAGTGAGTACAAATGCAATAAACACTGGCCCTTGTACAGCATAAATCTATCAGGTTGTGATAATTGTGTATAAAGTATGTTCTATTGCAGCTATCTCCTGAATCTGAGAATAAAAAGAGGAACATCTAGAAGGGCAATATCCATATTCTGAAATGTACTCCCAAATGACATGGAGCATTCATTTGGTAGACATGGCTGTTATTCTGTATGAAAGTGATTTTTTTTTTTTTCTTTTCTTTGAGAATGATCCTAGAGATCTTGCTGGTTTTTCTGGGCTCTCCAATCTTTGTTTAGTATGGGGTTGGTTTGGAGCTGATAATCATCATATATTTTTAAATGAAAAACATTTTCTTTGAGGACATCTTGCATACAAAAGCCAGACAATATTTTTAAATTGTCATACCTGTGTGTAATTGTCCCTTCAGGTTACCAGAATTTTTCCATCAGTGCCAGAGCTGTCACTTATTTTGGACGGGAGTTTCACAGAATCAGGACAATCACCTAAACCTACGGGGACCTCAGGTGCTAAAAGTCTACCCACAGTGCCAAATCAGCCTATTAAAAAGAAATGGAGCATGAGATCTACGTGTCACCCCAGCCAGCACTCTGAAGACAGGAAAAAATTTCCTGCTAATACAGGAGATCCCTCTTTGAGACGATTACCAAATCCTACAAAACAGAAAATTCCACCTTCAGTGCCTTGTAGAGGAAATCAAGCTCTACTACAGCAGCATGTGCAGTGTAAGAAGGCTTCCCCTCCATCAAGAAAAAGTTCAGGATCATCTTCTCCTTCAGCCTCTTGTAGTGGGGCTTCCTCAGAGATATCTGTACACCATGCCAGAAAGCCGCTGGAAAAACTTGTATTGAATCCTGAAAGTGTCACACCACAACTTGTATTGAATCCTGAAAGTGTCACACCACAACTTGTATTGAATCCTGAAAGTGTCACAGCACAGGGAGAGCCTGCAGTTAGGAGAACATCAATATCTGGTTCCAAGCAGCTTCCTGCTGTTGCACAGCCAGTCCTCCACAGCTCTGCTTTGTCACCACAGAGCTGCAGACAGCCACCAGACCTGCAGCTGCCAGTTCAAGTGCCACCTTCCTGTCCTGCATGCAGCTGTCAGTGTCCTGCTTCTCTCCAGTATAATCCCATAAATTCATGGCAAGGAATTGGTAAAATGAGCCCCCAACACAGAGCGGAAATCCAATCGGAGACGGCTCAGCAAAATCCTTGTGCAGTGTTCCATCAAAATATCGTCTGCCCAAATGTTTGCTGCAACCCAGGCTATGCCACAAGCAGCCCTGTAAACATGAGATATCCTGGGAAAACAGGGAGCTGCTCTCTTGACAGTGGCTTATCACCTGGAATAAGGATGGCATCGAGTGGGAGCCCCTCGAGTCCGCAGTGCTGTGCAGCCCACTCGCCGTGCCTGCACGCGCCTGCTCCTGCAGCAGCATCAAATAATGGAATGATGGGATTATCTCCTGATGCATACCAGCTTCTCACCCAGCAAGACAGGCAACTCAAATTACTTCAAGCTCAGGTCTGTGGAAATGTCAGCTTTCTCCTCTGCCCCTCTCAGTGATTAAGCTTTGATAGTTCCCCTGCTAAAGGAATTAAATTAACTGTTGTCTATCCATGTTGGAACAAGGGAGCCTGTCTTACCAGCTGCAGTCTGGAGAGAGGACTCAATAGCTTTACCAGTTGGTGTCCCTTTAAGAATTATTTGACTTACATCTAATTAAATTTTGCATTTATTTTTGTGGTATTTCCATAACACGAAGGCTTATTTTTAGTAGATTGTAATGCCAACTGATGTACTTTCTGTATAAATGATTTTCTACTTATATGCTTGTCTATGCAAAAAAAAATTATTGCATAGGCTACAGGCTTTGGAATTATGGTAAATGTATAGACGAGGCACAGAATGCTTTTTCCACCTTCAAGCCTGCAGTTCCCTGAGTTGTTGCTTTGAAAACTTCAGTTTTCTATATCAATTCCTGATTCATCATGTCTTTGCTGTGCTAGAAAACTGGGCTTTGGGGGTCTTGCTGTGTTCTGTTGCCTCACCAGGTTAAGTTTCTTCAAAATACCAGCCCCTTAATTGACCCTGTATTTTGCAGAGTATGATTTGGGGCTGAAGAGCCGGAGTTTAAATTTTGCTGCTGGTGATGAACAATGCAAACAGGAAAATTTGCAGTGCTTTAGCTGGAAAATTACAGCTCCTGTATGTAAAGTCAAGCAAAGGATGGGCTGTGTGTGAGGGAAACCCCTCCTTACTTACTGCAGCCTTCACTGTGTTTCCCCCTGGAGCTGCAAGCTAATCGGTGAGCAGGGTGGATGAAAATCCTAGAGAGAAGATTGCCTGGCAACCAAAATTTTATCATTTAATTGCTTAGCTTTGTAATTAATACAAAGTTGGTGTAGGGACAGTTGGCGTATAAATGCTGGGCTGGTAAGTCGGTTAATAGGCTTTGTGTGTGAATGAAAGGGAGGGAATACTTCCAGCAAGTGTGGTGCAAATAGGCTTTACCCGAGTTGTCTTGGTGCTGCCTCTGCCAGTGTGCTTCAAAATCTTATTTTCTAGGTCTGCCAACATCAAAATTGCTGTTTTGATTTATGCTGCTTGCGCTGCTGAGAACTGGAAGGTGTTCAGACTGCTGTGGCAGCACAGCCTGTGTTTGAATGCAGCTCTTAGCAGAACCCAATTAATTCACTTTTTCCTGTTGTAGCTTGTATTTTATTGTGCAGATGCTAACTTTGTGGTGGCTGTTACAGATCCAGCGCCTGCTGGAAGCGCAGGCTCGCCAGGCGGGATCCTCGGAGGTGGCAGCAGCCAGCCAGGCACAGGAGAAGCCAGGGGACTTTGTTTCCATGGAAACACAGACCTCGCCACCAGCACACAGGAGGAAAAGTGTCAGCGTTGCTGTGAGCACAGGTAATGCTCCATCCTTTTCAAACAGACCGGCACCGCTTTTCCTGCATGTTTCCAGGGTCTCTTTGGGCATGGAGGAAATGTTTTGCAGTAATGATGAAGCTGTGCAAACATGCACCTGGTTCCAAAAAACACCTAGGTTGTTGAGGTGTTACTTGCAAGTTTAGGCTGGAGTTACTTTTGTCTTTGCCATCACTGAAATAGTTTTTTCCAATAGCTTTTGAAAGGTGTTCTGTTTTAAATGGTGTCTTGTTGAAACATAACTCCACTTCTTTTTTAATACTATTTTCAAAAATAATAGCTTCTATGCCATACCAATAGATATATTATTGATGTTGTTTGAATGAAGAGAAGATTGTATTTGCTTTAATTTAGGCAAGTTATGCAGCTGTATCTGTAGAGCTGCTTAGTAACATATTGGTTCCTGTTAAATCCGTGGAAATGTTGTGGTTAGTCTGGAGAAAACTTTGAACCGGGCTCAAGGTCAATGTGTTAAAACTATTTAATACAACCATTTCTTTTCATCAAGTGTACTTTGGGAGGAACTAGGCTTGAATGATGTTTTGGCAACTTTTAGCTGATTTGAACTGCAAATCTCTTTTTAAATGAATGGGAGAAAATTATTCCTCTAGCTACACAAAGCCTTAAAGGGTCTCAGAATAAAGTAATGACTCTTCCTAATAGTTAAATCTCTAATTTTGTCCTAGGTGCTAGTTTGTTTTGGAATACAGCCTCAGAAAAACAAGGCAACTCCATACCACGAGGGAAAAAAGAAGATGGAGAGATTTCTAAGGAGGACATGAGCATTTCAATTAATGCTGAACAAGATGCAAGTAATACAAGTATTGCTTCTTCCTTGAGGGTGGTTGACATGCCCAGCTTTGTGGAGAGTATGCACCTTGTGGAAGAAGGAACTAATCAGAGCACTCCCCAGTAAGTAACAGAGACATCCTGTGCTCACATAATGTCCTGAGCTGCCTTATGTAAGCTATTACTTCTGTGATATTTTTTCATCAGGAGTTATAAATAGTCTGACCTCAGCTGTTGTGTTCTCTCCCGTCTTTATTTTTTTTTTAATTGTGCTTCAAATTGTACAGCTCACCAACACACAGCTGCCTTTAGAGTCTGCTTTTATCAGTCATGCAGGTTTAGCTTGCCTACCTATCAGCAGCTGCTGATGCAAAAGTCTTTAACTTGCAAAAGCATGCACATTGCTGGCAGCATTGCTTTTCATACCTTCAATCCTGACTGGAAAAGGGGGTGCTGCTATGCTCAGTTATTTTCCTACAGTGGCTTTTCCTTGTCAGCATTCAGAACCCTTCCAGTTCTGAGGAGTTTATGATCGTGGCTGTTCCCTGAATTTCTCTTTATTTTATGCCTGATTACTTTGTAGTGGTGCATGCAGATATCACTGCTGTTAGTTTAATTATTTTTAAGCTCAGTTTCTTTATAGTGCTGTGACTAATTTCAGACTAATTTGGGAAGTGGTTTTCAAAATATTTTTAATTATCTATATGGATGCTATTTCTACGTAGGAATAGCTCAACAATTTAGCACTTTGGTTGTCTAATATTGTCTAAGTATAAAAAGCCAAAGGAGGGGGAATACCTTTCCAGTTAAATTAGGTTCCCAAAATACTCACATTGGGAAAAATGGTGGCAATTGAGCTGTAACTTAACTATTCATAGTCCTTGATTAAAGTACTGTCTGCAAACATGTACTGCTACCAGAAATTTATGGATTCAGATCAATCTTATGGACACTGTATTTTAGGACAATGACATTTTAAGGTTCTCTTCAACTTGGGTTCATAAACCAGTCAAATAGCTGTGAAGTATCTTATAGTGAGAATGTAGAGCATCACCCAGATTTCTTGGAGGAGGAGGAGGGGGGGAACATTTTTTGGGAATGATGAATAATTGTTAGTGTAACAGTAGCTGATAACCTACATTGACTATCTGCTATGTCACGTGGTTTCAATCTTATCGCTTTCAACACAGGCAATTGATCAGTTGAGTTCTGAAATTCCCTTATCTTACACTTGTCTCCTCAGGAGGAACAGCAAGGGGGAGGAGGGCTGCTGGAGGATCTTCTTGGGATGATAGTAGTATTGATATGTCTGCTCTCCAAAGGCTTAGCAGTGCACACACCAGCCAAAGCGGGTGCAGAGCATTGTATTATAACTCATTTAGTGTTTGCTCTTTTTGGCCTTTATAGTTCCTCTTGCACATGTCATATTGAAAAGTATTTCAGCTGGGTGTGTGTACTTATAACTCTCTTTGAGAAGTTTTTAAACTGCCACAGGAATCCCATGAGAAGTTATGTACTTGGTAAAAGCAGCTTTTTGAATAAATCATGTGTCAGAGAATACAGGAGATACTTGCTCCTAAAGGCTTATAAGTGAAATGCTGAAAACATAAATTCCAAACTGTTGATAACTTTTTTTCATCTGGTTTAAGTTAGAGTGCCACTGAGTTCTGACTAGTCCAGAGATGCTATTGCCACTTTCAAATAATCTTTTGAAAAACTAGTTGACACACTTGGAGGTCTGTTTCCTCAGTCCCCAAATGAGTTTTGTGACTGCAGAAAGGAGCAAAGCCTTGAGCTGCAGGCAAAATTAAAACTTTATTAGGACCCATGTGCTGTACTCGATTGTTCTCCTCTGATGTTCATGAAAAAATAGAGTATATATAGTGATAATGATGCTTTTGCTGTTTCAAGGAGGTATGTAGCTATCTTGGTGTTCTCTTCCAGAACTGGAAACGTTTCCCAAGCACTTGCTCGTGGCTCATCCTTGGAAGAAAGTGTCAGTGTGTGTTTACAGAAGGAGCCATCGGAGGGAGCCAGGAGCCAGGTGGTGGCAACAAGCGAGCAGAGCTCAGAGCCACCCGCCTCTCTGCTGCTTCAGCAGCCCTCCGAGGAGCAGAAGCTTTACCAGGACTTACTGGTAACTCATGCTCATTTTACATTCTGCACTGACTGCCACAGTCAGAGCAGCACCCTGCTGAAGTTGTGATGTGGTATTGGCATGGGTGAAAGCTGCGTGTGGTTTTCAGATTCACATTGTGCTCTACAGGAGGCTCCAAGTTTGTGGTTCTTCAGGTTTTTTTTTAATGCTTAAGTGGTTATTTTGTACCTTTTTCATGCATAGATGGAGCACTTTCTATTATCTAAGAACAGTTCTTTAATTCAAGGATGTCAGCTGATAACTTCCCAAATTAGTGGCCTTTAAAATAACACAACATTTTACCTTCAAGTGCCTTAAAGGGCAGATATTTTAATCTTGAAAAATATCACTATGTGATGTGTTTAAATTCAGAACAGACTCTTATAGAAAGCTTGAAGTGTAAAATCTTCCAGTGTTTGACTACACTGCTGTGAGTTAAAATGATTGCATCTGAATTTGCCTTCTTTGTCAGAATAAACTATTAGTCCATTAAGTTGGATTTGAAGTTGTGTAAGAATAAGTCAGGATTCTGGTATTTGACAGGCTCTGTGTGATGTTTTTGCCATGTGCTCCCTTTTTCTGTAGGGCCAAGTAAACCACCTCTTAAAAACCTCAGAACAGCAAGATCACTTGCCTTTAAAATCAGGATTTGTTGTTGATGATGGTCCTACATATCAGGATATTGATGATACAGCAGAAGTGGCTTCAGAGGCTGGCACAGGAGAGGTGGACAAAGAAAATGTCATCAGTGCCACACTCAAACAGCTGAGGAGTCTTGGAGTGGCAGTGGACCCACCTGGCAGTATGAAGGAAAATACACACAAAGTGGAGAGTGCCAGGTAAAATGCTGGGGGTTTTGAGTAGTAATGTGTAGATCCAATTGAAAATGAAGATTTGGCTCAATGAGTCAAGAGAGGACTGTTCCCTGCCACTGGGATTTGGCTGCACCTTGAGCTACATTTCTTGCAAGACTGAGACACTGCCTCATGGGCATTTCAGAGAGATTTAAGAGTTCTGCTAGCAAAATTCAGATTATTTAAGTATAACAAGTAGCTCTTGCTGTTAGAGCATCTGGTGGTTCTTAAAGCATTGTGCATGCAGTTCCCCTAGAATAACAAGGAAGCTATGGGCAATTCTTTGGTCTGTGTCCAAGTATTCCAGAGCAACTCTGGACTTGGGAGAGTGAACATTAAGCAGCTGTGTATTTTGTCATTGCTTCTTTACCAGTATATGTGAAATTGTTGTTGTGGCTTTGGTATCTAATCAAAACTGGTTCTGTCCTAGTTGCTTGTTATTGTGGGTGCTGTGCATTGAGCAGAGAAAGTGCTGGGGAGGGAAACGGCCTTGTTGAAACAGAGGAAGGAACAGAGAAGTAACTTCTGAAGGAGGGTTTTTAGGCACAGGAATTGACTTGTGTAGGCATAGGCTGATTGCCTGGTACAGCTTCACTTTCATCCTTATTGTCTTCTTGGTCCTAGTGTGTAGCTGTTATGTAAACAAAATATCTGACCACCTCCTAATTAATCTTCAGCCATGTGTCAAAAGCTGTTTCCAGTCATACAGTTTTAACCTCTTTTCTCTCCTTTTTACTTATATTTTATTGGGTGTTTTTCTGGAATTTCTGGACTACCTTCCTGGCTGGAGTCTCTCAGTGGTTTTTTTATGTCAATATCATGGTAACATGTGGACCCATAAGGCAAAACTGGAACTCTTGGGGGTTTTTTCTTCAAACTTGGGGAGTGGGGTGGAGTTCTTCCTTCTGCCACTTTAAAGACTGATAAACAATTCTGAGAAAAGGTCTGCAGCTCAGTAGAGAAGCAAAACAACAGTGCAGCTCCATGGCATAATAAGTGGCTGTTGTTATTCTGAGCCATTCTATTCTCCCTGGGCAAACTTCAGAATTTTTTGTGCTCAGTGAAATAGGAAGCTTCTTAATTCTTAATATGAGGAGCTTAGGTTTGTGAACTAAATGCAGTAGTTTGCCACCATTACTGGTGTACCAGAGCTTGTTCTCTCAATCTTTAAGCACTTGATAATACAAGAAATTGCTGCACCAGGCAACAGAACAAATGATTATTTCCTATTTGAAGATGCTTCAAAAATGAGAGCCTTGTAGGCTTCTGGAAACAGATGCTATGTCAGAGTTTCTGTAAAAATCCTAGAATTATCATGAATTGGGAAAGATGTTTTTGGTCTCAGTCACTGGGCTTTTATTTCTAGCTGTAAAATTTGGGCTGAATGGTAGAATTCAGAGTTGTAGGATCAGACACACGTAATGTCACATTCACTGGTAAGAAAAGACCAAGAGGTCAAACCTGCTTTAAAACCAAAACCAGCTCCATAACCTGGTAGAGATGGGTGATTCTTCATATGAGAGTACTGTGAGAAGGGAATATCATCCATCTTCTGACAGTGCTTGGGTACTGTGGAGGTGAGTGGGTGGTTTTCAGGGTGTGCAGATAATGTTTTCTCACTCCTGATGGAGCTGTGTTCAGAAGAAAGGAGAAATCAGTACAGCGAGCAAAATTGTGAAATTGATGCTTTTCCTGAGGTAACTTTTTGATGCTTTACTTTCAGCATCTTGGCGTGCATAAGTCCTGAAGCAGTGGTGCCTGGGTTGAATTCCATGTCACTCACCAATGTCAGCATGTGTCCCAACATTGTTGATCTGAGCATGGAAGCAAACGCCATAGCACTGAAATATCTCAGTGAGAATCAGTTATCCCGACTGTCTCTCAGCCACTCTGGCCAAAATCCTCCCACGGATTTCTCCTTCCAAGACATCTTGCAAACAAATCCGGACAAGAGCATGGTGGGTCTGAGTTTAATTTCACCCAGCAATATGTCCTTTGCAACCAAGAAGTACATGAAGCGATATGGGCTGATACAGGGTGGTGACAGCAGTGAAGATGAAGAGGAGCTGCAGGCTCAAGATGGCAATTTAGGCACTAGCAAAAACATGCCAGACAAAAATTGTACCCCTGCATTGGACAGCTTCAGCCACCAGACTGAATTACCCAAAAGAATGGATGGAAGACTTGCCATTCACCTAAAAAGTCACAACAGAGAGTTGACTGCTAATGCTTCTCCACCAGAATTAAACAGCCCTGTGTTAAGAAATATTACAAATGAAATTTTTCCTCCCAGAACAGATCAAGCAGATGAAAACTCCCTCCAGTTCCTAAAGGATTTAAAATTAAAAGCCAGGTTGTTACCTGGGAGAGTTGAATTCACTGAACAACCCGTCAGGAAAGATGGAGATACTCACACCTTCCGTGGAAATCTCCATCCTCCAACTCTTGAAATGTTTAACCAGTCAAACAGCATCAATTCTGTTGGCACCATTCTTGATGTGAAACAACTCAGGCAATTACCAAAGCTGTTCTGAGCATCCCCTGAGATGGCTGCAGCCACTGCTTCAAATCAGAGGGAGCTCTCTGAGAAAAACTACAGGAAACCACGGATTGAGCTGGCTTTGAAGAGGTCACTCGTAGCAATGTAAAACTTGCAGAACTGAGTTTTCACCTCAAAGTGCCTGGCTGAGGCAGTGCTGATCAGCAGAGACATGATGTGTGCACTTTTGTTTACAGTTAGGTGTGATTTTTAAAGCATATTGAAGGTGAATCAACCTGAGCCCAAGATGTATTTTTAATATAATTTTAACAGTGGTGATTACTTAAGTGTTCTTCTGTTGACTTTTTAAAAACAGACTTTTCCATGTTTGTGCCAACTGTGGGCCACTAATAATGTGTGTGGCAGAGGAGGAGTAACAGAGCTAAAGCACTGATTTCTGGAAGTTTACTGAAATCGTTGGATTACTGTGTGTGGGTTGTGTCTGTGGGGAAGGGAAGTGTAATTTGGCTTTACTTTCCATACAATTGTTTTACATGTGCCATTTTGGCTGAATTCAACTCTCTGTATCATGAAATCTTTGGAGGAAAGCGGGGAAAGCTGGCACTTTTAAAACTTGTAATTTTTTTTCACCTCTGTGTTTTCTATTTATTTAAAATTGCCTACTGCTCATAAAGATCAAAGGTTCCATTAAAAAAAATAATCTTTGCTTGTCCGATGCTGCCTTCATTTAAGACACATGTGGCTTTGCAATCATTGTTAGAATGGTTAACCTGAAGTTCACTGGTTCACCTGCTGCTGCACTCCTCAGGAATCTGATACTGGGTGGTGGGGTAAGCAGAAATAATAATTTACTTTGTTCTGAATTAACACAAATATTCTTACAAGCACTCCAGTCTGTTAATGAAGCAGCTCCTTTCCATAACCTTGTGGTGATAATATTGCACAAGGTGAAGAATTTGGCTGGAGGTGGTGATTGATTCCCATTCCCACCATTCCTGGTGGAATGATGGTGGAACCATGTGTTTTCTCACAGGCCTTTTAATGCCTCAGCATTCTCCCACAGGCACTGGAACAAACTTTGTTTTAGTGATGGCATTGTCTCAACAGCAGTTCAGCCAGTGCTGCTGACCTTGCCTTTCCTGTTCTGAGTGTTAAAGCAGAGATTTAAACACCCCACACTGAAATCCTGGGCCTTTCCTAGTCCAATCCTAAGGACTGCTGCACTGTAGGTTCTTGGTATGTTAATTAATTTATTACAGAATAAACCATGTGCTGTTTTGAAGCCAGTACAGAGAGAGGAAGGCAGCAGCTCCTTTTAAGCCAGAATTTCTCCTCTCACGCAGCCTCTTCCATCAACAAGGATATTTGCTTCCTTTCAGGAAAGGTGCTACTTTGCTGTGCTGAAAAATAAAACCATTCTCAGTCCCTGAATCTCCCCTGGATCAGGCATAAGCTTGTGATCTGCCAGCACATTTTCTGCTGAATCAGTCAAAAAATAGTTAATGTTTTTGAACATTCCAGTGAGATGAATGAGGCAATTCATACCTCTGAGCCATTGTTGTAGGGTTTTGTTCTTTGTTTCCTATTGTAAAATGTCTGGAAACACAGGAAGATGACAGTTGTATTGGTTAATATTTTAAAGACTTTCTTCAAATGCTCAAGGGCTAGAAACAATTTGAAAACAAAAGCCAAACTACTTGCACACAGCTCAGGACAAGGGTGTGGTGTTATAATAAGTTATACAAAGCCTATAATCCTGGACAGCAACCTCCGAGCAAGCAAAATTAATTTACTGGACCAAAACAATAAAAACCACCCTTCCCTTAAAGCAGCATTTTCCTTTCATGGTCTGGTGCTGAGTAATTTCAAGATGTCTAGATTTTTTTTTCCCCCTGAAGCATGTACTGTAATTTGAGGTTTAAAAAAAAACCAAAACACATGTAAAGCCAGGTCTGGCTTTGTTAACTGAGCACTGATGTCCGACCTGACAGGTCTAGGTGTTGAAATGGGTAATGGGGCAATGTTAAAGCTTTAGTGATTGGGTTTTGGGGTTGTTTGGGGTATTTTTCTATTTTTCTAGCTATTCTTTATTACAATTACAGACAGGACTTTATAGCGCTAGCTAAAAAGGTGCTGGGCCTGCTCGGAGCATCACTGCCCGCTTTACTTTGGATCACTGTGCTGCTCCCCACCCTGCCCGAAGTCTTTGCCCCCTCCTCAATAAAACAAGGTGTGTTGGGCACAGGCACGGCTGGGAATGGCCCCTCGGTGCTGAGAAGATGCTCGGCTTCCTAATCTCCGCCGCCCAGCCCCGGCTGTTCTATCTTTAACGCTTCCTGTCGGTGCGAGGAGCCGGCTCGAGCATGCTCGTGTTTCCTGGCGGGAGGCACGGCGGGCTCCGGCCGCGTCGTGACCGTCCCTGCCCCGCCGGAGCCGGCATCGTGCGGGCTCCTGCACGGCCCCGGCTTGTGCAAAACCTCTCCACAGCGGGAAGGAGTGAAAGGAAGAAAAACAGCTCCGGCATTTCCCCCCTACTCCCCCCCACCCCCGTGCGGGACGGCGCGCAGGTGGCGGGGAGACAATGGAGACCCCCGCATCCCGGCCCCCGCTGCACGGCAGGTGCTTGTTCCCCGAGCTCCGGGACCGCTCCAAACCCCGCAGAGAGAACCGGGGGTGTCCCGGGAGAAGCTCAGCCCGGGCCCGATCCCTCCCGCCCAGCGCCGGGGGTGATTTCGTTGATTTTCGTGTTTGTCCAAACCCGCTCCCCGCCGCTGCCTTTAGGGCCGCGCTACCTGTGGGGGTCCGGAGGAGCGGATCTGGGATCCTCCTGCCTCTCCCTTCCCAGGCCGAGAACCTCTGGCATTTCGGGGAGCTTTTCACGCGTCCCGTCTGTTTCCGATCCCTGCGCAGGGCACCGCGACCCCCGCACCGCCCGCTGCCGTCCCCACGAGCTGCCCCGGGGACAGCCCGGGGATCTCAGTCCGTCCCGG
>VRYO01002482.1:14381709-14393216 GCA_009812075.1 Sialia sialis
AAAAAAAAGGGGGCATAATAACCTCCAAGAGGACTAAAATAAAGAATCGCTATTCAGATGCAAGCAGCCACAGTGCAATTTTTTATTAATTTTTTTTTTTTTGCAGTGTCTTTTTAAGAGCATCTAAGCACACACACATAAAAAGCTAGAAGGCATGCATTCCGGAGTTATTCCTATGCATATCCCTGCAATAATTTTCCGCTTTCCTTCGATAAAATTGCCAAATAATAATGAATCATTTCATAAATAATGGGTTTAGAAGCTTATCAGGGCAGGCGGGCCACTGCTGGGGTTTTATCTCTCTCGGCCACATTGCAGTAGTGTTCCGCTCTCCATACTAAATAGGAAACTGGACGTGATGTGGAATTAGAGCCTACCCAGCTGAAGCCACCCAACACTACTACAAATATAGCCGCGATGCGTAGGCCACAAAATGGCTCCACTCACTTTTCCCAATGAAAAGCAAATGGTGAGTAAAGAGGAATCGGCTCCGCAGAAGTCTGGGGTGTGGTTTTGGGGGGCAGCGAGAGAGCTTCGGGGGGCTTCTGCCCCGCATGAGAGACAAGGGGAAGGAACACAAAATCTTTTCCGCGATTGGGTTTTAATTTTTATTTTTTTTTATTTTTATTCTTTGATGCGGGGTGGGTGAGGAGGGTACATTTTCCTCTTTGAAATGGTGGGGTGCGGCACCCCCGCCGCCGCCCCGCTGGGGCTGGGGGGAGCTGGGGGTGAATCGCCCACCGGGCCCGGCTCCCCCTGCCCCTCCCCGGGGACAGACATCGGGACACGGCCCGGCCGACAGGCAGAACCGGAGCGCTTCTCCCCGAGAGGGGCTCCCCGACACCCCGCTCCCTGCCGCCCCTGCGCCCCGGGACCATTTCCCGCAAAGGGCCGGGGGGAAAGGTGCGCCTTCGGCTTGGAAATTTCCTGCTGGAAAACAAAAGGATTTTGCGGAGCAGAAACCAGCGGGCTGGGATTTAATGCCCCCCCTCCATTTTTTTTTTTTTTTCCTAAACGAAACCACCCCAAATTAAGGCAAAATTCTGCTGATATCTTTGCGGTTTCGCTTATTTCGTTTTTTAACAAATACGGGAACAGACGCCATCGGGATTTTTTCTTTTTTACGAAGGGGAAAACCTAATTTTTTCGTGATTTCCTTGGCGGGGTGCACCGGCCTCACCTTCCTGTGGCTGGGCGGCGGGGAGCTGGCTCGCTCCGCCACTGTCGCGGTTCCTCGGCCGGTCACCGGCCCCTTGAGGAATTTAATTTGCCCCTTTAGGAATTAAATTTTCCAGCCAGACGTGGGAGAAACGCCGCCGCCGCTTCGTGCGAGCCCATCGGGAGAAAAACAACCCCGTGTCCGGCCCCGTCTGTGATTTCCTCCCGGGAAGACCGGGCTTGCAATGTGTCCAAAAATCCGCCCAATTCGCCCCAAATATAGGGCGCTTGTTTTCACGCCTTATTTTAATTTTTTTTTTGCTGTGTTTATTTATTTTTCCACGCCAGGCCGTGGCCGTGGCTCGTTGTGGCCCCGTGTGCGAGGCGGCGGCGGGGGGGACATGGGGGTGGCCGCTGTCCCCTATCACAGGGGCCTCCCCGGGGTGCTGTCCCCTCCTTCCCTCTCCCCTGCAGCTTTCTCCCTCCACTGATCTCTGGCAATCCGGACCCACGAGATCCACCCTCTCCTTCTTTTTTTTTTTTTTTTTTTTTTTTTTTTCCTCCTCTCCCCTCCTTCTCTTCCTCCCAGGATTTAGCAGTTTTATCCCGATGCGGGTGTCCTTCCTCTCTGTAAAGTCGTAAGTACCTTGAGGTGGGAGGAGTAAATTCAGCCTGACACTGAGAGCGCTTTTGTTGAAACAGGAGAGACTTGCGGTGTCCCTACTTAAATATGACACATGTGAGTAATCTCTTCCTATACAATATCGGAATAGGCAATTAGATTTTTCTTTCTAGAGGACTGGCGGGAAGGGGACCGGAGGGAAGGCAGAGAACTTGTGCTTTAGGTTGGGTGGTCGTATTTTTTTATATTTTATTTTCCAGCGAGGTAGTGAGATATGGACCCCCAAAAAATGTTGTTGTTGTTTTTTTCTCGCGACTCAGCCTATCAAAAACGAAATAAAAAATTGCCCGAGGCATAAGAGCGAGAAGGATGGGTGGCAGCTCTCTGCTCCGTGAAGCTCCTTATTTATATAGAAAAGAATAATCAACCAAAAAAAACCGAAACAAAAAAAAAAAACAAAAAAAAAAAACAAAAAAAAAAAAAACAAAAACAAAACGAAAGCGAACGAGGGTATATGTGAGAGCTAAAGCATAGAAATAATCGCGATATGGCAGTCTGGCCTCGGCGCGAGGTGCTCTGTCGCGACAGCGTTTGTTCTGTGCGAGAAGGGGGACAATGCTGTGCGCGGCCGAGGCCGGGCCCCTTCCTCCTTCCTGCGGCAGCCAACGGAGAGGGGATCGACTCCGTGCGGGGCTGCCTTAACCCCCTCTGCCCCAAAAAGTGCTCTCACGTACATTTCGATAGCTTATAAATAATATAAAAAATAATCACGCCAGGAGGAGGGCCCGCCCGTAAGGCTGAGGCCGCTGCGGGCAGGGCAGCAAAAACCCCCGGGGACCCCAAAAAGGGGAGAAACACCCCCAGAAAAGCGGGGATGGGTGCTGAGCCTCCGCCGTGTTTTGTTACCCGCAGCCTGCCGATGTGAATGCCCCGGGAGCGTGGCGGGGACCCCGGCCCGTCCCCAGCGTGCGGGACGTCAGAGCGCCGCTCCGCCGGCCTCCGTGACGTCACAGCAGGCCCGGGGCGCCCCGTGACGTCACGGCTCGGCGGGGTGGACCCACCCCGGTCCCGCCAGCCAACTGGAAATTATTTGGGGTGATCACGAACTGCCCGACCAGGTCTAAAGCCCCGAAGCGAGGGCTTCCCCCCGGGTCGGGACGGTGCTCCTGGATGGGTGAACCCCCCGCGCGGGGCCCCGCTGAGCGCTCCTCTCCCCGCAGGACGATGGACAGGCCGCCCCCCAGTGACCCCCGCGATGCCCGCCCCGCCCGGCGGCACGACTCGGAAGCGGAGAGCACGAGCGAGCCGGAGAGCAGCCGCGGGGGCATGGAGGCGCCGGCCGACCCCCAGCTGCTGCTCAACGGGGCGGCCAAGGAGGCGGGCCGGCCCTCCCCCGGGCCCCCCGCCGCCCCTGTGCCCGTCATCGAGCTGGTGCGCCGGGGGGGCTCGCTGGACATAAAAAGCCGTGAGGCGGCGGGGGAGGCGATGCAGAGAGCGCCGGGAGCCGAGCCGTGCCGAGCCGCCGAGGCCGCCTGCGAGACCCGCATGGTGCAGCTGAGCCCCCCCGCGCTCCCGCTGCAGCCCCCCGGCAGGGCCATGCTCTACAACCTGGGCCAGCCGCTGGCCACCATCAACAGGTCTGTATGTCCCCCTTCCCACCATCCCGTTATCCCATCCCATCCCGGTGGCAGGAGCAGCAGCATCCCTTCCTCTGCGCGGGGCTCGCGGCTTAACCACCGCAGGTTTTTGCGCGCAGCTTTGCAAAGAGAGAAAGGGAAAGTGGAAGGGATGTTCAAAGAGAAACGATAAAATTCGTTCCTCGGAGGAAAAATATTTGCGGGGGGAAAGTCACCTCAGAGAGAAGGGGTCCGACAAGAAAAAGACGAGAACCGGTTCAGCTCCCTGGGCTCTCTCTGCTCTCCGACGAGTCCCAAATTAGCGCAGGGGACAGCAGGGGCTGTGGCAGGGGTGAGGCAGCCCGGGGGATGTGCGGGGACAGACCCGCCTCGCCCCGCAGGGAAAGCTGCGGTGCGGACCCGGTCGGTGGGGATGTGCCGGGTGTTCCTGCGGGGGAGCACAGACTCTCAGGAACGGGGGGATTTTACCCCAAGCCGCAAATCTGGGCTCCCCATGCCGCTCACATCCCCCTGCCACGCAGGGCTGGCGTCTCTCGCCGCGTGTCCCCGGCTGGCCGCCTGTGGTGTCACCGCACGACCCCGGCTGGGCTTCGTGAGCCGGGAGCTCGCTGCCAGGTCACGGAGCAGCTCCGCTGCCCGCACGGGCAGGGCCGGCGGGATGTCGCTGTGTCCTCACGGCCTCTCTGCCTTTCTCTGCAGCGGGTTTTTCGGCGAGCCGGACTCCTTCTCCATGTACGGCAGCAACCGGGTGAAGCGGAGACCCTCTCCGTACGAGATGGAGATCACGGACGGTGAGAGAATTTCGCCTCTGCGCCGCCTTTTTGGGGATGGGGTGTCTCCATCTGCCCAGGGGGACAAGTTCCTGCGCGATGCCACACTGTGGGACTAACCCCCAAATAATAAAAGGAATAAACCCCCAAAAGTAAAGCGCGAGTGGGATGCCCAGGCAGTCAGGGTCGTTCTCTGGTCCCGAGCAGCGAGCTGGGTGAGTTTGCCTTCACCCAGCACCCAGCAATACAATTTAGCCTACGGCTAATTACATCCCCATTCTGCAAATTGCGTAGAGATTAAATCCGAAGGAAGACAATAAATGTGAGTCTTTGTTGAAGCGCAGATCGGGGCCGCTGCGGTGAGATGTCGCATCTAGAAACCCTTCCAGCCAGGAGGCGTTCGCACTGCAGAGCACAGCCTTGGGCAGAAAGGATAACCAGCCTTTAAAAACCCTGTGCTGGGCTCTGCAGCGGCGCGGTGCCATCGTGACCGGCCCCTTAATTCAAAATACATCCACACACTGGAGAAATATCCCGCGGCAGAGCCGGGGAGGAGGTGTGGAAGGCGGCATTGAGTTGTTGGAGCAGAGATCCTGGGAGTCGCAGGATGATTTGGGAGAATGGAAGGCAGGGAGAGGGCAGGGCAGGATCTGCTGCCTGTGCCTGGCAGCAGCTTGGGGTGTGGGAGATTTGCAATGGGATATTTGCCCACGGGATGCTGCCCAGGAGAAGGGACACTTGCAAGAATGATTTTCACCTGGAAGGCTGTTTCTGTCTGGAGTGAACAGCCCGTACACATGAGATTCACTTAAATGTGTTTTCTCTTTAGAGAAAACTGTATTTCAATTGCTGGACAATTAATTTTCCTCCTTTCCAGCCAGCTGTCCCTTTCCTTCTACCCAGCTAATCTAAGATCAGATCATAACCTGCCTCAGTCTAAAATAGTGCATCCCGAAATGACAGGCTCAGGGAATTATCTGCAGTGATCAGTTCTTCCCTCCCCACTCCTCAGACTGCAGCCCCGTGGGACAGGGGAGGTTACAGTCCTGGTACACGAAGGGCTTTTTGTCTGAGTTTTGATTCCTAGACTTCGTGTTTCCAGGAGAAAGCCCGTCAAACCTCGGTGTCTGACCAAAGCTTTGGAATTGCTGTAAAATTAGGTATTAAGGAGTACATAAATACTTGGTTGTAAGCAAGTTTTTGAACATGTGGTTTGAGGCAGGTGCACAGATTGGGCCCAATCTTGCAGGTTTTGTTTCATGTGAATTTCCAGGATCGGACTCAACATTTTTTGGGAGTGGGGAAAGAAATCAGATTGTGTTGTCTAAACAGGAACAGTTTGTAGGGGTGTGCATCCCATGCTGAGGCATCTGTGTGGTCAGAGGGACTTTGATTATTACTCCGAATGTCACCTGCTGGGTGACATCCACAGCACACAGGAGCATCACTCTTGAGGGTCCTCAGCCCCTGGGGGCTACAGAAGGGCAGGAAATCTTCTCAGACGCTTCACATTTGTTGGTTTTTCTGTGAGAGAATAAGTGGTGTGGGGTTTTTGGAAGCAGTTCTTTATCTGTTTTATGGAAATTGTGTTCCATTTAGTATCTTCTTTAAAAATAGCTAGAAGTGAAGCTAAAAATGCAAAAAAGTATCTCTTTTAGAGATAAAACTTTGGAAGGTCGTATTTTTATTAATTTTCCTCGTATTTCTAATTACAATTCTAAAAAGCATCAGTCAATCCATTAGAACAAAATCTAGGCAAACATTCTCATCCCACTGCTTGAATTAATTATGATGCAAGTATTTTTATGAGAAATAGATTTTCTATTATAACGCAGCTATGGGGCATTTTAATTTCCTTCATTGCTTGACATGTTTTGGCCAAAGCCTGATCTCTTTCTAAAAGATATGTTTAATTCAGTTGGTGCAGGAATCAAGAATTTGAGTGATGTCAGAATTTGTTTTATGTAAAGCTTAATTTGGGTGTCCCTGGATGAAAATGAACAGATTTTTTTTTCTTTTCTTTTTTTTTTTTCTGATTTCTGACTAATTTATGAATAAATGCCTTTTAGTCATCAACTTTGAGTGAACAGAGGCACATGTTTGAAGACTGAAAGTCTCTTGAGGATTTTTTTCTACTGATCAGTATCCAAGATGGGGTTATTTCTCATAACTTTATTGGAGTAAATAGGTCCTAAGCACTATCTCTCTGGATTCAAGACCAATTGTTTTGTCTTGTCTGGAAAGAGCAGTAAAGTGTAAAAATCTCATATTATTTTAGAAAGACATAGCACATGTTTCACTGCTTAATTAGCAGTGATGCTGAGTTCTTTTTGGTCCCCACAATCCTGTGGCATAGCAGGCTGTGCACATCAGGGAAAAGGAACCTTCCCTTTGCATGAGTTTTTGCACATTAATTCACACAAAGGGCGTTAGGTGCTGTTTGGGGGTGAATTTAGTAAAATACCACACTGGAATCTTAGAGGTGTTGGCCATTTCTACACCCCCCAGCTTGTCCCAGGGGCTGTTTGTTTTTTTAGGGGACTCCCAGCTCTGGGCACACCGTGAGGAGGAGTGAGTTGTGTGGCTGCTGACACACTGGAGAAGCTGGCAGCTTCAATCTGGCTGCTTGAGAGTGTCCCTAAGCAAACCCTGCAGTGCAGGGTGTTCTATGTGATGTGCTGGCCTCAAGGGACTCTGCTTCTCCTGAAGCAGGAAAGTGGGATGGAAAAGGGGATTCCACTTCTGTTGTGCTAGGTGGGATTTGCTGAGGCACAGCCTGACTGGGGAACTTATAAAAAGTCACACCTGTTTGGTTCCTGTGCCACAGCCGAGGCTGACAAGAGTTTTTCTAGAAAAGAATAAAGGTGTTTGAATGTGCCCTGGGATGCTGGTTCCACTGAGTGATGTTCCACTGCTCACCAAGGCCAGAGACTTGGTCCCACCAGGAGGGAGAAGTTGGGTGTCTCAGAGTGGAGAATACAGGGGAGAGATGTGGGAAATGGGAATTCCACAGTCCTTTGGGGTAAATCTCACCAATGTGTTACCTGCAAGTCTTTGCTTCCCATTTTGTGATGATTTTCATTGTTTGTGATGCTTGCTCTCCCATGGGAGTTTCTATGCTGGTCATTCTTCCAGATTTTCGTGAGATTGATGTGACCTTTCATTGTTGATGTCTCCTGGAGGAGATGATGGGAAGGGTATAATAATAAAAGCATATTATGGTAGTGTTCCCTCATGTGAGCTGGTTTCCATGGACCCCAGGACCTGCAATCCTGATTTGCAGCACTGCTGCTCCTGCAGAACAGTACTTTCCAGTAGATGTGCTTTTGGGTCTCTTCTAGCACAGAGACAAAGCTTTTCTCATGTACACCAGGAGCTGCCCTGATGTGCTGAAAGGAGAAATATTTTGTGCCTTCATCCTATACAGCATCCCCTCTCAGAAACTGTAAAATGTCAGGGTTGTAAAATTTCAAGGTGAAATTGGAGATTACATGCAATTAGGTCAAATGGACATCTCTAGCAATTTGAAGTCCCTTCTCCAGTTGGTGTCAGAGGGAGTTTTTGCCCTGTGGCAGTGATGAGGAGAGAGAGAGAGCAGGCAGCCCTCAGGTTCAGCTGTGAGACTGTTCCATCCTCACCTGTGATCAGCCTTGCAGCAGGACACTGCCCTCACTCTGTGGGTCAGTGTGGGTCACTTCCCACCTGTCCTCATTGCTGTGGGACAAATCCCAGCACCCCATTTCATCCAGAGGGCTGGTGGCGATCCTGTGCTCCATTTCATCAGGAAACACCTCTGCATCTCAGGGCTGTCAAAGCCTCTGCTTGATCTAATTATTTCCCATCCCAATGGTGTGTCCTTTAGAGAATTTTTGGGGTAGAAAATAAAGCCATATAGTGAGATAAACTTTTAATAGGACCATTGTTGCTGAGTTACTCTTGCTGATGAGTTGAGATACCCTAAAATTATAGCAGCTTTCTGCACACATGCCATAGCCTAAGCCTTCTTCCATGGAGAGGTAAATTTAGATATCTGAGGAGACATTCAAAGAGATGCAACTCCATTTTTCCTTTGCACTGGGTTGAACCCAGAAACAGAAAGTTACTTTGTGTTCAAGGCTTCTTGTGTTCGAGGTTTCTGTTCGTGAGCTTTCTCAGCTCATGGGGTCAGCTTCCACTTATCACAAGAGCTTAAAGAAATAATTTACAAGGTTATAAAATGAACTGTTTGGAACAATAAAGGGCTTTTGGTCGAAAAATCACGGTGTGTCTGTGCACAAGCACACGAAAGCAATACTTGTTGATTAAACCTCCCTAAAATTAGTTTGTGGTGCTCTATTCAGCAAAGCAATACCTGGCCTGTTAATCCCAGCTCTAATTCCGCGTGGTTGGTGTTTCAGGTCCCCACACGAAAGTGGTTCGCCGCATTTTCACCAACAGCCGGGAGCGATGGAGACAGCAGAACGTCAACGGGGCCTTCGCGGAGCTGCGCAAGCTCATCCCCACCCACCCGCCCGACAAAAAACTCAGCAAGAACGAGATCTTGCGCCTGGCTATGAAATACATCAACTTCCTGGCCAAGCTGCTCAACGACCAGGAGGAAGAAGGAAACCAAAGGGGCAAAGTGAACAAAGACTCGGGGATAGTCCAGGAAGACCTCCTGCAGGACATGCTGTCGCCCAACTCCAGCTGCGGGAGCTCTCTGGACGGGGCGGCGAGCCCGGACAGCTTCACGGAGGAGCACGAGGCGCTGGATTCGAAGCACACGCGGGGCCTGCACCACAACATCCTGCCCGTGGAAGGCGCGGCGCAGCGGTGATGAGCCCCACGCTGCTCCATGGGGAGAGGCCAGGCCTGGAACTTTGTGCTTGTGGGGTTTGTGATTCTGCTTTTCCTCTGGCACACGCGGGGCCTGCACCACAACACCCTGCCCGTGGAAGGCGCGGCGCAGCGGTGATGAGCCCCACGCTGCTCCTGGAGAACCACGGGGAGAGGCCGGGCCTGGAACTTTGTGCTTGTGGGGTTTGTGATTCTGCTTTTTTCCTCGGGCTCCCGCTGTCCCCAGCCCCGGGCGGAGCGGCCGGCGCGTTGGCTGAGGACAAGGCCGAGCCAGATGAACGTTCGGGGTTTAGGTACGTGACCGTACAAAGAAGAAAAGCGTTGAAGTCATCTTCGTTGTACAGAACTGCTCGGGACGGGACTCTGAGGAGGGGAAGGAGACGTGGCTGGCGCCTCTCCAGCGTTTCGAGGGTTTTCAGACAGCTTGGTGGCCGTCTCTTGTCACACAGCCATCTGGGTGAGGCGTGGAACTCCTCTTTCACTGCCCAGTTCTGGAAATTGCTGCATCACACCAGTGCTGCAGCCCCTCTCCAGGAGCTTGGCCACACATTCCTGTTATCTGAGAGCTTTTGACTGTATCTTTTTAAAGAGGAGAAAAAATACCCTCAGCAAAAGAACTATTAAAACGATTTAGACTATTTCTTTTTCTCTCCTTTTTTCTTTCTTTTTTTTCTTTATTATTTTTTTTTTCCTTTCCCTTTCTTCCTTTCTCTTCTATCTAATTTTGGATTGTTTGGTCTTGCTGTATTTATGACATGGGATTAATTCTGTTTAACACTGTCATGCAATATCCACTGAATGAAAAGGTACATAGGTGTTTTCTGCCACCCTCCCAGTCCCTCATCCTTCTGCTGGTTACACTCAGCAGCTGAATTTCAAACCTGCTGTGGTCTCCTAGAGTTTTTCCAGTGGTTTCTGTGGGACCAGATCTTCTCTCAAGAAAGATGAATTTTACAGTTGGTAAGGGAAGAAAGTATTTGCTAGTGAAGTATCTCTTTGGACTGGAGGATTTTTAAATTCAAAAAACAAAAAAAAGGGCAAAAGGAGTCAATGATGTATCAACAGTGTGCGTGTACATAGGGTTATAAAAAGGTTTTTTGATGGTATGCTTTGAATTTTTTTGTTTTATTGTGTGAAAATGGTGGTTCAGCTGTGCCAATGCCCACAGTGTGGACAACAGTGCTGGATTTATTCTGGTGTTAGGAAGGTCCTCACCTGCCGAGGCTGGTGGGAGTCCACAGCCTCTCTGAATCTTGTGGGGAAGCAGTAAAACTAAGGGTGGGATTAACCTCCATTCCTGAGTGTTCAAAGTGCTGCGAAACAGAGCTGTGTGTCTGAGCTGAAGCTCTGCTCCTGCTGCCCCCCAGGAGGATGTTTGGGAAAGAGGACAGGGGAGCAGGAGGCTGCTGTGGTGGCTGTCCCCACACTGTGCCACCACTGCTGCATCAGACACACCTCCCACCACCCCATCTCCTGATGGAGAAATTGCCCCAAACCCGTCCTCTCCCTCTGCAGAGATGTCAAGGTGCGGAAATCTCTCCCATGACACAGTAGGGAAAAAAAAAAAAACAAACCCACACACAAATATCCTTTGGAAGGGAATAAATCTTTCTGAGTGGGGACATCTTCCACCACGCTCGTGCCTTCCCAAGGATGCTGAGGTACAAGGGAACACAGAGAATTGGAGTGGCTGCCTGCAAGCCCATCCAGGCTTCATTCAGAGCCTTGTCATTTCCATCCCTGCTTGGTTTTGATGCCTCTTTGTAAATATTAGGTAAGAGTCTGGCGTGTGGCTTGGCATTAAGCAGAATTAGTTGCCTGGGAAAGGAATCCTGGCGCGTGCAAGGATTTCCACAATAGCCCCCAAATTTTGAGAAAGCATCAATCTTCCCCATCTTAAATTGGGGAAAAGGAGGAAAATTCTTGGGTCTGTGCATGGGGGTTTTCACCAGAGGGGGTTTTTCCTGCAGGGCTGGGCCAAGGAAGGTGCTGTGGGTGAGGAAGAGATGCTGAGGAAGAGGTTTGGACTGGTACTGGTGCCAGGGGGAGGAGAGGCAAGCAGGGGGCCCTCGGGGGGGTAGGGGGGTGCTGTCAAACAGGTAAAGCCGTTCCTGGATCCCAAATAACCCTGGCTGGGATATCTGGGAGTTTTTACACCATTGCTATTAAACCGTCGCAAGAAAAAAAAATAAAAAATAATTCACCCATCTCAGAAATCTCTCACAAATCCATCACTTCTTGTTTATATCCTCTGGGTAGCTGAGCAGTTGGGAAGATGGTACAGCCTTGTCAGCACCCCCAAACGCCCCCAGGCACACACAGCTCCTGCAGGGAGTGCCGGGCTATGTACAGTTGTACATTAATTGTGATTTGAATGGTACATTTCCTCTGCCCACCTCTCCTCCTGCCTGCTTCATCTCTCGCTGTGTGGAGCATCACCCCCATTCCTGTTGGAAACAGCGCTCTGGGGCAATGTCGTGCCGT
>VRYO01002482.1:14394216-14418067 GCA_009812075.1 Sialia sialis
AAAAAAAAAAAAACAAAAACGTTGCAGAAGGATCTGCTAATTTATATTTTTGTTGTTTTTTTCTTGCTTGACTCACCCCGTCCAGCCTGGGCAGGAGGAAGAGCGTGGGGCTGGCAGGAAGGAAGGCGGGCGATGAAGCAATGCCCTGCCGCAGCGAGCATTACCAGCCACCCCCTCCGGACCCCCCAAAAACCTCCAGGAGCCTTTTCCCTCCTTTTGGGGAGCCTGGCTCTGCAAGGAAGGGGCTGCTGGGGGCCATGCTACTTCCCTTTGCACCAGGCAGGCATCTGGCCACGATTTAACAGGCAGCCAGAGTAATTCCTCTTTTTTATTTAAGAAAGAAGTCATCACAGCCACGTGCAGAAGCGCTTATTAAAATATACAGCGTGAATTAGAAATTATCACAGCCGTGTGCATAAATGCCTTTTAAAATGCACAGCGTGAATTAGGCAGTGTTTACAGGCTAAGTGGTCTGCTGAACATGCGTGTGTTTTTAAATATATAATAGATATTTAATATATATATATTATATTTACATTCATCTATTTATATATTTAATATATTTAAATAGATATTATATATTATACATTATATAACATACAATATATTATATATAATATATTTTACATTTTATATTATATAATGTATTATATAATATATATAATATATAATATAGTATATAGTATATATTATTTATTATATATTATTTATTATATTTTACATATTATATATTATAACATCTACCTTATACATATGTATTATACATATATAATAGATATATTATGTATATAGATACACAGCAGTGTGCTGCTGCTGCTGGTGGCTGACACCACAGAGAGCATGGAGCTGAAGAGCAGGAATGGTAAAATAGCACAAGTGGTTTCTTGCCTTTAATTTCTATGAATTACCAAGTCATTGCTGATTTAAACAAACCCTTTTAAGCATCCCTTGCTTTTTAAAAGCCTCTCCAGGAGAGTTTAGCTTCTAACCCCTCCACCCCTGCAGCCTGGGAGCCAACGCTTGCTTTTTAAGTTTCTAGGTGAAATTTCCTCCAGATGGAAGAGGGAATCCTTTCTCAGGCTCCACCCTGGGGGTGCAGGGAGCTCTGTGCACCCCAGAGAAGGGACATGGGGGTGTCACCCCCATAACCAGGCTGAGCAAAGCCCTGCAGCCGGGACTGGGCTGGTTTCATGGCTGGGACAGGGCGTGGGGCAGGTGTGGGCAGTGTGCGGCTGTTGGGTGTTTATCTGGAGCTGGGGGATCATGGCTGTACATCTGGTTTAACCCCTCTCTCCTGTTCTGCTGGCAGCCCAGTGAGAGCTGATAGCTCACCCACAGCTATCTCTGCCTCCCACCTCCTGCCTCTCTCCCTCCCTCCTTCCACTGCCCACACAATTCTCCTTTCACCTCCCCCTTCTGCTTTTTTTGTGCTTTCTTCAAATAAAATATCCTTGATGGCCACAAATATTTTGCAACCAGCAAAGAAAAAAAAATCCTGAAGGGAAGAACACATGCAGGATGAAGATTTCAAACAATTCTACAACATTTATAGATTCTATAACCTATGGAAAGGGCTGAGAGGCTTCCAGTGCCACCTGCTCCATGGTGGGATGGTCAGTGTGCATCATTCCTGGTTGACCCTGGTGGTGGGGGCACCCTGGGTGCTGCTTTGCTGGGACAGGAGCCAGGATTGTGTCCTCAGGTGGTGGCTTCATATTGGCCATGCTGGAAGAAGTATTTCTCCTCCAGCATCTTTTTCTCCTTCTCCTCCAGCATCTTTTTCTCCTGAGCATCTGGACCTTGCTGCTGCTTGGCCACCAAAATGCAAATGTCACAGAAGGTTGCAGACATCCACCTGCCTTTGTGTTTCTTTCTAAAATTAATTTTTGAAAGCCCTTCCCATTCTTGTCTTCCAATGGGAAATTTGATTCATTTCTCATCAAATGGTGATTTCTTTTTACAATCAAGTTGTGTTGCAAAGGGTGATGTGCAATGTTCTGTAGACTCAAATATATGGGGGAAAAACCCCAAACCGACTGAATTTTTTGTCTGTTCGTGCAAAACAGAAGAGAAAGTTGGGGAAAGCATCCTAAGGTCCTGATTGGTGCAGCAGGAGGGAAATAGCCAGGGTGGCACGGGTGGCATTGCCCTCAGCTGAGACAGTGCTGAGCTCAGCTCTCACTGGTGGCACCACAAGGTGTTTGGGGTTCTGCTCTGCAGGGCAGGAAATTTCCTGGCAAATGGCAGTTTCTTCACAAACTTGAAATAGATGCGTATAAAGGTGTTGTGTTCATCTAGTTTTGTCATGTTCCAGGAACTCAGTGACATTCAGGCTTCCAGTGGCAGAAAATTTCCCTCACAAGTGCATGGATGACAGTGGGGACTGAGAACAGCAGGGACTTGAAAATGAGATAAAATTGAATTAAAAACCAGAGAGAAGGTGGGAGGATTGCATATATCCAAAATGATGAACCAAGAAACACAAAACCCCTAAAAATCACTCCAAATTTGGGCAGCTATATTCCAGCCTCATTATCTGTTTTTAATTACAGCCTTTTCTGGCAAAGCCGTGCCCTGCCTGGGAACACCGCCGAAGCCAAGAGCAAGAACCTGCTTCATTAAGGGAATTCCCACATAATTGAATCAAATATGCTCAGGGAAACCACAGCACCCAAACATTCCCACCCGGGCAGTCGATGAGAAAGCTTCTCCTCCTGGCTGTGACAGGAGAAGTGACAACAGGAGGGAGTAATTGATGGCTCTGTGGGACTGCTCGATCTGCTCCTCATGCCGGGGCTCATCCCTGACATTCCCACCGCCGCACAAAGGCTGCAGCCGGCCAGCCGTGCCCAGGGGACACAGGGCTGTCACACACAGCGAGATGAGCAGCGAGCGGGATCCTCTCTCTCCTCCCAGCGCTGCTTTTCCTCTCCTTTCACCTTATTCCTCACTCCCCCTTTTTATTTTGTTTTATTTTATTTTTTATTTTTAAGTTTCCATCCCTAAATGATGATGGGAGAGCAAGGCTGGGGGTGGCTGGGAGAGGATGAGGATGCTTTGAGACCACAGACCTGCAGCACTGATGGGGATGCAGGAAACCTCCCGGGGGTGGATCCAGCAGGCGCTTTCCAACTTGTCCCCTCGGTAGACATTCCTTTTCCCCTGCTCTTGGAGCTATTCTCAGCCGCCCCAGTGACCTTTCCGGGGAACAATTTACTATTGTGTTTTGGTGAAGACCAGCCTCTATTTTTACACTCTGTTTTGCTGATGCGGGCACAGGGAGCGAGACGGGAATCCAGCAGGAAATGGGAGGGAGAGTCTGGAGCATGGTTAAAACTGCCCCGCAGCTTTGATGTGCCGTGGTGGGGCCGGGCACTTCTCTCCCTGCCCATCTCTCCGATAAATCCCGCACTGCACCAGGGTGGCAACTGGTCCTGCAGCAAGGGGATTTTGGCAAAAGGGCCGGCAAAGCCGCGGTGGTACCGTGCTCCTCGCCGTGAAATGAAAGGCAGCTCTCTGCTGGCGTTGTGCAGCTCAAGGAATGCTGGAAAGAAGGGGAGGGAGGGTTTGAGGACATGCCCGAGGCATGGCAGAGCATCCTGGAATAAGCAGGCTGGAGGTGGCAGGACTTGGTGTGAGAGGCTATCCCGTGGTCCTTCCTGATGTAGGACCTGGAGCTGGGCTTGTCGGCAGTGAATGGCTCCAAAAATACCAAGCATCGCATCTTAGAGTGGCCAGGGAAGTGTGGCTGCCTGTCCACCCTGTGTTTGTGTCCGGGAGCAGAGTCCCGCTCCAGATGTATCGCTGGGAAGATGGCCAAAGCCCAGGGAGGGGAAGGGAATGTGTCCAGTCCTGCAGCTGCTCGGCTTCTACGCTGTCACCACCTGCAGCACAGCCCCTGAGGCAGGAATGGGACCCAGCTGCCCAGGGCTTGCCCAGAGCCTCCAGAAAGCAGAGGTGAAGTCATCCTGCATGTCTGAAAGGTCCGGCCAAGGCTGCCTGGGGGGCACTGGGAGCAAGGAGATGCTTCACAGCAGCTGTCCCAGCTCCAGAGCACTTTGCTTGCTGTGAAATATCCCTTCACAGCTGCTGTGGCTGAAACAAAACACATCAACACCGTCCAGCATTGCAGCACCGCTGCTGCGAGCATCCAGCCTGCTGCATGCCCAGGAATGGCTCTGAAATGGGAGCTGGAGGCTGGCGGGGTGTCCTGCACCGAGTCAGCAGTGTGTTTTGTGGATGCTGCGGGTGGGGAGCGCCTGCTCCGGGTGGGGAAGGCTCTGTGCTTGCCAGGGGTGCACTCGGTGAACTGGTGCCCTGTGCAGGCTGGGCTGGGAGCAGGCCAGGAACAAGCCTGGATGAGGCTCCAGTGTGGGACTAGCAGCGTGTGGCACAGTGTGACACCTGTGTGACACGGAGTCACAAACACTCACCCCACAAACACCTGCCCGTGCACAGGACAGGTGAGCGTGCACTGACCTGCTCACAAACGCACTGTAACACAAACACAAACACAAACACAAACACAAACACTCCTGTTTGCACGTCCCATTCCTGTGGGTGTATCCATGGATGCACAGACTGTCCTAAACACACGTTTGGATGGATGTGGACATGCAGTCCCGCGTGTGTCTTCAAGCCACCCAAGCCCATGACACGCTTACACGTGTCCCCCCTTGCATGCTGCCCTGCTTGTTGTCCCCATCAACAAAACTCCAGGGCGGTTTTGCTTTTGGCTGCCATCAGCAGAAATAACTCACAAGCTGCTCCCTACCTCATCCTTGCAATCCCTGAGCTATTTTTTCCTTTCTGGCTCAGGTGGCGCCGAACCATCCAGAGCAGGCCCTGGATGTTTTTCCCGGGGTGTTTCCAGGGCGGTGGGAAGGCTGAGCTGAGCCGTGGCACCCGTTGCTCCTATCTGGGCTCTCTGCCCATCCCTGGGACCACCCTCCAGCTGGCTGCATCCCGCTCCGAGCTGCTCCCGCTATCGCTGCGTGCAGGTGCCGCGGGATTGGGATAAGGGACGGGCAGGAGGGCGGTGTGAGCCGGAGCGCGTCTGTCCCCTCCAGCGGGGACTGTCCCCTGGCTGGCAATGCCAACGCCACCGCCCTGCCCGCCGCTCCGCTCTCCTCGGGGGAACACACAGCGGGGCTGTCCCAGGCGGGTCCCACCCGAACTCCGCACCGAACCCCGCACCCAGCCCGGGCGGGCGCTGCGCTCCCCGCGCCGCCTCCTTTGAACAGCGCTGGGGGAAGCCCCGCTCGCTGACAGACAGAACATCAAACCCACCGCAGCAGCAGCGCTTCCTGCCCGCGGGCCGGGCCGGAACCGGAGAGGAACCGGAGCGATCCCGAACCGGAGCGGATCCCGAACCGGATCCCCTGCCGTCCCCGCCGCTGCCGCCAGAGGGCGCCGCTCCCCGCCCCGAGCGGCCCCGCGGGAGCAGCGCCAGCCCCGGGGCTCGTTAATTACGGGGCTCCTTAATTAATGCTTTTAATGTTTAATGTTTTCTCGGCATTTTCCAAATAAAGTGTAAAAGACCGTCCTTTCCCCTCTTCCACCCTCTACAGATCCTCCTGGGGTTACCGCAGACCGACAATCGCTGCGTTAAACCCGCTATACTTGAACACTGCGGCTATTTTCCTGAAGAATTTCGTGTTCTGGGATGGAAAGGTAGAGAGACAGCTGCTGTTCCCCCAGCTCAGCCAGGCCCTGGAACGTGGGGCCGGTGGTCACAGGCAGCCCAGTCTCCTGGGATTTCAGCAGAGGTGAGGTGACCCTGTGAAGATTCACACCTCCCAGTGGGAGCGCTGCTGTCTGTGCCGATGCCCTGGTATTAATTGAGTTCTAATTAATGTCCTGCCAGTCCTGGAAAGAGCCTCTCCTCCTCAGTCCCAGGCAAAGCCATCTCTCAGGGGTCTTCACCTTTTGTCCTCAGAACCTGGATCCAGGGCTGCATCCAAGAGGAGCCTGTTTGGCATGGTTCATGGCACAGTTTGGAATGGTTCAGGCCTTTCTTATCAATCCTGTCCCTCCTACAGGAGCTCTGGATCCCTGTCCCCATCTCACAGAACTGCAGCAGCATCCTGAGGGGCCTGGCAGCCTCCACAGCTTCAGGAATTTCTTAAAAAGCTCTCCTAACCTCAATATACCTTGAAATGCCTTTTTCAGGTCTTGGACTCACATGAAATCCCTCTGGCCTTTCCGTGTCCCTCCCACTGCCTTCCCCAGCAGCAGAAGTCACTGCTCTGAGGACATGAAGATGATTTTCCCCCTCTCCTCCATTACCTGCATCTGTTTGCTTGGGTGGCAGCCAGAAAAGTGACTTCATGCATTCAATCTATTTTCCCCCCTGCCCTTTACTTTTACTTTTATTTTTTTCTACCAGCCCAAGGTTCCCGCCTGTTGTAGAGTCAAGGGGGAAACATCCCGGCCAAATCCTGCCCCTGTGTTATGGTAATCACGGCTGCCACCGGCAGATGCAGCTCGATGAAATAAAAGGGCTGTTTACAGGCAGGGAGAAGGAGAGGGGAGCTTTTGTTTGGCACTCGCCAGGGTTGGAGTACACTTGTAAAGCAACAACTGGAGCTCGTTGAAAAGAAGTGGAGGTTATTAGATTCGTTTCACTTACTGCCGATGGTCCTGTGATTTTTTTTTCCCCTTCGTATTCCAGGCAAGAGTCCTGGTTCTGAGAAGGAAGAGGCCTCAAAACCTGCTGCTGACCATGGAAATAGATAGGGCTGGTCCTGCTGCAGGGCTCTGGTTGGTGGCAGCCCAGAGTTACAGGATGCTCGGGCTGGTCTCTGGTATTGGGGATGTTCCCCACTCTGTCCAGAGCCCTTTGTGGGGCTGGAGGAAGGAAATCCCCTTCCTCAAATGGGGCTGAGCAGGGGTGCCCTACTGAGTGCTGGCTCTTCTCTACCCCTTGGGGTCCTGGACAGTGGTGCAGGGGCATCCTGCTCACGGGACACGGCCTTTCCTGAAGGTTCTCTACCTTCCAGGATGCTTGGTCCTGATTGTTGTGAGACAGCAAAGCTAAGAAGATCAAGAGCACACTTAATTGTGCTTGGAGCTATCAAAACACAGGGCTTGTCACCAGCAAAGGGAGTCCAGAATTTATCAGAGCTTGGACAGCAACGGGCTGCTGATGAGAAGGGAAAAACTGGAGTGAGTGCAGAAGCTGGGATGATGTAAACCCAGATCCTTGGGGCTTACAGTCTCATTTTGAAGTTTTGGATGGGAGAATGGCAGAAAGCAGTGCTATGGGGTTTTTATCTTCCCCCAGGTAAGTGGGGACAAGAACATGATTAGATGGGTTGGATTTCTGTTCCTGGGTCCCTCTACCTACCTATCTATCCCTCTGTCTTGACGCCAGCCCTCTTCGCTCTGAAAAACAGCAGCGATCCCCTTCAGATGCCAGGAATAAAATCAATACATCCCCTCTGCAAATCAGGTAGCTGTCCATAAATCTTCCCAGCTTCGGGCTGGTCTCCTAGGACTCCCACATCACTTGGGAACCTATTTAATCGGCTGAGATGATCTGTGCTGTTAGCTGCCTTTGAACCCTTTGTCTCCCCGCTGAATGATGCTCGCATCCCCCGAGGGTTCCGCCAGAGCGGCCCATTCTGTGTGACAAGCCTCAGGTGAATAATGCCCGGAGCTGGCAGTGCCTCCTGAAGCGCAGGCTGCTGAGAAGAGTCACAGCCCCTCTGCCAAGCCTTTATCAGCACATCTTCTCGTGGCCCCTCCTTGGCTCTCTGCAAAGCTCCACAAACCCAGGACGAGAATTACAGCTCTTTTTGGCAAGGGCTAGAGGGGGTGTATGACACCCCAGCCTCCCCCTCCTGCGGCTGCAGGCTTGATTTTTCAGCATATTTTAGTGCATTTTAGGTTTTAGCTGATCGGGAATCAGTCCCATGCAGCAGCTCTGCTGAGGGGCTTCTGGAAGAGGTTGTCCATGCTGGTCCAGCTCTTGGAAACACAGAGCATTGCTTAGGAAATCACCCCCAGCAAACAAATCTGAAGCTGCCCCAAAGCAGCAGAAGTCTTGGATCAGTTTTCGAGCAGGGAAATGCTGCAGTGCCACCTTTAATAGTGAGATTTTCTTCCAGGCTGTTGAAGTTGTGCTTCCCCTGCCTCCCAAGAGCTCCCAAGCACCTGGTGAGATCCAGCCAGCTCCTTGCTCCAGCTCCACCCAGCCCCAGCCCAAGGGGTCAGCGTTTCCAAAGGCTTCTCACTCCATAAATTACAATTTAGCATGGACCACCATCCAGACACACAAAGTAACCTAATCTGCCTGCATATTAGGGTGCTGGAAAACAATAATCCAAGAAGGAAACACATTATCTGCCCTTGTTACTTTACAGAGTAATTTAAATTAATTTTTCCCTAGAGTGGTTAGGGAGCACTGCGACTTGCCCTTGTCTATTCTCTCCGGCTAATGGAGCTTTACCAGAGACTGCTCCTGAATTCCTATTAAGACCTCATCTTAGAGGTTGCAGGGCAAAGCAATTTCTGCTCCTGGGAAAAATGCCTATGAATTTGTAATTGTAAGTCCATGTTTGATAGGGATTAGCATCTGAAAGGGGTAGAGTGGTGGGTAGGAGAGAAAACATTATTTCAATTAGCTGAAGAAAAGCAATTCTGATTATAGTTTACACTTTTAATTTTCTCCTGTTTCTCCTATATTTTTTCCTAATTTTCTGGCATTCTGAGGTAATTATTTCCTGAAGCTTTCCACCCTCACCACACCAGCCACCTTTCCCTTCTCCTCCTTTAGTCCATCACAGCTGAGATTCACATCGTTGGCGAGCTGGGTTTTTTTCCCTTTCCCTTCTTCTCCCCAGATTCACTGAATTTGGGGATGGTGTAGAGGATCCAAATCACACTGAGATAGGATGTGATATTTCTCCTCGTGCCAAAGAGGTGAAAGATGAGGAGGAATCTTTGCTCCACATCCAGGATTGAGCAGCTTGAGGTGGTGCCAGCGCCTGACTCCCCTAGGCAGAGCCCCAATGCATAAAGATTCTCCCTGTGCTCAGAAATTCCAATTCCCTCTTTTCCTCCCACCCCTCCAGCTCAGCTGTGCTCCATCTATTTTTCCGTGGCTTCTCGCTCTCCTATTTCCTAATGACGATGGCAATCAGTTTTGGGGTGGGAGATTCCTCGTGAGGAGGCTTGTTGTTACTTAAGGAAGATCACGAAATCCATCCCTAATGAAAGGACGGGAGAAAAGCCCTTCCACCAAGTCACACCGAAGCCCGAGATTATCATTTTTATGGGCTTCCAATCTTTCCTGCCTCCTGTCTTATCAGCAAATGCAGCTGGAGGCTTCAAAAACCCTCCCAGCTTGCTGCTGATTTTACGGGATGAAGATTAGAGATGATCGGATAGCGAATTATTCATTCCCTTCGATATCCAGGGAATATCCAGAGCAGAGTCAGCTCCTTTCTCCCTTTCTGAGCATCACCCATTGGGAACCTTCCTATCTGCCACTCCAGCAGCACAGCAGTGCTTTCCCCCCTCACTCAGGGCTGATTAGGGGTGCAACATTCCCTCTGAGGGATGGAAGGGCCAGGGGGAATCACAGGGGCAGGCTCGTCTCCTAAAAATAAAGCAGAGAAGAGGCAGGTGGGGTTTCTTCTTGGGTTTTTTTTAGGTGGATTCCTGCTGCGCCAGGGCAAGGCAGGGCAGATCATGGGGGTGTTTTCTCAGCCTGATTTTCCAAGATTGAGGGGCTGAGGTTGATGTGAAGGTGCTGGGACAGAGGAGCAGGGAGCTCAGAGGGGACAGGAGAGACCCCTCGGATGTAGGAGCAGCAGCAGCAGAGAGGGAAGGGCGTGAATGCTGCCCAGAGATCCATCCCATAATCAACCGGTGTGGAAAATACCATTCTGAACATCCTGTGAAATACTCCTGGGCCAATACAGAAACGCAGCAGAGGTGCAAATGAAGGCTGGGGATGCCAAACCATCCACAGCACATTAAAAATGCCTTTAAATTACCATAAATATTCTTATTTAAGAGGAGAAGTAGGAGCTGTGATAGATGAAAACCCAGAGCAGGAGCTGCCTTTTTCTGCTGCCTTTTTCTGCTCCTTTTTACCCACGTTGGCATACTGAGCCAAGAAAATGATCTTTTCACCAGGAGCTCCTGGTTCTCTCCTGGCAGCATCCAGAGCAGGCAGGGTTTGAAAGACAAGTGTCAAGAAATGAGAGAACACAAGCAGAGAATATTTGGTTTGGAAGGTAGATGTCAAAAGAAACAAGGAATTATAAATTTGATTTGTGGGTTGTTATTTATTTACTTATTTATTTATTTTGGTGAGGTGTTTTTTATTAAAAATGTAATAAATTTATAATTCCTTTTCTACAAAAAAAATACAATCTGCTCTTTAGGCAATGCTCAGATTTGCTCTCATATAGTATTTTTTTTTTTATTTTTATGGCTCTGTCTGGGAGACAGGGAGGAAATGGAGAGGATGAAAGAGGGAAGGAAGGAAGCAGAGAGGAAGGAAGGAAGTGAAGGAGGTGAAGAAGAAAGAAAAGAATTTCCATTAAAACACAGAGTCCCACAATGTTTTTCAAAGAGGAACTGGCATCTGTGCTTTGAAATTTATCACCCAGGGATGTTGCTTAAAAGTTATATATATTTTTTAGTGGAAATAATCACAAATTTTTAGGGAATACGAGTGTGAAGACTGAAATTCCAATCCTTGCTTTGTGTAAAATCTGTTTTACAGGAAACTGCTCACATGGGTTCTTGGAAGAGCATTGAGCTGGCTCTGGTCCCACTTTGACAAAAAGTGATTTGTCCTTCTGTGCCTCTGTTTCCCTCTGCTCTAAAATGGACCAGCAAGGCTTTGTCTCACCATGCTGGGTGGTACTGGAGGCTAAAGTGAGAGAGACAGCACCCTGCAGCAGAAACACACAGTCATAATTGTTTTTTATTTAAAAACAAACATTTTTAAAAATACATAATATATACATTTTATAAATATAAATATAAATATATAAAATAAAATAAATAAAAATATAAATAAAATAAATATATAGAAATAAAACTACAAATATAAATAAATATATAAATACAAAAATAAAAATATAAATATAGATATAAATATAAATATAAATATAAATATAAATATAATTAATTTTTTTTCTATATAAAACACCGTTTGTTATTGCAGGTCCCAAGCCACGGACAGGATGACAAAAGGAAAGCCTGGCTGGCAAATAATTTGTTGAAATTTCAGACTTTGCCCCTGCAGTGAGGCTGCTGCAGTGTCTTGCAGCTTCTCAGCTCCCCAGGGATGTGCAGCCAAGGAGGTGCCAGGGGAGCTTTGTCACAAGAGCAGCGCCTTCCTAAGAGGTGTGGGGGAAAATTGCGCTTTGGGGCACAGGGGAGCTTTGAGATGAGCACTGAGTGATTCCCTGGCCTCATCACCGAGCCCAAAACCACTAAATAATTGAATTATCTGAAATTTCATGTGAGTGTGGGAACATGCAAAAGCTCTGCACACATTTCCAGCTCATGTGGAAGCAGGTCTTGGGTGAACACAAAGTTCACTCTCGCTTCTACTTGTCCACAGCCGTTCCTTTTCCTCAGAATCATGATTAGATTGTTTTACAGGGCCTAATTACGCGCCCCTGTTGTGACACTTCCTTGCTGGGGACAGGAGGAAAGTCCCTGCCTCTCAGATCTCACAAGCAATAATTAGCAGGGTTGGCAGAGGGATAATCCCACGCTGCAGATGGGGACCTGGCCATGGAAAGGAATTTGGAAAGAGTTGGGAACTGGCCTTGGATCTCGTACAGCTCCAAGTCAGATCAGGTTTGTCTTCAGGATAAATGATATTATTGTAAATGTCAAGAGTTGAGATGAAGGAGGGCATTCCTCCTCTGGTGAGTGTGCACTCCTGAGGCTGCTGCACATTCCTGGACATGGGTCCCATGGGGATAAAGTGCTGCTTGCTTCTCGGGACAGCACCCAGGCAGGGTCCTTGCAGGGGAAATCACCACAGCCAGATGAGGGGTTACAGAGATGCTGTGACACATCACAAGAACAGTGACAATGGAACCCCTGGCTCACAGTTTTATAATTTCCTTCAGGAGCAACAGAAGTTTCTCAGCTGTGGAGCCAAATATCTTTTATTCTTCCTGTGGGGTGGGTTTGCCAGACATCCAAACCTGGGCTGGAAAACTGCTTAACTCAGGACCTGCAACATCCTCTGCCCTGCAGCATCTGTGATTTTGTGAAGGGCAAACCTTGAGGCCTGCTGCAGCTCTTTGGCTGTTTCTTTCTCTTCTGCTATTGAAGAAATTTTGGGGACAGCCCTGATAACTCAATAAAATGAAAGCTGGGTTTGCTCTGCTTAAGAGTGTCACCATTAAATAAGATGTGGGAAGTGAGAGGCAGCGCCCAGCGCGGAGTCTGGGATGTTTTAGGGTCACAAATGTGTTTTGCTGGGTCAAAAAGAAAAAGCAAGGAAGAGTAAGGAAGTGAGAAGGGATGTCAGAGCTGGGGCTGTGGGAGGGGATTTGGGGGACCCCAAGCACCACAGCTTCACTGGGGAAGTTTTACCCCTCTGGGTCTTGTTTGATCCTCCCGGGCTGATGCAAATATTTAGTGCCTGAGCTCCCTTCCACGCCCAGCCTAAGGGGACTGTCAGGTTCAAGTCACCGCGCCCCAAATTCCCCTGTGGCTTCCGCGGGAGAAGGAGAAGGAGGGAGAGGCACCTCCTTCTCGCACAGGATCCCAACGCGCAGGTGAGAGCATCGCCTCCCGGCTTAAGGTGTTTGATAATTGACCAAGCGCTCATTCCTGCGGCAGGGCGCCGTGCCCGAGCGCAGCTCCCAGCTCCTCCTGCCCCTCTCCACCATGCCCGGCCACTGCCTGCTCCTCCTGGCACTGCTGCTCCAGCTGCAACCTGCCCTCTGCCAGCAAGGTGAGTGCGGGGAAAAGGGGCAGGGAGGTGTGCAGAGTGAGAGCTGCTGGGGGACAGCTGCAGAACAGCCTCTTGGAAAGGGAAAATGCATCCCAGTCCTGTCTGAGCTTTGAAATCCAAGCTCAGCTTTAGCTCAGGATGGATGTGTGCCCGGTGGGTTGAGGAGTTTTGCTGGGATCTGGGGAAAAGGAGAAGGGATGGGCAGGAAGGTGCACAGAGTGGGAGCTGCTGTGGGACAGCTGTGGAACAGCCTCTTGGAAAGGGAAAATGCATCCCAGTCCTGCCTGAGCTTTGAAATCCAAGCTCAGCTTTAGCTCTAGATGCACATCAGGATGAATGTGTGCCCAAAGGGTTGGGGGGTTTTGTTGGGACACAGGGAAGGGCAGGAAGGTGTGTAGAGTGGGAGCTGCTGGGGGAACAGCTGTGGAAGGGAAAATACATCCAATTCCTGCCTGAGCTTTGAAATCCAAGCTCAGCTTTAGCTCAGGATGGCTGGGTGCCCGGTGGGTTGAGGGGTTTTGCTGGGACACAGAGATTTTCCACCTGTTTTGCTGAAGGCTGGAACTGCCACCTGAGGTTTATCTGAGTTGCTCCCACAGAGGTAAACTGCTCTGATTTACCCCTGGCAGGGCTGTGCACTGAGATGAGCAAGCTGTTTTCTTAAGGCTTTTTTTTTTTTTCTTTCTTTTTTCTCACTCTTATCCTTGAGCAAGTGTTGTTCTGGGTTGCTGCCTGAGCTCTCAGATCCTCCTGTTAATCTGTAATTTTGATCATTGCTGAGGAGAGGGAGCAAATATTTTCCTCAGCAAATTGACCTCTTCTTCTCCTCCTAAAGACTTAACAGAGAAACTTCCTGTGCTAGAGTATTATTTTTAGGAAACTCACTGGAGGGCTTCTCTAGTGCTAGAAATAATGAGGAGTAATTAAAACTCATCTGGTGCTGCCAAAGTCCTGGAAAATTCCCTCCCCCTTTCTCCTGCTGATGTCCCAGCCCTGACCGCTCTTCCTGTGTTTGTTTACCCGCTTGTTGAGGATTTAACAGTCTGGGGTGTCCATTGTCAGGAGGGTTGAAAGTTTTGCTTTTGCTTGGAAAGAGTAAAAAAAAAAAAATCCTTTAATCCATAGCCTGGTACAGCTTCCTTAGAGAGTGGAAAGCCAAAGCTTTCCAAACACTCCAAGATGAAATATTTCCAGTGATAAAAAGCCCATGGTTTACTTTTGAAATTAGTATGATGGGAGTAATTAGGGAAGAATACAAAATGCAAAAGAAATGCACTAAAGTTGTGACATAGATCACATTTAGCAGTCATAATTAGATTAACAGGGAAAAAAAAATATGAAGACAGGGAGTCATTTAAAAGCTCCCTGTGGTTTCTTGTGCCAGTAGAGACACCTTGCCCAGCCCCTGCAATGTTCCACAGGACATAAAAAAACAGGACTGTGTCTTCAAATCAGCTGCTGAGTATGGAAATGGAATTGCAACAAGTGCACAGCCTTTTTTTGGCACCAGCACTTCCCTTGGTCTGGTTTGCTGCTGCAGATGTGTGGAGACACGGCTGCCAGGGCTGCAGATTCCACACTGCTTGTTTTGGCTCTGGAGATCTCCTCCGTGGGGGAAAACCCCATCTTTGCCATGTGGCAGCACAGGGAGGAGGTGGCAGAGCCTGAGGGACGGGCTGGCCAGGGAGGGACATCCCCAGTGAAGCTTTTTCCAGGAACACATTCCTGTTCCTACAGGTCACACTCATCCTTTGAGCCATCCCTCCTGGCAGGGCAAGGTGTGCTCATGGGGGCCCCGAGGGCTGGGACCCAAAAATTTCCTCCCTGGATAGATCCTCTTGCTTCTGCCTGATCCCCATTCCTCCTTTCTTATGCCCCAGCAAGTTTCCCAGACGTATTTCAGCCCAACGCAGAGGAATTTGCCATTCCCTTATCTCCCCTTGCAGCCAAGCCCTGCGTGGTCTCTCAAAGCCAGAACCCCTTGATTTTGGGTTTGGTGTTTTCCCTTTTGGCTTTGGGTGCTCTGAAATCTGGTGGAAACAGCCACAGGAGTGAGATTTCCCTTCAAAAACATCAATGCCTCCTGAGCACGGTTGCCCCAAGGAAGTTGGCTATCTCTTCTTATCTCCCTTTGCTGGAAGATCACAAAATGCAAATTTGTCAGTTTAAGTCATTGCTGACTTCATTCCCTGCTTGACCTTGAGCTCCCTTAACCCCAGCAGGAACTTCACCAAGGGCTGGACCTAGGCTTAGGCTGGATAATCTGGGTCTGGCAGGAAAAATAAACCGCAATTAATAAATAAACGTGGCCAGCAGCCAAGGGCAGAGTGAGGGAGGCTGAGCCAGAATTCAGGCAGGAGGCAATAGGTGTGTTTGGGGCTGCTCTGCCCCACTGTCACCACCCCTGGCCACTCTGCTGACACAATGGTATTTCAGTGGAAACATGCTGATGCAAGAGGGAATTTCCATCTGAATTCCTCCTGCTTGAATTTCTGCCCCGGGACCTTGTGGAAACACGACAAATATCTGTGTGGAGAGGGGGTGAGAGATGCTGCTCAGGGCTGTTCTCACAGCCCCTTGCCCCAGAGTGCCACTGCTCTCCAGACTGGCACAGCTGGCCAGGCTGATTTCACTTCCAAGAAGAAAAAAGAGCTCTGTTTTGGGGCTTGAGGTTTTGCTGTTGTTTTATTTATTATGTATTTTTAAATAAAAGTCTCTTGCAGTAAGGAGCTGGGGACGCTACTAAAGGACAATCCCCTCCCCAAAACCAGAGGGAGGAGAGGAGAGCTGCAGAGCAGTGTGAAGCTGTGTGGAGCACTCAGATTTGTCTTCCTGCTGCTAGTAAAGATGATTTTTTTTTGTTTATAGCAGAGGCTGTGAGACAAAGGAAAGTTCCTGAGGGAGACTCAAGTGTCCTCTGCTCATCCTAGAGCAGTGTGTCCCTGGCTGGGGCTGGGGCTGAGTGTGCTGGGGCTGACCCAGGGGCTGGCAGGTGTCACCCTCCACCTGCCCCACCTGCCTGTGCAGAAGAACCGTGTGCAAGGATCAGCAGATGAGGAAAAGCAGGGTCTGAGTAAACAGTAATTAAATCTCAGAGGGATGTGGCTGTATGGACAGGGCGTCCCTCAGTGCTGATGTGACAGCACTTAGGGATGTTGATTATGTCTGCATGCTCCAGCAGCCACCCCAGCAAGGGCTGGGACAAGGTTTTTCTCTTCTCACCACCTGCCCTTGCACCCTGCCCACATCCAGGAATGTCTCACAGCCTTCCCACCCATGGCTGGATTCCTGCTTAGGAAAATGAACTTGTCAGTCTGTTCCATCCCTGGGGGAAATGGGGATATCCCAGTCAACTCCCAGACCCCCACCCACCACCCCAATGCTGACTCCAGCCCTGCCTGGACTTTGTGCTGAGGTTATTCCTCTGAATGCAACAGCTTTCAATTTCTGTCATTAATTATAAGCTGCTCTGGAAACTTGTTGAATGGTACATTTTACCAGAATCCACAATGACAACTTTTTGCTGTGAGAATGACAACCAAATTTTACACTCACCCTGTTGTGGAGTCCTTATTTTACCAGTTCGTATTTGGGAAATATCCTGGGAATGAAGTCTGTGGCAACTGGCGATGGAAAATAAGCAGTTTGCTGAAACCCCTCTGCCTTTCTTCCTTTGGCAAACATTCTCCTTCACTCCCTTCCATGACCCCCAGCCTTTCTCCCCCATCACAGAGCCACCAAGGTGCATGTTTGTGTAATTGTGTGTGTATGCCAGTGGATATGAGGCCCCAAAGCTGTAAGGCACCACACTCCCCATGCAAACACCAATGAAAATGCTGTTAATTCTATTTAATTTCATTTCTATCACCCAGCCTGAATAGACAGCAACATGCTCTGCTCAGATTTACAGGATCAAGCTGTCATCTGGACCTTGCTGAAGCTGGATGGGAGAAAACCTGAATTTCTAACACATGTTCTCTTCTTTTCCTGCAGCCCGGGGCAACCTCCAGCCGTGGGCACAAGGTGTCATCGCAGTGGTTGTGTTTCTGGTCCTGGTGGCCATCGCTTTTGTGGTCAACAGGTTCTGGTGCAAGGAGAAAGTGTAAGTGTGGGAGGCTGCTCTGGGTTGGGCTTAGCTGCTTGGCACAGGTCACCTCCAGCAACCTCTGCTTCCAGGGCTGGGAACACTGTGCTTGCTGTGCTGGGAGAGCAAAGACTCCCTGTCCTCATCTCCCTGTGCTGCTCTCTGATCCCTGTTACTGATTGCTAGGTGGGAGCTTGCACCACGCAAACGCTGCCATGAGAAAGTGCAGCGCTGGGAATGGCAAAGCCACAGCATCATGGCTGGGTTACGCGCGCCCAGACTGGTTTGTATGGCTTTTGGGGTGCATGTGCTTTATATCTGTGGGATCATAAGCCTGAAGCAGCTTTTTCTGCAAGAGCCAAGTGGTGAGAACACACTGAGAGGAGCTGGGAGAAGGCAGTGGCAGCACTGTCCACCTGGAGCCCATGGCTCAGGCAATGTGGTGTCTTTATCCATCTGAAAAAGGCTCTGTGGGATGGGTTACCTCTTGCCTGATGCTGGCCAAGCAGAGTCTGAGGCTGCTGCTCCTGCTCAGCTGAGCAAGACCAACTGGCCAAGTTGCAGCAATGTGATCTTGACCCCGAGCCCAAAGGCAAGAGAGGATGGAGACCACAAAGCACCCCAAATCTGTTTCCCAGTTCCTCTGCACTGCTGGGGCTGCTTTAGACTGGAGTCTTCTTGCAGCTGTGCATTCCTGCAGCCTCTCCAGGCTGAGGAGGTGGGGAGCTGGTGAAGATCTCTGATGATCAGCAGGTCAGCTGCAGCCCCAGAAGCATTTTAAGCAGGTCCCTTTGGGATGCATTAATACAACATGTGTGTGTATATATATATATTTATTTATATTTTTATTTTTATTTTTATTTTTATTTTTATTTTTATTTTTATGGTCTGATTTGCCACTGTAGTCTTTGTTTCCCACAGAGGAACCTCTGTCCTCACACTGAAGGAGCTGCCAGCCTGTGGAGGGGCAGGCAGGGATGGTGTTTCCCACTGCTGCCCGTGCCTGGCTGCCTTTTCCCAGCCTGGAGGCAGAGGATGCTGAGGAGGGCTTGAGGGGGTGATGGTGCCTTGTTTTAATTAATCTGGCCTTTCTTCAGAAGAGCAGGAGCGAGGCTTGGCAGCCTGGAGCCCTGCCAGCTGTGTGCTGTCACTGTGACAGCAGCTATCAGCTCCAGCCACTGCCTGTTTATGCCAGGCTGCTCCTTGGAGAAGCCTCTGAAATTACCCTTGGGCAAGAGCTGGAGGAGGCAGGGGCGTGTATGCAGGGTGGACTGCAGCCACCCTCTGCAGCTAAATCTCCCTGGCACTGCTCAGGCTGCTCCAGAGTTTGCTCCAGAGCTGAGCTTTTGGAGTCTGGCTCAGGTTGAACACCCCATCCCTGCCCAGTGGCTCCTTCTGCAAGCGATTCAGACTTGCTTTTGAGGGACAGCAGCTTGGATTTGCTCACATAGATGTGCTCAAGGACACCTCCCAGGGCTGAGGCACCAGCAGAGCCTTGACTGCTCTCTCCGTGTCCAGCAGGATCCACAGGGGACAGATTACACAGAAACAGACTGGAAAAACCAGACAGCAGGAGAAAACAATTGCGTGTATTGACAATGAGTCCTGCTGGGAGTCACCACTGTGCAGACAGGGGCTGGCACTTGGCACAGCCTCTGCAAACCTGCCATGAGGGTTTCTCCTTGTCCCTGTCCTGCTGGGAGGGGGGCTGAGCAGCGTGTCCAAGGACAGAACCACGTCCAGCTCCCTTCTTGTCTCTGTAGTGTCATCACCAGTCAGGGGCTGCTCCCTGCAGGGCTCCTTTGTTGCTCTGCCTCAGCTCCTCTCTTCTTTGCCTCCAGGGAAAATGCTGAGAACGTGGTGAGTGTGGAGGACAAGCCAGATGCTGTCACATCCAATGGCCATGAAGCCAGATTCGTATCAGCTGCAGCTGACTTCAGGTGAGGGACCTGCTCAGATCTCTTCCCTGGCTGTGTTCTGTCCCCTTGGGGACAGCTCACACGTGCAGAGCTGTGATCTTGCCCACTCAGGGTCTTACACATGCCATACACCTATTTTTGGGGCTTTTAACCTTTCCAGGGATTAAGCACAAGGCAGTGAGGGAGTTTTTCCCTCTCTCTCATTTCTCCCCATCCCTGCAGCCCACAATCCATCCACCACCTCACAACCTGCCACGCCACATTTTTCTTTTGCTACATCATAGCTTTCCGACAGAGGAAACCACCAGAAGTGACCACAGGCCACCACGTAGGCAGTGACACTAAAAATGAGAGCAATTCCCAGCCCACCGTGGCTCTGGTGCTTTCAGGGTGACCCCTCCTGTGCTCCCCATATCACTTTCACTCAGTGCACAGCCGGCACTAGCCAGGTTGGGATGCCAGTGGTGGATTTGGGGATGCTGAGCTCAGCATCGTGCTTGTCCCTGTTGATGCAGGTCCAAAGAGAGCCAGCACGCCTATGAGAACACCGTGGAGCCTGAGGAGAGGGTGATCACCACGGCCATGTAGCAGCACCCACCCTCCACCCTCCTCTTCCTCTCAATTCGCTCCCCGCTCTTGCCATGGGCGTTTCCACAGAGACCCTCTGCACTGGCACCCCCTGTGAGCGATGGGGCCCCTCCATGGCACCACCACCTCCTGATTTTTCCCTTTTCCACATGCTCTTGTCCCTCTGGGATCACTGGCCACATGGGCACTGGCCCCATGGAGGTGCCTGGTGGTCACCCCACCTGGCTGATGTCCCAAATCCCAGGAGGGTGTTGACCTGCTCAAGACACAGAGGGGATCCTGCTGGGTGCCTTGGACCTCCCCACGCTCCCAGCTGCCCTCCAGGGAGCTGCTGATGGAAAACCTGCTCTTTCCTCTCCAGTTCACCCTCCTTTTTATGACCTACACCACGCATTTTAACGTCAGAACAACCCTCCCCCTCTGTACATATCTTCCCGGCGAGCAATAAAGAGAATTGTTGCCTATGACAGCAAAGAGGGTCATTCTGCTAATCAGCCAAAGGACTTTGTGGCATCTCACGGCTCTCCCAGCCTTCAGGCAGCTGGGAGAATGAAGGACATCGGAGAATGCTCAGATTTTGGACTGCCCCAGAGCCTCAAAGTGATGTGAGAGCATCATTCCACTCCAGGTGGGGTTACTGAGGCACTGAAACAATCCCAGTGCTGTTACTGGGAGAAAGGCAGCACGCCCTGAACCTCACTGACCACTGCAGCCCTACAGCCAGCTGGGAGCCCTGTCCAGGCTGTGGTGGCAGTCATTTCCCAGCTGGGAGCTGCTCTGGCCAGGGCTGGCTCTCCTGGGGCAGCTGGCCACAGTGCAGCCCGCTCCTGCCAGGCTGCTCATTAACCAGGGGCACTGGCACTGTCCCCAGGGCCACCATGGGAACAAGGAGCGTTCCCGAGTTGTGGCATTTGTAGATTGAAATGAGAGACCTCTGATGCTTTGGCCATTCCTGGAACATGAGTTACCCCGGTGGTGTGAAGTTACTCTTCCTGACCAGAAAATAAATGATTAAGGGACTCTGCAACCAAGGGCAGCCCAGCTGGAGCAGCACTGGGGTGGGAGATTAATAAGAGGGGCATTTTTGGCAGCCTCTGGTTTTGGGGAAAGCAAGGTGTTTCCAGGGCTCTGCTGTGCCCTTCCCACAGCTGAAGCTGCTGCTGTCCCCAGCAAGTGGAGACACAAAAATTCAGGCAGGTGTCTTCCAGTAACAGACCCACCTTGAAAAGCATTTCCCCTAGAGCCTGAATGGGTGAGTATTTAAAAAATGCCCTCAAAGCCTTGGCATTGAGAAATCACAGCTCCCCTTGAGAAATTGCTTGGGAGTGGAAGAAAACAGGGGTTAGAGGGGTCAAGCCCTCAGATGTGGAGGCAGGATGGCCGCATCCCCAGCATCATTTTTCCATTTACCACCCTCTCTTGGGCAGCTGGAGGCTGAGCCAGCCCCAGGCTGTGACCTGGACCCTGATGGATGCTGCTCCCCTGACTTTCCTCTCACAGGTGCCAAACATCACGTGGGTTTGGAAAAAAAACAAGGTTCAGTGGTACAGGGTTTAAGGATTAGCCATTGCCCAATCCTGCCATGTCAGCACTCGGGCTGGGGGTGTGGCAAGAGGAAGGGAACTCATTAATTTTTTACCTCTCCGTTGCAAAAGAAGTCAACAGTGTCATCCTCACAATGAGTAACAGGAGGAGTTTATTCCCTGTGCGCACAGTCAATGTGTGACAGGCGCTGGACATGTTCCCCCCATAGTGCCTGGATGTGGGTTTGAGGTGGAGGTGTGCTCTCTGGGTCTCACTGTCCCTTCCCCACGGATCCCTGAGAATCTGAGCAAGGACAAGGTTTTACTGCTGGGCTTGCCCAGGAACTTCCCTGCTTGGCCTTATCACAACCAGTGCCCTTTGGAGTTCACTTCCCTGAGGAAAACACCTCACCAGCGCTGTGTCCCAGCAGGATCTCATCTCTGCACTGTCCAGGGTGCTGCCCTGCCTCAGTTTCCCTTGTCTGTGAAGCACCAGCTGGGGCTGACTGAAGCTGCCTTCCCTCGAGCTGCGCAGTCACTCGCAGATGCTTCTCGGTGTGATCCTAAAAAGAACAAAAGGGAGCGAGCAGAAATGAAATTTATTGTTGGAAAAATCTTAATTAGATTTTAAGCCCCAAAGGGAGAAAAGTGAGGTATTATCTGACACAGCTAATGAGTGTTAAGGGTCCATTGTTATATTTCTTGTTTACCTTTCTGTGCTGGCTGATACAGCCCAGATCCTCGCCTGTGCTGCCATAATTAGGATATCTCATCTCTCGCTGATAGGGTCGGGATGCTCCTTAAAGCACAATGCTGTCTCATCCCTCCCTGGCAGGAGGAGCGTGATCGGGAAGACAACTTGTGGCGTGCCAGTGCTGGAGTGATGAGCTGGGGAATGTTCTCCAGAGTCAGGGCTGGACCTGAGACACCTGAGGCACCTCCCACAACCTCAGTGATCTCTCTGAAGGGCTCTAAGCCACCTTGTTGAGGGCCAAATCCCCCCCAACACCTCTCTCCATGCAGCACAGGGGGATGAGGTCCTTCAAAATCCTCCCCAACACCTCTCTCCACAGAGCACAGGGGGATGAGATCCTTCAAAATCCTCCCCAACACCTCTCTCCATGCAGCACAGGGGGATGAGGTCCTTCACAAACCTCCCCCAGCACCTCTCTCCATGCAGCACAGGAGCATGAGGTCCTTCAAAAACCTCCCCACACCCCCAAGTGAAGGGTGAGGACACCATGAGTGCTCCATCCTACCCTCCATTCCATAATGCCATTATCTCTGGAGCCTTGGCAGACAGAACATGTCCAGGGTTGTGTTCTGCTGCAGACAGAACAGTCTCCTTTGGGGCAGAAGATATTCAGGATGGGTTTTTTTGCATCCTCACTTTGTCACAAGTTGTATCATAACTTTTCTTTGTGACCTAGTGGGGTGCAACCCATCTCTTGGAACCCCAGATAATTAATGGGATATCTTGTTGAAAGCCACTCTGATGCTTCCCTGATCTCTCCTGAGGCTCTTCAGCTATGAAGGTTTGAGATGTTTCTGTTCCAGCTGTGACTGGAGCACTTTGGGCAGGTGGACACCTATAATATAAATTATCCCAAGGTAGTTTAATTACAGATTTTCTGTGTTCAGGTGAACCAGCTCTGTCCCTTCACCTGAGCAAACTCAGGGTTCGTATCCTGGCACTGGACACCTTGACACCCAAGAGGTGTGATTTGGATCTCCAGAGGAAAAAAGGGAGCCTGTCCCTCCCTCGTGGTCCTTTGGGTGGGGAAGAAGCCCAGCCACCCAGGTGGAAGCCAGGAGCATGTCATGGAGAGGTGGCTGTGTGTGGGCAAGGGGGCTGCAAAGTTTTTGGTCTCGATTCAAGCCACTGAAAGCCAGAAGTAAAATGCCATCCATTGTTGGTTTATACACCCGTAGTAGCCAAACAAACATCCCCAGAGCCCGTCCTTATCACTTTATTACACCTGCTAGAGTGAATAGATTAAAGAGGATGGGGGAGGGGGGAGAAAGCTGAAGAATCCAGCAGAAAAACTAGGTTTTGGGATTGTTAATTATTCTCTGGGGTCTCTAATCTTTAACTGGCAAACAGCATCACTAACTGTCTTAAAGCCCCTCCTGGAACATCCTGATAATAAGCCATCTGCATGAAGGCACCCCGTTATCTGCCCTCCTCCAGCCGCCTGTGACATGGCTGGAGTGGGAGATAATGAATGTGTGCTGTGTAATAACGACACGTCATTCATGATTATCGGCCTGATACCCAACCTTTTAGCTCCATTGTTTGTGCTTCAAAAAGAGAAAAAAAAAAAAAGAAAAAGAAAAAGGGAAAATAAAAAAGGAGAAGGGAAAGAAGAAAAAGGGGAATTTGGTGCTCTGGGTTGTCCCGGGGTCCCCGAAGTGTCGCCCTGCCAAAGGGGCTGGCTCTGGCAGCATCTCCCGGAGGGTTTGTGGTCCTCGGAAGGACTCGCCCGAGGATTGGCGGCTGCTGTAGCCATGGTGATGGAGGAGCGAGCTGAGACAGCGCAGACATGTCACCGCCTGCCAGGCCGATATTTGGGGGCAATTCGATCTGTGTCACCGCCTGCTGCCCCAGCTCCCATACTGCTCTCCCGGCCTTGGCACAGGAGGTTATCTCCTACAAGCTGCTGTCCAGAAGCTGCCACCGTTGGAAGGTGGGGGGATGTTTGTGCTGCTCGGTTTGACCTGGCTAAGATGAAAACTGGAAGAATTTTCTCCTGGTTGCTGCTGCATCGGGGCTTCACGGTGCATCGGTGCT
>VRYO01002482.1:14425003-14458782 GCA_009812075.1 Sialia sialis
CTGGGAGACAGGACTGGGGAGAAAGGGGCAGGAATACCTGTGTGGGTTTGGGCCAGCTTGCAGGCATCCCGATATCGACGGCCGCTGGGAGTCCAGTCATAGAAGATGTCCTTGAAGGACAAAGTCTGTATTCTTCGGCTCAGGAGGTAGCTCAGGTCATAAACAGCTTTAATGTAATAGTGGGAGTCACTGTAAGGAGGCCGAAGTGAAAGCTGGTGTTAGCAAAATGAGTGGTGAAACAGGAGCACTTGCTTCCCCAGGGTTTGGAAATTCAGGCACTGACCTCTCAGTCTGACAGTTGGAATTAAAACTGAAGGCACATTTCAGGATGCTGTCCAGTGCCATCAAGCTGACATCTTGAAAGAGCTCCACTGACTTCCTCTCTGTGATCCTCTTGTCCCATTTATCCTGGAGGGAGAGCCAGGGGTAAGGAGAGACAGACCACCATCTGTGGTCAGGTCATATTTTCCTGTCCCTCTTCCCAACCACTCTGATAATTGCTTTGTTTTCTGGAAGCAGAGGCCCTAGTTAATATATTCAGTGAACTTAAATTAACTTTTCTGCACATTTCTTTTTCCTGGTATAAAAGGATACACATTGGGGTATGTAAGAATATTCTTGCAGTTGTTGATTTTATTGGCAAACAAAGAGAAAGAGTAAGTGGAATGTCCAAAACAAGGTGAGATGAACAATTTTAGAACTTCAAAACTACTCCAAAAATTCAGTGAAAATAGGAACTCTCTAAGTGCCATCTCTTTCTCTCATTAATTTTTTATTTTCATCCTTTCACAGCTGAAAGGCAAAAGTAGCAGGAGTGGGGATTCTTACCAGCATCACTTTGACCGAGTCTGACATCAGGGTCACGTAAGATTTCAGCACATCGTAATGAAAGGCTGGGGTGATCAGCTTCCTGTGCTGGAACCATTTGTTTCCGTTCAAGACCAGCAGCCCCCTCCCTGAAGCATAAACAGCAAAAGGCACAATCAGTTCCTGCAGGCTCTGACCACAGCTCTGACAAACTTACTACTACTTTTGACTTACCAATCCAGGGAACTATTAATTTGTAGGGTATATCACCCTTGGGATCTGTAAATGGAACAGATATCATAAATGTATTAATAACTAATGAATTCAACATAACAAAAGACAAAATTCAGGATAAATTTGCATCAGATTTTGCCCTCTAAAATCACATGATAGAATTAATCTCATTAAAGTACTTAAAATACTGTACCACCAGAGGTAGAGTTTAAAAGTGATCATCTACAGTTATGACCACAGTGGACTTGAAAGAACAGAGAAAGAACAAAAATATGTGTGTGGAAAAGGAACAGCCAAGGCAAATTCCAAGACTGAGAGCAATGGATGGGAGTTACTGGGGATGGTCATATACATGCCACTCATAATCTCCACAGAAGGGAGCAGAGGAGAAAACTTAAGATGCCTTCTGAGAGCCATTGCCATGAGAGCTCACACTTTTTACTGGGTTTACTGGGAAGCACAAATATTGTGGTGGTAGAAGCCATAGAAGACAATAAGACAGATGACCCTCAAACTGAGAACTGACAGGAAACTGCAAGGAATAGGAATCTGGTCTCTGTTTTACACAGGAATACAAACTGCTCTATGAAACCTTGAGCAGCCTGGGAAGGCTTTTGTGAAGAGGAGCAAAAAAAAAGAATTGTAATAATTGTGAAGGAAGCTGGCAGAGGGGATAGCTCCAGGCAAGTTTTCCAGTATTTTCTTGGTAGGAAAGTGTCAAAGACTGCTCAAAACCAGAGGTAGAGACTCACCTGATCGGCCAAGTATGTTTTTGGCATATTCAGGATGGTGGACAATTACAGTAGACAGGAATGGTCCAAACCATCTGGGAAAGGCATAGGGATATTTTTCTCCCCATGACACCAGGTTATGTAAAAAGGTTTCAGGCTGCATCTGCAATGAGAGTTAACCAGGAATTAATAAAGGCAGAAAAAGAGGGACATGCCAGGGAGAGCAGAGGTTAAACTTGCAGTCTGATGGAAAGCGCATGCAAGATATTCTCCCTTGGGAAATGAAGAGAGGGCAGACTTGCCACACAGGGGCTGTAATGCTGCAGGTTAGGAGAGGATGAGCCCTGCAAAGGGACCATGCACAAGAAGCAAAGCTGCCTGAGCCAGCAAATCCCTGCAGCACAAAACAGCTCCATGGGGAGTTCTTTGCTCAGACACCTTAGGGTGGCCTGGGCTTGGAGCAGCTCTGTGTTGCACTTGGGAGCTACATCTGGCATGGACAATGCCTGGTGGATAGGCCAGGAGGAACAAGGCTGTCACACCCCTGTCCCCCAATTTCAGCAGTGCTAGGTGGGTATGAAGTGTGAAAGTAAAGCATCTTCACTGCAGAGTGATGAAAATGGCTGCATTAAAACACCCTGCTTTTGTGGTCATGTCTTCCTCAGGTAAGACACTCCTACAGGTAGAAGATTTCATGCAGCAAAAAGACATTTTATGATCCCTCATATTTAAATAGCTTCATGGAAGTCCCATAACTCTTTGTTTAAGCACATGATTGAAAAGATCATGACTCGATTTTGCCAAATTACGCACACCCCATATCCAGCATCCTTTCCTCCTACCCTGCAGAAGCCTTTGGCACTCTCTGTGCACAATTCCTCACCTTCAGGAAGAGACAGGAGCAGGGCACACACACGCACCTCATCTAGTCCTTCTCATCCTGACTGGGACAAACCCACCCTGGCTGAGCCCAACTCACTCCTTACCAGGTGATTGTGGCCATGGAGCCAGTGTCTTGGGGGCCCAGGGAATGCCTCCAGAGCTCTGAGGATTTTCTTCCTCTCCCAGTAGAACTGGAGCACCTTCAGCAGCACGAAGGTTACACCAAGCAGCACAGACAGCTGCAGGACGATACCAGAAGGTCTGGCTAAGTTGTCCAGCAGAGATGCCATGCTGGTCCGGGACTCTGCCTTCTCCTGCCCGTTTCTTGCCTGCTCCCCTCACACCTGAGCCAGGTGGGGAGCTCAGTGCAAGTACAAATCCTCTCCCTCCTCCTGTGCAGGAGATGAGAAGTGAAGTGGAGCTGCCAGCAATTTATAGCTGCTGGATTATCAGGGCAAACACTGTGTCAGCTCAGGCAGTAACCTGTGCTCCCACTCACCTCTGCCCTGCTTTCTGCAGCCTGTCACTGCAACCTGGAGAGCAAACAGCCTCTGAGCAATTCCTGCTTTCTCTGAACTCCCAGCAGCGCTGGCACACACACCCGCAGTGCTCCAAGCCCAGGTGGATGCAGCCAGGGGAGGCAGGAGGTGAGATGCAGGCTCTAGCTGAGCTCCTTGCTGTCCTCAGTTCAGCTACAGAAGCTGTTCATCTGCCCCCAGGAAGTGAGGAACACACAGCCAGCTCTTCTCAATGAGTTGGCTGCCTGGATTCAGCCCCTTTCAGCTGTAAAAGCAGTGCTCTGGGTGGCTGCAGCATCACCCAGCTCTGCTGGGCTGTAACCCAGAGAATGGACACAACTCCAGCAGCACACAGGGATGGGCCCTGCTCCCCTTCCACACACAAGCAGGAGACAAAACTGCTGTCCAGAGGAGTTACCATGGCCAGTGGATGAGACAAGGAGAGGAAAAGCTGCAGAGCAGTGAAGTGAGCTGTGCAAGGTTGAGAGCACATGATGGGGAGATGTGATGGCGAGGCCTTGTTCTCTCCACAGGCCTGGTGAGCTCTCCTTCTGTCCACATGGCATCTCACCTTCTCCAAAAAGGCATCTCTGCACTTTCCTTTCTGATGCAGCCCTTGGTTGAGGCCCCTTGCAGTCCCTGTGCAGTCCCTGGGTTCACATCCCATCTGCCCAGAAACCTGGAATGGCAATGTGGGGCTGGAAGTCTGATGTGTGGGGGACTTCTATGAATACTAAAAAGTGGGATCCCCAGACAGGCTGAAATAATTTGTAAAATACTCAATTTGTGTGTCTGGTTGTTATGAGAATCAGATGGGTTTTCCTCTGTAGAGGATAGATAATAATATAGATTATATAGATTATAATATAAGGGCTGCTGAGCTCTGTGAGTGCTTCTTTCCAACATAACCCATCTCTGAGACAGAGGTCTGATGTTTGGGCACTTGCCTTTAGTTTTTAGTTAAAATATGCCATGTCTCACATTTTCTGCTTGTAGAGTCACTGTTGAAAAAACCCCAGTTTATCGATGTACATTGTCATTGCCTTGGAAAACACCCCTGGCAGGCACTGCACAGTTACCTTTTCACACACTTGGCCACCTTCATTGAAAATCCGTGTATCATTTTATACTGAGCCAGATGGCTCTGTGTGAAAGTTCAGGGGTGTGATAAAGGTTGATCTTTAGGAGACAGAAAGCTGTAATCAGGTTAGGCATTTCTTAGAGAGGGCTTTGGCTGTAGCCAGAGCATAAGGGACCCAGTTTGACATGACAAACTCTCTTGTGAAGACCTGCAGAACATTCATAAATATTATGATGCTGTGTAGCTGGGTCCTTCACAAGGTATGCAGAAGGAAAAGAGGGAGGTCTGATGGTTGAGCCTTTGTTCAGTGCTTTGGAATATCCTGTGGTACCTACATCATTACCAGAGTGACCAATCTGGATTTGGTTGTCACCTTTCAGCAATCCCCTACAAAATAAGCCATAAATATCACCAAAACCACAGGTGGAGGGGCCAGGCCAGTGGATGATGTTTCTGGTGCAGCTGCAGATGAAACGTTTATAACAACACAGAAATTCTCAGTGGTGACAAAGTCCCTGGGGAGTACGTTAATGGATAGGGTCAATTTATACCAAACTGACTTCCTTATGGTCATAAAATAACCAGTGTTGAGTGCTGAGCCAAGGAATATGTGTTGCCTTGAAGGTCAAGTGAGATGTTAAGTGCTGAGTGATATGGAGGGAATATAGGGGACAGAGTGGCTAAATCCACATTTGTGAGGATTTGGAGCAAGAAACTGATTTTGGCTGATAGCAAAAGGCGGTGCTTAATCCAACCTCCAGCCTCTATATTCAGTATTCAATATTTCACTGGTGGAAGGGAGAGAAAAATGTTTCTTATATATTTTAGAGGTTTCACAGCGAGAGAAGCCATGAACACTCACAGGCTGTTGAAGAAAACTCAGAGAGTTTTGCAGGGGAAAAAATAGGAAAATTCAAAAGTAAAGTTGCTGCAAGTGGAGAAGAGTGAAAAGGGACAGTATTGCTTTGATCACTGTAAGGACTGGGGACAAGGCCAAAATCATCTGTCAGTGCCAGAAGAATCTACAGCCCTGGTGATAGAGGATTCCAGAAGAAGATCTCAGCACGGAAAAGCAGATACAAGGGTTTTCTGACAGCCACAGAACTCTTGGCTTGAACTTCTGGACATTTAAGACCAGTGAAACTGCAGCTGGGTGTTGAAGGACACTCAGAAAGTTGTCAAACATTTGCAGAGAGCCTCTGGAGGGTTGGCTCGATGCTGGGATGTCCATGTGATGGCACATGTGGTGTCCATGTGAGGGCAGTGGGGCCACAGCAGTTCAGGCCATCTACATAAAACAACCCACTCACACTGAAGGATTTCCATCCCATCCCACAACCACGGACACAGCAGGCTGTGGAATTGGTTTTCTGGCTCTTGGGAATTTTTTCACTCACTTTAGACACCTAAGCAGAAGAAGGAGAGGACCTTCCTCACTGATTAAACTCAGAATTCATTGCAGAAAAAAGTGGTTCACTGAGCAGGTGAAAATTTAGGTGGCAAATGGGTACTTTGCCCCAGAGCATGACCTTGCAGCAGCTGCTCTCCCTGGTTGTGCCTGTGTTTGTTCAGATAGGAAGAAGAGTCCAGGCCCATCTGTCCCTGTGTGTTCCTGCAGCACTTAGTGATGACAGATTAAATGTAGCAGTAATGCTAAAAAAAATAATAACATTTCAAACTTCCAAGCACATGATAGATGAGAGAATCATGGCAAGAGCACAGCAAGTGTTGCAGAGTAATGCAAGCTGCCTGGATCCCATCTGACCACACATGTCTTGAGGATGAATGTATATCTGGAAGCATTTAATACAGCTGTCTTACAATTATGTTGCAATACTTATTAAATTTACAGGCTGCTTCCAGTGTGAAATCCCAGCAGAGTCTAGATGGGAACTGCTGGTGCCATCTGACAGTAAATTTGTCTGGAGAGCAGCGTGGGTTCTGTGCAGGGACTGCATTCCTGGTGCTGTGAGCCAGCTGCTCTCCCTGCTGCTTCCAATGGAAACAGCATCCAAAAAAAGTGCCACCACTGAACTGAGACAGACAGACACCCTTCATGTGGCTGCAGAGCACCAGTGACAATGTGTGGGCAAAGGAATAACTGCAGGAGTAGGTGACATCTTTGCCCTGCCGCAAAACCAAGCTGCAATGAGAAAAATCCAATGTGTTTTTAGCTGAAGCAAAGACTTACCTTTGCTCCAACTGGCACAACCACTCAACATGAGTTCATGTCAAAAGGGTTATCTGAAGGTCTGAATCACACAGTGCAAGGTCAGCCCATCATCTTTGCAGTCACACTTTCTACAGAAGGTAGGGGAGGATTACAGAAGAAGGTAAACTCTCATGACTTCCTTTATAGCAATTATAAATATATTCTCTGTGACCTGTTTTTTTTATTATTACCATGTCTCTAATACCTAGGAGATGAAAGGTAAATGCAGGAAATTGATCTCAGGAATCACATTCTGGAAAGGTATGGCTCATTGTGGCTCAGTAGCTCCAGAAGTCCTGCTGCTCTCCCACTCCGAAGCAGCCATGGAAGATCTGTGATGCAGGAGATGAGATGATGCAGGATATGAGACATGGGATGGGAAATGCAAGGTGTGGGATGGTGCAGGATGCAGGGTGTGGGATGTGGGATGAAGGGTATGAAATGTGGGATGAAGGGTATGAAATGTGGGATGCAGGCTGGCTGGCCTGGCACGGAGAGCTGGCCCTCGTGGTTCAGGGGAATTATGAGCTGGGCTGCCATGTGTGATGTTATTCAGCAGCAGGGAGAGATTTGTGAGCAGATTTTATGCTGGGGAAACCAGGCTCTGCTCCCTTCTCAAGCACAACTCTGAGGGGAACAGTGAGAATGCTGCAGAGCATCTTCTTTTTCCTCTTCAGATATGAAGAGACAGCTTTTTAGTGAATCCTAAAAGTCACGAGGGAGACAGTGACTGAATAGGATGAAGACAGGAGCAGTCAGGATTTTCCATCCCAGGGCCAGGAACATTCATGTGTTGGATGGTCCAGTTGGGACAGCCAGCAGTGCAGCTTTTCCTGTACCCCAAATTCAATCCACTCACAAAAACCAAACCAAATCTACCCCAGCCTTCTACTACATCCATTACCTCCTCCTCTGGAATATTTGGTAAAACAGGTCACCAACTTCTAAAACCTCTGCAGATTCCCCAAATAACCCATGCCAGGGCTTTAGAAATCTTAGGGAGTGCTTGATGTTGTGCAATCCTTATCTAGCCAAATGCAATTTAGCAGCTGGCATTTATTTACATGAGGACTGGTATATCAAGTTCCCCTATTGTGAACTGCTTTCACCTCCTTTCTTTCAGTGGGTACACCATGATTTCAGCCTTTGCTCTTGCTCATTAAATGGTTGTGCTTTAGTCGTTCACATTGGAATGCCAAGGTTCATCCACTCCTCTTTGGATTGTACTTTTTTTCAAATCTTGTATTAATAAGAAAATTGCATCCAATGCAGAGATGTATGTAATTTACTTCAGTTATTTTGATTAAAAATTTTCTCATTTTTCACTTTACTGTATGTAAGCTTGGAGAAGATGCTGTTGCTTTTATACTTGTATCTCCAAGCAGGGTTGAAGGACGCTGTCTCATTTCATCTGCTGAAAGAGATATAAGTGAAAAATTTTTGAGAAATATTTGTATTTATGCATCCAACTACGATGTTTGCTATGATTGCAACAGCAGGATATTATTGATTCATATTATCTTTTCTGTCTGTCCATGTACAAAACATTCACTGGAGAGATTGCTGCCTGTCAGTAATTTTTCCTCTTGGTTTTTTGCAATGCCTGTGCCTGCTTTTGTGCTCGTGACTCACATCCCATTCACTGCAACAGTTTTTCAATTTATCAGGATAATTTTGTGTCCTGACGTGGCCCTCCAAAGAGCTTGTGGTGTCTCATAGTTTCATAACTTTTGACATTTTGATAAGCATACTCTGTCTCTCTCCATTATATAATTCTGATTTCATCTCAAGAGCTGCACCTCGTGTCTGAAGCAGGGACAGGCAGCTGGATTTTCTCCTGGGCTGTCCCAGAACATCCCTGCAAACCAGACTCTGCAGGTGAAGGCTGTATGAATCAGCTGCTGTCTGAGTGCACAGCAGCCTTCTCACAACCCTGGAACCGCAGCTGACATCACTGTGATGATAACTGCAGCAGCAGCTTTTGGGATTTCACAGTTTGATGTGTGATATTCTATCCCAGTAATGATTCCTGCAGAGGACAGCTCTGTGTCCTCCAGTATGCCAACTCTCATAACTTTATCAGTTAATAAAATAAAAATAATACTTAAAAAAAAAAAAGAAGAAAGCCCTCCCTAGACACACTTTTTAACTATCAGAACTTTGATTGATGGTTGATTATTGCAGCCCTATTAAAGAATTGCTCAGGGAAGGAGATGCTGTGTTGGCTGGATACTCACAGGCAGTTTCCTGGTCTGTTCAGGGTGGTTTCTTGCTGCTCATGGGCTTCCTCTCCATCTTCCATTTCCAAAGGAGTTTTACACTGCATTTGTGATGAAGCAAATGCAAGCACCAGCAATATAAACAACATAGCTACTGTTGCAGGAAAAATTACTGGTTTATTAAGACAAAAATTACAGAATATTTTGCCGTTTGGGCATGATTTCAGAGCCCAAACTGGAATCAGTGCTTTCAACAGAACAGAGACCCACTGAGTGTGAGAAGTGGGACAGAGATCTGTCCGCACTGCATGGAGGAGGGCTGACCTCCAGGCACTGAGGAAGGTGCTGATGACAGAGCAGGGCTGGAAATGCTCACGGATTTGGCCAGGGCACGAGTGTGAAGGCAGGATTTGGTAAGAAGGAAGCTGGTGGGACCTGCAGATGTTCCCAGACCAGGCCAGGCCAGCTCTTATGGCAGTGCAAGGGGACAGACAGAGCAGAGCCCTGGAGGAGATGGCAGTGGGTCTGTGCAGTGCCACTCCAGCCACCTGGACCTAGCCTGAAAAGGGTTTTCAGCTGGTGGACAAAGCACAGCAATCAGGAATCCTCATCCCCAAATCCTGCCCTGCACTTCTGCCCCAGAGAAACACCGTCCTGTCATCTGCTCGGTCCCTCCCTCTGGTGAAGGCAGGATGCTTTCCAGCATCAGCAGATTTTCTTTAAATGCAGGTGAATGCCGTTCTTGGAGCGAAGGATGATCCGAGTGATTTTGAGGGGAGGCCTGGCGGGGTCGGGCAAGAGCTGGAAGCGCAGCAGGGTCAGAGCAAGCGCCACCTTCATCTCGATCATGGCAAACTGCTGCCCGATGCAATTCCTGCAGAGAGAGACGCAGCAGCTCAGCCAGCTCCATCCCAGTGCTGGGCACAGCAAACCCAGCCCAGCCCTCCCACAGCAGCATCCTCCCCTCTGCAGCTCAGGGAGCCCCAGGAATGGGCTGAGCAGGAGGAATTGAGAGGAACCTTGATGTGTCAATGAGCATGAAGGAGGGAGATGGGGAAGCCAGATAGGCCAGGAGGGATGAGGTGCTGGAGATCTGCAAGGTGTTTGCCTTGATGGAGTCAGCACAGGGCAAAGGGGAGGATTGGAGGAGGGGGAGAGGGGGGAATCAAAGGGCAGGAGGGTGGGGTGGGGTCTCTGCATCAAGGAGAGGAGAGCAGATGAGCTCAGAATGCTGCAGCTGCCTTTGGGACAAACAGCTTTGGGACCCAGTTCTCTGTCCCCATAAGGAGCTTGGCAATGCCACCTTCTCATTCTGTCTGCTGGTATCAGAATCCCCCTGCTGCACTAACACTTATACCCTCATTTAACTATTGAACTACGTAATTCTGCAGAACCAGAACTGCAGGTGGTGGTCTCTGCCCACCACTCCTTCAGTGTTCAGTTCCCTTTACCTCATTCCAGCAGAAAAAGGCAGAAAGGCATGAGAGTGCCTGCCAGAGACATTCTCCGGGGAAAAACGCAAAGGGTCAAACACCTGCAAATGAAGAATGAGCAGCGAGAAAAAGCAATTATTTGAAGAACACAGTACTGACTGGTATATCGAGAAATGTGGCACCCCTCAATTTGTGAAGAAACTCAGCAGAGAGAGAATTCTTCTGCTAACAGGTGAAGGGTAGATGGGAAGAGGCACACCATAAAGGGAAAAAATCATTAGGAGATCAAAAGTAAACTCACCAAAGGATCTTTCCATACTTCAGGGTTTCTGTGAATGAGGTAAATGCTTATTGCAGTGATGCTGCCTGGAAAACAATTGAGGAGGAGAAAAGGGCTCACTAACAGAGAAACAAGCCAACATCTGCCTGAACAGCTGTGCCAGGGAGGATGCAGCCGGTGCCTGAGAGCAGGGTTTTGTGGAGCAGGAGTGGGATTTACAGACCTTCGGGCAGAGTGCGTCCGTCGGGGAAGGTGACGGCTTTGCTGAGCTGCCGGGACACGCCGGGCACGGGCGGGTAAAGGCGCAGGCTCTCCTTGATGCACATGGTGCTGTAAGTCATCCTGCCCAGGTCCTCCCTGTTGGGACAGGCAGCCTGAGCTCCCACTGCCTGTGCTGGGAGGTCCCTTCACCCACAGCCATCCAGCCCCTGAGCAGATCCCCCTGCTGCAGAACCCACAGAGGGACCCACAGTCACGGGCTGCTGGACATGCCAGGACACCTCTGAACAACCTGAACAACCACTGAACAAGCTCAAGTGCAAATAGACAGTGAAAAGTGAAAAGCACATCTATGATATCCTGTGGTGAGAAAAGAGAGAGCAGAGAGCAGTGCTGGTGGCCCAGGACTTGGGATGGTGTGGATGATACAATTCCTACACAGACATCTTCCCCATGGCCCTGGAATTTACTATAATAGATAAGGTCTCCTAGAGACCAAGGTGAGCTAAATTCCTTAAGAATTTAGTCACTTTCCTTTAGTCACCTTAGAAGATAATTGGTCAGAAATTAGTTTGTGTAATTGGTCAGTTCACCTTTAGAACTTTTGACTTAGATTGGATGCTGTCCTTTGTGTAAACTTTTATTGGCTGTAGTTTGAATCTCCCTTGAAGCTATAAATACAGCTGCCTCTCCTTTGTCTCTGGGGATCCCTGCTTGACTCCCTTTGCATGAAATAAAGATTCTTGTGGAACACATCAAGTAAAGCCTCCAGTCTTTCTCTGCTGGCTGAGTGTGAGCTGCTGAGAGTTAGCTGATCCATACAGCACTCTCATGTCCTGGCAAAACACCCATCAGAGACAAAAAGCAAGTTTACAGGATGGCATCCAGAATGTTCCTTCCAGGCTGGCAGACTTAGCAGAAGGATTTGTTCCGTCCTGTGAAGTCCCTGAGCATGCAGGAACCTTTAGAGGCTTGAAGACACTGCTCGCTTAGAAATAGCAGTGATAGGAAAGGAGTTAAGAGCGGAGGAAATGGTGCAAGCTCACCACTGGATTGTCTCCCGGTCCCCCAGGATGCCCTGGATCTCCTCCCTGCACAGCTGCTGGTGCTCAGGGTGCATTGCCAGGCAGTAGAAGAGCCAGGAGATGCCACTGGCTGTCGTGTCGTGGCCCTCAAACATGAAGGTGTCCACCTCAGCACGCAGGTCCTCGTCAGACAGAGCAGCTCCATTCTCATCCTAGCATTCCAGAGACACTCTCAGTGGCCCACATATATAAAATTTATATATATATATATATATAACAGTAACTCACATATATATATATAAATATGTAAATATTCCATTATATATATTCCATTATATTCTCTCAGCTATTGCAAAAGGGGTGTGATGATGCCTGTGGGATACACATAAACAAAATCAATGTCTGTTTACACTGAGTTCAGAGCCCCTTTCCCTTCACTTTTAAACCTCTTTATCCACCCATACTAAACCAGCAGGACTGTGAAGTCCCTCTGCATGTTGTATACCCAAAAAGACACTGCCAAACACTTCAACAATAGAAAACTGGATCACCTTGGCCTCTCTTCAACTGGGTGGGACTGGGCTAATTAATTTTTTTTAATGGCTTGCGCAGTCCTGAGTGTCTCTGGTGGTTTGTGGCACTCCTGCCAAGACTGGCTTTTGCACTCTGTGCCCTGCCACACTCCTCGCCACTCACTTTGGCACACAGCAGAATGTCCAAAAAGTCCAAATGTCTCTTCTTCTGGATCTTTTCAAATTCCTGTTCATCTTTAAGGGATTCCTTTCGCTCGTGGATCACCTTGTCTGGGGAAAAAAAGGGTTAAAGTTTCAGCAGGGTCAGGAGATGCCAAGCTGCCAAACTGTCCTTCCTCTGAATACAAACCTCACCGAGGAGGTGAGCACTGCTCAGCCCATGATGTTTTTGACCTGTGCTTCTGCATCCCAGGCACTTTGGCTTTGTCAGCAAGGCAAAAAAACGCCATGGATATTGTCATGCTTTTCTTTGTTCACCATGCACTTCTCAGCCTGCTTTACACACCCCTCATGCACTAAAATCACACCTAGCCTGGAATAGAAAATCATTCCTTGCCTTGGTGTTGCCTGCAGTGCCCATTCTTTGTCTCACCAGCCTCTGGCCAATTTAGAGGAGCATTTCCAGAGGCCAATTCCTCCTTTAGTCCAGTTTAATGACCCAGGAGCTGTGAGACCCCTTTACTTCATGCCTAGATCAGATCACTACTGCAAGCTCTGAACCTCGGGGCACAATCATCGCACAGGCAAGGAGAAAACCCAACTGCCTCCGTCCAAACTTTTGGGAGAGGATGACAGCAGGGAATACCTGTGTGGTCATGAGCAATCCTGCAGGCCTTCCTGAAGCGAAATCCATGGGGGCTGAGCCAGTAAATGATGTCATTGTGGTAGGGGAAGATGCGGAGGCGCTGGTGCACCATGTGGCAGAGGTCGTAGACAGCCTGGATGTAGGTGTTCTTCCTGGAGAGAGGGGAATAGGAAGCTTGTAAATTTGGGAGCACGGTGACAAGCAGCTTGCCCGTTTCCCTTCTGAGCTGCAAGCTTCCTGCCAGGGTTTGGGGGAGCCAGCGCTGACCTGTTGGTCTGGCAGTTGCTGTCACAGCTGAAGGCACATTTCATGATGCTGTCCAGAGTCATCAAGCTGACGTGCTCAAAGAGCTCCACAGACTTCCCATCTGCTGCCAGCTTTTCCCACTTATCCTAGGGCACAAAGAAGACAGAAATGAGAGGACAAGGGTCAGCTCTGCGTGATCTGCAGTCACCCCCGCGTTAAATGAGTGCTCAGATGGAGATACATCCCAGAGATATGGAAAAAAAAGAAGGGGATCTCTTAGTTGCCAGCAAAATCCCAGCGAAGAGAAGCCAAGGGTGGGATGGTTAATATGAGAATTCCCTCAGGCAGCTGCTGTTCTTGGATCCTGCTGGTGGTGAGCCCTGCTGCACTCCATCCTGAGCCAAGGGAACCTGGAGAAGCCCAGGACAGGTGCATTTCTGGGTGAAGGGGAGTCTTTCTCAGTGTGTATTGTGATTTTCTGTACAGGACCAGCATATGCTGGCACTGGGCTTCACTGTGTGTGTTCTTGAGCACATTTGAGCTTGGTGCCCAAGATGCAAACTTTAGAGCAAGGTTTTTTTAATCTGTCACACAATCTCTGTGCCAGTGAGTTTTGCCAGCAAGTAATACAGGAGCTCTTTGCATAGGGGATCCCTAAAAAAACCATAAATCCCATCTCTCTTCCCCAGCAGACATAAAGCGATGATAAATCCTCTGTCCCCTGCAAGGAACGAGCAAACTTAAAAGCTGAGAAAGGGAGGGAGGGAGGAGCACGGTGACATCTGAGCTCCACAGCAGAAAACTAGGCTCATGGGGACAGATGCAGGTCCCTAGCACGTGTAACGATTGCCACCTGGTGGCACGGGCTCACGAGGAATTTCAAACTCCCAGGCACTTGGCAGCCCTGCAAAAGTTCTCCTGGCTCTCCAGCCCCTGGCTCCTCGCTCCAGCCAGGATCTGTTTGAAGTTTGGAGTGAGGGAGGTGAAGGAGAAGGAGTAGATCCAGCATCCAGACTCCTCCAGTCCACATGCACAAAGCCTGGTGCCCTTCTCGTGTAATTCCTACTGGTTTCCATCCTGCCCAGCACCAGTGGATTGAAGAACAGGGCATTTTCACTGTGTATGAGCAATGGCAGGGATTGCAGCAGAGCCAAGGATATTTTATTATAACATATAACATATAATATATAATATATAATATATAACGTATAAAATATAATATATAACATACACAATATATTAGATATACGATATATGATATATAACATATAACATATAACATATAACATATAACATACATATAATACCTAATATGATATATTACATGTAATATGTAATATGTAATATATAATATAATGTATAATATACACAATATATGATATATATGATATATCATATGTCATATATCATATGTAATAATAATATAACCTTGAATCTTAGCTCACGGTATAGCTCTGCTCCAACCTTTATTTTTGGTAGATTTGTTATAAACATTTATTTAGCTCGGTTTTTTATTTAGACAAACAGCTTGTAAGAAGTTGCTGTCGGAGCTGAGCTCATGCACAGTTTGGGGGTGGCAGTAACCCTGAAATCTCAGCCACAGATGCCAAGGCAGTACCAGGCACACTGTCACAGCCTGCTCCTCCCTTCCAAGGGATGCTCATCCCTTCCAGCTCAAGGGCAGGGATTTGGGGTGTCTCAGAAAAACTGACCACCAGGATCAGAGTGTCCTTACAACTACCAGATAAAGAAAACCCTGCTCCAGCATTTCCCTCCTAACCACCCAGCACAGGGAAAAGAAAAGAGGGCAGAGAGAGGAGCATCATGAGTCCTACCAGCATCACGTTTGTAGATTCTGCCATCAGGCCCACGTATGGCTTCAAGACATCATAGTGAAAGCCTGGAGTCAGGAGTTTTCGGTGCTGGTGCCATTTGGGCCCATGTAAAATCAGCAAGCCGTTCCCTGGGGAAACACAGGCAAGGCACGTTTTGCTGGGCACAAGCAGGCTGCTCCTAGCAGATTAAAATCAGATTAAATCTGCGGTCTGAGCTGCTGTGAGAAGGTATTTCCAAATGCTGCCACCAGCCCCAGGGTTCTCAGAGCTGAGCAAAGGCCTGCTCATCAAAATGGCACAGTGGTGTCTCTGAAAAAAACACCCACACTAATGGAAAAGAAAAGTTCAGAGCAGCAGATATATTTTTCACCAGTCCTTCACTGAATTTAAGCTTCTCCCATCACCAGTCTTTGCTATCTATGGACATATAAATATTTGTACATATGTCGTGTCTGAACTTTCCTTCTTTGAAAATAAATGGAACTACTTAGCACCTTTTTCAGTAAATGCAATGACTTCAGGAAGCTTTTAGCTATAACTCCATCAAGGAACAGGTGCAGTGCTGTTTATTTATAGAGTGGTTTTGACTAACTTCAGAATCATTCCTCACAGGCAAAGCCCTGGGAATACATACCAATCCATGGCTCAAGGTGTTTATAGCTGATGTTATCCTTGGGATCTGTAAAAAAAACCAACAACATAAAGAAAGAGAAAATAAAATGCTAAATGTTTCAACAGCATGAATCCAGGTTTGCAGCTGAAAGCTCCCTCTGGGCTCTCACTTTTTTTTTGGGTATGAAGCAAAATCAGTGGCATCCTTGCAAAACTCACAGTATTTCAGCACAAAACAACTTTGTCTCTGCCAGCTGTAATGAATATAAAAGCAGATGCTCACAATGGAAAAAACAAGAATATTGGTAGTCCAAAGTCTGTGCAGTCTGATAAATGATTAATCCTCTTGGACACCACTGTTCTTTCTTCTCGATATGCTACAGATACTTCTCTGCAGTAGAAGCCAGAACTCTGACCCTAGAAAAAAACTCCCAGGTGTCTTCTCCTTGCTTGGATCAGGCACTGAGTAGTTAAATTTTCAAGGAGCACTTGAGGAAGTCTGATTTTCCAGCAATGGATTTGGAGTCAGGTCAGCCCTGCAGCCCTGAGCCTGAGGTACCCAGAGCACAGCATGAAGGAGGGGTTTCTCTCCATGCCTTCAGATGATTTCTGCAAGAAAACCTCTCTCTGAAACCCTGCCTTGCTCTAAATTTTGAGGCTGCCATGAAAAATCTGGTTGAAGCCATAATCTCTCACCTCCTCTACCCAGCAGAACCTTGGCGTAGTCAGGATCAGTGACAACCAGGAATGCTGAGAAACTCCCAAACCACATGGGGTGAGCATGTGGGTACTTCTGTGTCCAGATCTCTGCCTTGTCCAGCACCTCTTCCTCCTTGAGAAACTAGTTGAGGAGAAGAAAAAAGAGAAAGTATACATAGATTTGGGAAAAAACAAACAAACAAACAAACAAACAAACAAACAAACATCCCAAAACTATAATCTCCCAATGCACTGTCTTAAAAGTTCAATGTCTTTCTGAGCACAAAACCAGTTAAGGACAAGGTATTTTTTTCCTCTGTGTTTGCAGAGCATGGGAAGTAGAGATGTTTGCTACTTTTAAAGCTCCTATAAAGTAATTATTCCTTATCACTTGACCTTAAGTTAGAGAACATCCTTAGGCATCGTGGTGGTGCCTATCAGCTCATATGTGTAATCTGCTTTTTCCATGGCCAGCCCACTCAGATTTGCATCTGCATTTTGTGGCATGCAACTGCATCCTCACTTGCACATGGCTGAGCAATTAGCACCCTGCAGCTGGGAGAAAATAGAGCAGCCAACAGCATCACTGCTGCTCTGTCCCAGCAGTGGGAAACCACAGCTTCCTCCAGACATTTCGTTGGAGAAGACCAGTGTCCAGGAAAAATTCAATAGAATTAGTCCAAAGTCACCACTGCATTCTACAGAGAAGGGAATTCTGGTTAATAACATAATATTAAGAATTCATTGATTTCTGGGAATTGAGTTTTACAGGTGATGAAGAGCTGATGCTCACAGAAAGATTTATCTCCTGTCCTTGGAAGCTGCAATCTGAGGAGCAGCATGAGCACAGCTTTCCTATCAGCAGCAGAGGCAGGTTCACTCCAGAGTAATCACTGCTTTATTGCTTTTGCAGCCTGTGTTGTTATGTACAGGCAATAGACAAAGAACAAGTGGAAAGATCCACAATCATAGGCAGAGGAAAAAAAATTACAGAGACAAAACCATGTAAGATTTTTTTTCTTTGAAGAGAAACTAGTCTGGGCCAACATGGGGGAAGGATTTTGGTAAGCTAGGTCTAACATAGCTGCTGCTGACTTGACTTGAAGATTAATTAAATCAGCATTCTGGTGCAGAAATCAGCCTCAAAGTGACCCTATTGACTGTATCAAGTGAATATTTGCTCAGTTGCTGTACTGCTGAGTTAGCTCAGCTTTTAGTCTGGCTGGGGTTTCTCAACCTAGGACATGGCTCACACTCAAACAATCACGCACATCAAATAATCAGGCACATTCAATTATTGACTTGGAGAGGATATTTGTGAGTTCTGGGGTGTGTGCCAGGGGCATGTCCAGGTTCAGCTCCAAGACAAAGCCCCCACTTCCTCACAAGCTGGGGCATCCCTGCAGCACATCCCACGTGTCTCCCACATTCAGCAGAATAATGAACTACAACCAGTTATTCCTTATTACAGAAAGCTCAGCTTTGCTGACTCAAGTTCAAGATTTTGAGCTTAATAAATAGAACCATCAATAAAATAAATTCTCTAACTCAGGGATCAAGTTTTGGGGCAAGAGGAGGCATCCCTCCTCAGCACCCACATCTTCAGCAAATGCCAGCAGAAGCAGGGCTTGGCACAGTGCCTTTAGCTAAGTGACACCTGACCTAGCTAGGTGACAGTCCCTTTGAAACAGCAGCCCATGCTTCTCCTGTCATGAATCACAAAAAACAGAATGGGAATAACTGGGAGATGCTGAGCAAATCTTGCTGGCAGAAGTCCTAATCCTAGAAGTCTTTGCATACAGCCTTGTTTTGGAGCACCACCCTTGGGTTTTACTCTGCTGGCAGAGGGTTGAATGGGTTTATTTGAGAGGAGAGGTTGCCCTCAAGGTGAGTAACCTGCTGTACCCAGCACTCCTGGAGCAGAGGAAAAGTGTAATGTTCTGTGAGCTGCAGAGGAATGGAAAGCTCTCATGCCTTAATGCAGGGCTCTGCATGAAAGACCATTACTTCTTCTTCCCTTGAGAGCTTGAAAAGAAAAGTATAAACCCCACTTGGGTCTAAGAAAGAAAGGTAATTGCTTCATCTCATGCTGAAATGCAAATTTTGAAACGGATCCAACACTAAAAGCATCTGGGAAGAGGCTTAAGGGCATTTTTAGTGACTACACACTGATAGCAAGTGAAAGAGAAAACACAGGAGCTGAAATCTGAGCATGAGGGTGTGCTGTGTGCAGCCAGAGCCGGGCTGGCTCCTCTCCACCCAGGGCAGAAGTGGCCAAAGGGCTGCCCAGGGACTGACCCTCCGTGGTCCAGCAGGGCAGTGACCCTGCTCTCCTCTGCTTCCCACCAACCCTGGCTGTGGGGAGTCCATTTGGTCAGCTCAGGGCTGGCACTCTGGGTTTTAACTGAGCTGAACAGCTCTACACAACCTCTTCCTGATATTTTAATGTCATTTCTATTGAGTGATTTGGATAAGCAGAGACTAATACCCTAATACTAATGCCTAACACTTTAAAACAAAGTGATGCACTCCCAGGAGGTCCACCCAGAGCATGACAAATACGTTTGAGATTCTAAACCGGCCTGGATCAAAACTGAGGAACAATCAGGTAAATCAGCAGAACAGGAAATGTCAGTGCTCTCCCTGGATACAGCCCACAGGTTCTCCTCGAGGTGTGTGTGTGCACACTTTGTATTCAGTGTGTGCCCAGAGCATTGCTGGTCGCTTTGCTGGCTCGATGAACTGTCGGGCTCTGGGGAATTCAGCAGCATTAATCAGCAAATTGTTAAATCTTCAAAAAAGGAATTCTCGAACAAACATTGTCAGATGTAAAAGCTGAGCCATGAACCACCTAGCCATGACTGGCACAAGTGGTTAAATTCCCTTCCAGGACAAACGGTCTCAGCTAACAAACAGAAGAACATACTTTATTTCGTTGCAGTTTTGAAGTCTAACTGGCAGTGCAACAAAGCCCTGAACTGGCCCATCTTCATGCTTACATTGCCAAAAGACTGCTTGTCCCGTCCAGCACAGCAAAACTGGCACTTCCATAGCACAGAGACCAGCACTGGGAGGTCTCCCCTCATTTCCCAGACACTTTTCAGGGTGCCAGCTATTTATTGTGCCACAGAGGTGGCCAGGGCAGGGTATCAGCAGAGCCCAGCAGAGGGCAAAGTGATTTTAAGTAGCCTTTAACACGTATGGAAAAACCTTTTGCGCCAGGCAAGCTCAGTTCCACCTCGTGAGGCTGCTGATGAGTTGTGAAAATCTGTTTGCCGAGGCAGCCATGGTGATGTGTGTGGGCTAGTGCATACCTCGGGGAACAGTCACCCCGGCACCAGTGACCAGAACAAGGCTCGCCTATGTACGTGGGTTTAGTCACTCGTGACCTTAAAGCAGCTCTGAGATCCACGGCAATGCCTGTGATGCGTTTTGTGGCTGAGACAGGGCTCGGAACGATCAACTGTCAGCTTCACCTGGCCTTGAGTGAGGCCGACGAGAGCTGCCAGGGGAGACAAAGTGCTGCTGGATGCTGGGGGCAGCGAGCACGGGCTCAGCATCTCCCCAGCTCAGCGCCGCAGGGAGAGCAGCAGAGAGAGTGACAGCGGAGCCTGTCCCGGGACAGAGCGGCTCTGCTGCTTCACACCCCGCGATGACCTCGGCTATGCCGCTCCGTGTCACCGCTCTCTTCACCTCCGAGCCGGCCACCACCCTTTTCCACCGCGCGCTCTGCAGCAGCCTGCGGGAGCTCTGCGGGAGCCACGCCGAGCACCACAGACAGGGAAAGCACATCTGCCTGGGAAAAGGGATGCCCACCTCTCACCCACCTCTCACCCACCCAGCAATTCTCCCGCACCACGGGGACGAGTCCCAGCGGCATCATTCTCGCAGGGCCCTCGGGAAAAGCCGCTCCCCGCACTCGCCCCCGCTGCCGGCAGCGCAGCCCCGGCTCTCCCCCACCTCGTGGACGTGGCCGAAGAGCCAGTGGGTCGGGTGCCCGGGGAAGTCGGCCAGCGCCCGGAGCAGCTCCCTCCGCCGGTGGAACAGCTGGATGGCTTTGAGCAGCACGCAGGTCAGGCAGAACACGGCGGCCAGGTGCAGCACCCTGGAGACATCCACGCCCAGCCACAGGAGCTTCATGGTCCCGGTGAGAGCCGCGGGCGGCTGCCCCCGCTGTCCCGCAGCGCCCCGGCGGCACCGGCCGCGGCAGCCAATGCGGGGCGGAGAGGCAGGTCCAGAGTCCGAGCGGCTGCCAAATCACGGCGGCGCTTGTTGGGAGGGAAGGGAAAGGAAGGGAAGGGGAGCATCCCGCGGGAACGCTGCGCTGGCCGCCGCACCGGCTGGGAGCTGCGCCCGCCCCGATCCCCGGCACCTCGGGCTGAAGAGAGAGGGGAACACCCTGCACTGGGATTCCTCCTCCCGAGGGCTTCATCACATATTCCTGCCTCACGAGGTTTCACCGTCATCTCCACCCATTCCCATCCCGCATCCCGGCTGACATCTCCCTCCCCGCTTCCCTCTCCCTCCCCGCTGCCGGCACTGTGAGCAGCATCCCAGCGCCCACCGGACAGCATCTCCCGGTAGCACCGCGCCGGGCTGCCCATGCCGAGCGTCAGCCGAGGGCCCGCTACCGTGGCAGCTTTGGCACGGCTTTGGCACGGCTTGGTGGCAGGTAGAGGGCAGCCAGCTGCCCGGCAGCACCGCTCCCTTGCCACCGCTATCTCCGCCAGCAGCACCCCTCACCGAGCCTGGGCGAGGGGTCGGAGCGGAGCCGCGGCGGGCGGCACCAACCGGGCCGTGCCGAGTCGTGCCCCACCGCCCCCTTCCCCGCCCGTGCCACCTGCCGGAGGCGGGACTCGAACCCGCGGCCGTCCCGCGCGGGGCGGTCCCGCGGCGGCCAGTGGGAGCGCGGCTTGCTGGCAGGCGGGCGCGGCGCGGCCCGAGCGGCCATGGCGCGGGCGGGGCGGGCGGCGGCCGCGGGGCCGGGCGAGCCGCCGCGGGGCCGGCGGGGGAGCAACAGCCGCGGCCCCGCGGAGCGCCTGTAGCCGCCGCCGGGCCGCAGGCTGGCGAGCCGGAGCGCGCTGGCGGCGGCGGCGGCCGAGGCGAAGGAGGAGGAGGAGGAGGCAGGCGGGAGCCAGCCGCCGGCCGCGCCGCCGCCCCACAAGAGGATGAAGAAGCGGAAGGAGCTGAACGCCCTCATCGGCCTGGCCGCCGACGGCCGCAGGAAGAAACCCGCCAAGAAGGGCTCGGGCCACCGGCTGCTGCGCACCGAGCCGCCCGCCTCCGACTCCGAGTCCAGCTCCGACGAGGACGAGTTCGCGGGGACGCGGGGCCGCTGCGGAAAGTGAGTCTCGGGCCCTGCTCGAGCAGATCTCGCTCGGGCCGGTCCATTCGGACAGGTCCCATTCGGACAGGTCCCATTCGGACAGGTCCAGCTCACTCAGGTGCCGCTCGGGCAGGTCCAGCTCGGACAGGTCCTGCCCCGGGCTGCGCTGCTTTAGGCGGGTCGGGCTCGCAGCTGAGGGTTGAGGGCGGTGTGTGAGGCTGGGGACACCCGGAGCTGCACCGTGTCCCACCCCGCAGGTCACCTCTCTGAGCACAGAAGTATCATCCAGTGTCTTGGGTTGGAAGTGGCCTTAAAGATCCAACCCCCAGCCATGTCCAGGGACAGCTCCCACTGGACCGTGCTCTATTTTCTTTATTTTTTTCTGTTTGGTTCTCACCGCAGCACAAGTCCTTGTGGGCTGAACTTGGCGATGCTGGGCACAGTGGCTGTGTGTGTGTGCTCGGTGTGGCACCGTCCTGCGAGCTGGCGCAGTGCTGCTTTGCTCAGGGACGTGCTGTGCTTTTGCCAGTAAATAAGCTTTTCGGTTAAGTAACAGCATTAATGATGGGCCTCTGTGCATACCTGAAAATAGGCATGTCTCAAGGAAACCGGGGCTTTCACAATTTGGAATGCTGTAGAAGTATGTGTTGTAACGTTATGTTAATTCCTTGTCTTGAAGCGTGTTTTTCAAGCTATCAAGGAGATGTGCCTGACATAAGTTTATGTCAGAAGAGCAGGATATTTTAGTAAAGGAAACCTCACATCTTGTTTTAAATATGCTAGGTGTGCCTACTGAGGATAAACTGAATAGAGAATAACAGCCCTGACCTGACTTTATCACTTATTATTCCTGAAACCGCTTTTGTCGGTCAAAACGCGTGCTGTTACCACGTTGTCCTTTCCTTTGCATTTAAAATAACACTTTTCTAGGCACTGCTGTATATTCACGAGCTGCTACTTTGTTTTCTGCAGGGGAGACTACCTGCGGTGCTGCAGGTTCTGTTACCCTTTATGTGCGTTTGTCATTCTCGCTGCTTGTGTGGTCGCGTGTGTTGGCTTGGTCTGGATGCAGGTGGCTCTCAAGGAGGATTTGGATGCAATAAAGGAGAAGTTTCGAACTAGTAAGTATGAATGTAACTACTATTTCACTTTTTCTTGGGTTTAGAAGAGGTTTAGTTGCTTGCCTGCTCGAAGTTTGAAAATTCTGAATAGATAAATAACATCTGAATTGAGTGCTCTGAGCCAGGAGCACAGAGACTTGGTGAATCTAAGGTGAATGTTATATATTCTTACCTGCTCTGTGTCTTCTGAGGGATACTGGACTGCGTGGGCCTGTAGTTGCTTGTATATACATTCCTAAAATTCCTCACTTTGGTCTTCAGAGTGCTCTATTTTAAAAGCTCCGATCAAAGCAGTCTAGGGAGTTCCGAAAAAAACAGAAACATGTTTTTCTCTTGAACTCATTTAAAACCTCTGATACTTGCTATGGAATTTCTGCAATTTGAATGTTGCTTCAGTACTGTATTTTCTCTCTATATCCTCTGAATATTTATCTTGCTCTCACTGACCTGTTCTTGTTCAACTTTTACGTCAGGTTGCGCGTGGTAAAAGTTTTGCACGAGGACAGCATTTGTTGGCTTTGGTGTAGTTAAGTTTCATCATTGCTGTTCAACACAGACCTCTTTGTTAAAGCAGCTGTTCTCCCTGAGTGTGTTCTCTGGCAGTTACAGATGGGTTTGTTTTCTTCTTAATAGCTCCAATAAAAATGCTGTGCGTTTCATGCTTTGCATGGAGGTAAACGTGTCAGATTTCCTTGCCATCATAATACCATGCCTAGGAGTTGGATGGGAGCCTCATAATGAGGCACAGCATTTAAAAACAACAACAAAAAAAAAGCAGGCAGCAAGAACAACCTGGCACCCAAAGTTAACGTTTTGCCTTGGTGAAATGTGTGGGTGAAACAAAAGCAGGTGACCCATCTGTTGTACAGCAAGTTTGGAAAAGGAACCTTTCTCTGAATCTCCATCCAAACTTTTTGCCCCATAAGCGCAGGTGTTTGTGGCAGTATTTGATGTGTTCTGCCATTCTTTGCACAAAGTGAGCGTGGGATGAGTGCTTTTTATAAACAAGACGTCTTTACATCAGGTATGTTTGGAACAGGAGGAAGTCGTGTAGAGTTTTCGCTTCAGTTGTCAGCAGTGATGCCAAGAACACATGTGGCATTTAACCTTCCTAGAGCTGCAAAAAACTCTTCAGGTGGAGTCCTGCTGTTCGCAGTGAGAGTGGCAAAATGGAAAATAATTTGTCTACAAATGACACAAGCCTATGAAAACATGAGATTTAGTGTGAGCTGCTTGTGTCAAATGCACAAATCAGTTCTCAGTCTGTTTTATAAAATACACCTTTCTAGGTCTTACCCAGAAGTGTTCTTAGGACCTTGGGTGATGCAGTGCAGATTTCTTTGCACCTAGAAAGTGTTTTTAGAACTTGCTTAGAGAGAAGTGAGGTGGGTTTCTGCAGTTTTGTGGCTTCTCCTTTTGACTGGATGGGTGACATATGGAAATCAGTTCTGGGCCAGCTACACACCCCACAGGTCCCAGTGCTCGTGGCAGTCTGCTCTGAACATTGGCTGTTTGTTGTGGAGCTCTCCAGTGCTGCCTCACAGGGTGGACATGCAGGTTTTGGAGAGCTCTGTCATCTCCATCTCAAAACCTTTGCTTGTTTGTTTGTCAGACCTAGGGATTTAGGATTGCCTCACAGTGCAGCTAAAGAGCTTAGTCACTGCAGATCTGGAAGAGCTGCATTTCTGAGGCTCACTGGAATTGCTTTGAGCTGCATGTTTCCCCCTTCCTGTGCTATTAATTGCAATAATAACTGACTTAATTTCCAAGGACCTTGTTTACTGATTTGTTTACCAACAGTCATTAGTGTATAAGCTTATACATTATTTTTTCAGCTGTCTTTCTGTCACACAGAGCAACTAATTAAATTAATCTCCTTGGAATTAATTGTCAGCAGCCCTTCTGCAGGCTTGAAAAGGGCACTGAGGTTCATTCCACCTGCCTCCTTTGCCCTGGGACTGTTGGCAACTCTTATTCACAGGCCCATTACTATTTCATGCTCCCCTGTGGAGGCCATGCAAAATAACTGCACTAAATAAAGACCTACTGAGGTTTGCCAGAGTGACAGGACTATGCAAAGTGTTAAATTTAGTACAGTCTCTCTGGGTTCTCTCTGCAGATATTGGTGCTCTTAAAACAAAAAAGAGCTGTCATTCTGAGCAAGCACTGAATCCAGACTGGCAATAAACCTGTTTGGAGAAACTGTTATTGCCTTCTTTCACTGATGTAGATGTTGCTGTTTATAATTTGTTTTATGCCTTTTGGTGTTATTTACTTGGATTATTTTTTTCATTCTTTTAGTGGAATCTAATCAAAAGACATCATTCCAAGAAATTCCTAAACTGAATGAAGATTTGGTGCAGAGCCAAAAGCAGCTAGAACAAATTGAAACTGGAGAACTGGGGCTGAGCAAAATTTGGATAAATATCACAGAGATCAATAAACAGGTGAGAGAGGATCAGTCCTTGGTTTTGAAAAATAATTAAATATTCAATTCAATTATTTTTAATGGAAATTAATTTTATCTAAGGACTTCTGTGACCACATCCATACCTTTTATGTTTTAAGTTCAAATAGAGTATAAACCTCATTATAAACAAACAAAAAACAGCTTGAGCATCCAGCTGGGCTGGAGACTGATCACAAGAGGAGAAATTGCATAACTGGTGGAAGGAGTTCAGGCTGAATTTTAAAGAACCCGAAAACTGTGCAGTTCTTAATTTTCTTGCCAAATAATTGTGATGTTTGTGATGAGAGATTTGACATTTCAAATTTCTGAGAGTTTTTTTGTAAGTGTGGAAAGGAGTTACCTGACTCAGAGCAAGCTCCTATTACTACAAACTGAGGCCTGCTGTCCTAAAAAACCTGCTAACACACACTCAGCCTCTGAGCTGGGGTAAATCTTGGCTCTGTTGATAGGGCTAGAACCAGAGAGCTCTTTGCTCAGCTGCTCTGTTAACTCACACTTCAGATGAAGCTTTTACTGAAATTTCTGCCCTGCAGGGTGAAAGTTCAGAGCTGCTCACAGTGAATGGTGTTGAGAGGTGTGTGTGGGGAACTCTTCTTGACCTAGGTGCTCTGGTTTAATTTGTCAGAGTACTCAGGTGCCTGCTTAGATTGATTTTTCTTCAGTCCCATGTGGTGGTGAAGTGCTTACTGGGGCACATCTGAAAATTTGATTGGCTGTCTTTAGCATCTCTCTGTTTTAGCCACAGTTATTCAGGCTCTTCATGAGACTTTTAAAGTGCTCTTATCTGCACCTGGCTGTTAAAGATACTTGCATGTGATTCTTGCAGGCCCTCAGGTTACTTCAGGGTCTGGTTACAGCCTGAGCCAGATCTTCTGGGCATCCAAATGTTCTTGCTTTTTTTTTTTTTTATATCTGTGAAATGTTGGGAATAATCTCAGCCAGTGTTCACAGCTGTGAGCTAGAGGGACTGCATGCCAGCTGATTAACATTGACCTAATATAAAATTAGGATCTTTCCCTCAACTTGCAAAACAACTTTGTTTTTTAAGCAGAAGAAAATGAATTTTAGTCTCTGTTCCACTTGTGTTTGGGTGATAGGGGCAACTTCTTTGCCCATCACTCAGCTGAAGAGGTTGCAAGGCTTTGCTGGGTTCTGCCAGGCAGGTTTTGTTGCTAAATACAAAAGTGGATGATGGTTTCCTCCACAGGAAAACTTCTTGCACAATCTAAATCTTTCTTGGGCAACAACCTCTCTCTAAGAGGATGAATATAAAACTGGCAGAGGGTACCTTACTGAAAAGAAAGGTTTTCTGTGCCTTTCATTCATAAATAAAAACTTGCTCTTTTGTAAGAGGCAGAATATTTTTGATGAAGCCTAGGCAGGAATTCTAACCTAGAGACAGTGGTGGGTTTTGTGTGTACATGTATGATTTTTGTATTGCCTTATGTTTGAATATTGCACATTAAGCCATCAGTATTGGGGGAGGTCAGAATCAGGGTTATGTTGCCTAATTCAAAGTCCTCCTTTTTGGTTTTAGATATCACTATTGACCTCAACAGTAAATCATCTCAAAAACAATATAAAATCTGCTGCTGACCTGATTTCTCTTCCCCTCACAGTAGAGAAACTTCAGAAGGTAAGTACTGTGAGTGTGGCTATCACTAAATGTTCTGTGTGTTCAGCTGCAGCTGGGCTCTTGGGGACAGCAGTAACAGCAGGAGCTACCTAAGTTGCAAGGAATATTTACTTATCTTTAAAATTTGACTTCATAAATTGTGTTGTCCTGTAATTATATGTGGTAGGTAAAAAATGTAAAGACCTTTTTATCCCTTTTGGAGATGCATTTGTTTGTATTGTGCTGTCCCATGTGTAACTTGGAGCTGATCTTTAAGTTGCTAATCTTAATATCATGTGAGACACTTGGAAAAAGCCTGTCTGCAGTTTTATAACTGCATGCAAATGGGTTTGTTTAGGTTTCATAATTGGAAAAGGAAATGTATTGCTTTCTGTTAATACAATGTCTTACTAAGCATTTTTCACCCAAGAACTGTCCTGTTTATTTTGGTAAAAAGAGTGTCTTGTTGAAACTTGCCTGGTCCTTCCATGGCAGTTCTGTTCATTTAGCAATAAACATTTATGTTGGGCTGACACCTAATGTTAGCAATGAACATTTATGTTGGGCTAGCATCTAATGTTGGTCCAGTCTTTGTGGCATTATGGGTTTCCACATCTCATTTCCTATCCTTACAAAATTAACATATGATCAGCAAGCTGGTGACATGCAAAGCAATGAGTGTGGTTTGGCTGATGAGGCTGCCAGGATTTCTTTTTCTGGGAGGAGTATAAAGCTGTTTCCTAAGCTCCTTATTTGGATTTGCACTGTGTCCTGGTCAGAAGCAAGTCTGAAAGCTTGTTGTTGTCAGGAGGAGAGTGTGGCCAGCAGGACCAGTGATTGTCCCCTGAACTGGGCACTGGTGAGGCCACACCTCAAATCCTGTGTCCAGTTCTGGTTCCCTTAATGCAGGAAGGACATTGAGTGTCCAGAAAAGGGCAGTGGGGCTGGGGAAGGGTCTGGAGCACAAGGAGGAGCAGCTGGGGGGTGTTCCTGGAGGAAAGGAGGCTCAGAGGGGACCTTACCACTCTGTACAACTCCCTGAAAGGAGGATGGAGCCAGCTGGTGGGGTTCAGGCTGCTCTCTCATGTGGCAAGTGATAGGACAAGAGGAAATAACCTAAAGCTGTGCCAGTGGAGGTTTAGATTGGATAATAAGAAAAATTTCTTCGCTGAATGGGTTGTCAGGCAGCAGAGCAGGCTGCACAGGGAGCTGCTGGAATTGCCATCCCTAAAGGTATTTAAAGGATGTGGATAGGAGCTTGGGGATGTGGATTAATGGTGGACTTGGCAGTGCTGAGTGAACAGCTGAACTCAGAGGTCCTTGCCAACCTAAGTCATCCTATGGCAAGACTGCATTTCTTCTGTGGGATTTGGTTTTCTTGAGGCTTTTTCCTTGTAGGTGCCATTCCTGGAAATGAGGATGGCGTTCAAATCCTGAAGGATTACTGTGGGAATTCCTTTTGGGTAGTGGCTTTTGTTCCTACTGGTGGAGGGTGCTAAAAGTGTCCTGAGTTCCTCCAGGGCAGAGGTTGCTTTGGGTATAATTTGCAGTTTTGAGTGAAAAAATATTTTCTAAATGCTTCAAACTTACGTGCATGTTTTTGTGGCAGTCTGCCTGCAGTTTCACTAACAAATCATTGTGTTTAGCTGATTGTACGTTGGGTACAGTGCAGTTAGGGGAAGACTGAGATTTCTGTCATCTTTTTTTATTGCAGACTGTAGCCAACATAGGTAGCACCCTTACCAGTGTGGCTCATGATGTGGAAAATATACAGACAGCTATTGAGGAATACAAGAAATCCATAGAAATACTCCAGAATGATGTGGTAAGAAAAATGCACTGTTTCAATACTGCCTAATATTAATTTAATTAATTAGTTAATATTCTAATCCCTGTGTGATGTCTGTATGGTACCAAGTACTTGTTTCTCTGGAGCTAGAATTGTTCCTTTCTACATTTCCTATCCTGCATATTTTTGCTTCCTGTTCCACTGATATGGAATGCTCATGTGTGATGCTTATGGTAACTGCACTGTTTTAGGTTTGGGGATTTCAGAAAATTGATATACTTAGCTGGTTGAATTAAGAATCTGTAGAAGGATGAAATTACTGACTGTCTTCAGCAAAAACTACTCACTGTATTTATCCTGACCTCTCACTTAGGGTTCACAAACTGAGCCAGTAATTACAGTTTTTCAGCTAAACTGCAATACAAGAATTCCTGCAGATAAAATCTGAATTAGACACATAATGAAGCTTGATTCAGTCAGTGGGTGCTCTGAAAACATTGCAGATATGTAGCAGTGCAATGTGTATCATAATGCTTCATTAAATGAAGAAGAGTTAATTAGGAGGGTTTAATGAACAGAAATTTGGACTTTGTGTTTGAAAGAGAGAACTATTAGCCCAGTTAAAATACTGCATGCATAGCAGACCTGAGTGACTGAAATTGCAGCAAAACTTGCTAAGCTACAATTTTTCAGTTTGTAACACTCATTCACAGGGATTTTGTAACACAAGTTTTCTACTTCTTTCCTTAGAAGGAATTAAAACAGCTGCCTTCACTTCCCTCCACTGTTGTGCCGAGGACTGAGGGAAATCAGACAGAATACTGCAAAAAGGTATTTTATTCCCTTGCATAAGGAATTTTAGTACAAGTTCCATGGATGTGTAACTTAACTTACCTGTGGTGTGCAAAAAGTATGTTTTTTATCAAGACAGTGCAGATAGCATGCTTTAAAGCAAATCTAAGATAATTTTGCTGTAGTTTGTTCCTGTGTATGTGCAAACAGGAACGTGCCCTGGTCTGAGAGTCTGGATTTTTATGTGTTCTGCCTGGGTGAGGAGTAAAAATACTGAAACCAATATCTGACAAATTATAGGTGTGCTTTTCTAAAGTAAATGGAAATAAGTTATAGGCTTTTAGTGGAGTGGGTTTTATGGCAGGTACTTGCTAATCTGGGCAAACTTGGGAGTGGCATGTACTGAGTCACCCTCGCTGTAATGAGGTGTGGAAAGCAGTAGTACAGCAACATAAAAAAAAAAATAAAGAAGAAAAAGGTTAATTTGTTGGTGTTATATTTAATACAGTCAATATCTTCCTCAAAAATAAATCCTGTGTATAAATATGCCTGTATATAAATATGCTTTCTTGGGACAAATCATTGTTGTGCTTACAAAACTTGACCTGGAAAATGAGATGAATAGGCTTTCTGTGTTCACTGCACAGCTGAAGTGATTATATTAGCAACAAAGAGGTTAGCCCTGGGGAAGAATCTCAGTTTCAGACTTTTAGAAAGTTGGAATAACTTTCTGGAAGCTTCCAGTCGGATGCTTTTAGTGGTGAGCCTGCTGAAGTCTGCCCAGTTAAACTGGGTCAGTCATGTTGTTAATAGCAGGAGTTGCTGCAGAGGTTGGGTAAACTGACACAGGCTCTGTTTATATTTCAGGAAAGCCAGGCACTGCATGCAGCTTTGGAGCAGCTAAATAATTCTGTGGTGGTGTACCAAAAGTTGAATGACATCAAGCTTCTAAATGTGGATTCAGCCATAGGCAACCTCAGCCAGAAAGTTACGCTGTTGGAAAACTCTCCCCTGGTTGTGAAAAATCTGGACAAAAGAGAGAACTCATCTACCATCCTGGTAAGTGTTTGATGGCTCAGGGTGTTCTCCTCAAGCTATTCCTTCTCTGACACTGCAGATAGAGCTTTTCAGACCTAACTAAAGAAAATGTCAGAGGGAACATAAGTTGAGATACTTAGGAGTTCCTGTATAAAAGGCTGGGATTTGTTGCTGTACAGATAACCAGCATTAAGAGTGTCTCAGAAGCACTATTTCATTTCTTTCCTGTAGTATCCACACTGACATTTAATTGGGTGATTGCTTTATGAGGCAGGATTCTCATACTAAGCTATGTTTTAGGAATCACTCTGGCATAGATCTGTTAAAACCATTGATGAGCTGAGTAGGACTCTGCATTTGTTCAACAGTGGTTACATTCTAAAAAAAACCCAGCAATAAAAATCAGTTCATAAAAGCCTTCTAAATAAGTCCATAAATTCTTCCAGTGCCTTCTGTTTGCCACACTGGGTCCCATCTGTGAGAACATGTTCTATGTGTTTAACAATGAAGGAACATGCTGACATTAGTGGGGTAAATTATATAACCCATTTTTATGACTTCATGTTTATTCTGCAGTGTATCTACCCTGGTTTATCTCTGCTCAATGTCAGTCAAATTTGAAGGAAAGAAACTGTTGTAAAAAATAGAAAGCACGTGAATAAACTGCTGTTTTTTCTGTAGGGGAATGATGCAACTACCTCTCTACAAGTGGAAGATGAAGATCAACTCGATAGTGAAACCGAGTCCAATAAAGAGCTGAAGGTGAAGTAAGGAAATACAAATTACACCGGATTAGTAGACCATGTAATTGTCTTTCTAAAGATGTTTTAAATGGACCTTAATTGAGCAAAGGTCTGCAGAGAGGCACTGATGGAGTCAAGGATTTGCTGCAAGCCCCTCTCAGTAATGGTTTGTCACTGGCTGGGAGTGAGTTTCACTGAATGGGCAAATTGTGGGCTGGGGATGGGAGGAGATGCTGCTGAGGTTTGTTTTCATCTGCTGGGAAGAAGATGGGTGAGTGAACAGGCTGCACTGTCAATTCTGGGCTTGTACTGGTGTGAACTCAACCTGTCATCTGGAATGTACCAGTGAATAGAGTAAGGGAGCTACAGATTAAAAAATATGCTGGTTTTGATTTAACAGAGATGCAGTGGCTCCTGCACAAAGGTATTCACTACTGCAGACAAACCATTGGAACAATGAAGCTGTTTAATTCCTTCATTAATTGTATGAACACTTATGGTACTCCAAGTATGCTTGACTTTTATATTACAGCTTTCCAGTGTCTTGCTTTTTTCTGTAGGAAATTCAGAAAGTAAACATCATATTCTTTTGAAATGAGTGTATGCAAAATAATTTAATAAAACCCATTTTTCAGATTGAGGTACTGATTCTATTGTTTCCCTACAGATTGTGTGAATTTATTCATTACATCTTCTGTAGATTTTTAAAAAAATCATGTTTTAAAGTCTCGTTTATAATTTTAAACTCGATCAGCCTAGATACTTCTAAGTCAGTCAAAAGTGCTTGCATATTTTAAATGACCACTTTTTCTCATCTACTTTAAGATATTTTTTTTTTCTGTACATATGCAGGAAGCAGGAACTAGAGATTCTCAGGTATCAAAACTAAAAGAGACTCTTCAGCGGATCAGTGCTCTCACAGGCAAGTCAGAAAATGACAGACCCATTGAGGCATCAAGGAATGGTAAGAATATATAATTTAATATAATATAATCAATCAATCTGGAGGTTCCCTGTGTAATTCAAAGAGTAACTAATTAAGGTGGATAATTTGGACTTTTAAGATTTTGATGAAGGTTTTTTAGTTGAAGCAGCAGGAAACTGATGTTTCTAAAAAAGCTGTGTCTGACTCCAAAAGTTTGAAGGAACTTAAAATGTGTTTGGCAGTATTCACATTGATGAGTAGCTGGTGTTTGAAGGCATGCACTGGTTAAGTGTAGAATTTTATACCCAGTAACATCTGGTTTTGCTTTTTCAAAATGTAACAGAGAGGAAAGGTCTCTGCCTCTGCTTCTTCAGTTCTGAACTTTTACTGAACATCAGATTTTTAAATACTTCATTGCAATAGAACTGTGCTGCTGGTTCATTCCAAGCAGGTGCTTGGAAACTTATGCCTTGTTATTGGGGAATATTGATAAAATGGGCAGATGTAATTTGCTTAATGAAGCTTCTTCAGCACCCTCAGAGTGGGGAGCAGGAAACACTCCCAAGTCATTTTTTGTGTGGGGGTTTATAAATACACACCTCTTAGTACAGAATGGAAGATTAAAGCTGTGTGATTGTCCCAAAACTATTCTTTGAATTAAAGTAAAAAGGGACAACATGGCTACATTCTGAAATACTGCAGCATCCCTATCCCATACAACCTCTGTGGTTAAAAAAAATAAATTTTATTGGATTTTTGTTTGCTTTTGCTAGCTGTAATTCCGTGGAATTAATAAGACTAATAGAAATTGTTTTACAACAGTTGAAAGTAGTCAGAGTACTACAGCAAAGCCCACAGACCTTTCAAGGGTGTCTTCAAGGTCAGCTGGTGACAACACAGAGGGAAACAGGCAGCTGAGCCATCTGTCCTTACCAGGAATTTCCAGCATTGAAGGTATGTTCTTTTTAGGCTGACCTTTTCTTCTGAGGATTTCGTGTAAATGTTTAGTAGAGGATAAGTATAAATATTCTGGAAGATGGGAGATCAATTTCAAAAACTTGAGAACTATTTTTTTTTAAAGGCAATTAAGAAAAATATGAAAGGAAAGAATAGCATATAGAAGAAAAGAAACTGAGATTTAAGCAGGAGTGTGCATTATTAGTGAATTATAATTGTGTTGAGTACCAAAGTATTACACTGAGTGCCCCAGAGACTGGGAAGAGAAGTCAAGGGCAAAATTAACATGCTGAAGGAAAAAGAAGTAGCTATGAGTGTGTATGTTCTGGGGCTTTTTTCTCTTCAGTACTTTTTTTTTCACCCCAAGAGAACACTGCCTAGTCAGATGAATAGTTTCTGGATCTTGCTGTTCAGTCTCTTCAGCTCCTGAAAGGGCAACTCTTTGCATCAGGAAGTGAATAGACACTTTTCCCTTTCTGTCATCTGTCCTGTTGGTATAGCAACAGTCATTCAGAGCTTGCTTTTGTGGGGGCAACTGCATCTGTATGCAGTTAGTGGTTGTAAAATGGGCTGTTATTTGTGGGAATACAACTGGAGAGCAGAACTGCTAGTACAGCTCAGCTTGTCCCAAC
>VRYO01002482.1:14459782-14474513 GCA_009812075.1 Sialia sialis
TTGCAAGCAAATCATGAAGATCCTGTCTCTTCTTTCCCACCACTGTCAGTTAGTTGTGGCCAGAAATAGGGATTACTTTCTTCAGATTTAGTGTAATTTAATCCAGAAATGGTTTTTTTTTCCTCCTAAACTGTTACCAGCATCTTGTGACAACATAGGAGGCAAACTCCTCTCTCAGGGATGCTGTATGTGATCACTGGGTAGTAAGAGTGCTGTAAAACTGGGAAAGCAGCTTACAGGATATTCCTGTAAAGGAGCTGTTTCTCAATCCTTGTTCTCTTTGCAGATCTTCAGAAACTGTTTGAAAAAGCACCTGAGGATGCTGATGGAAAAATCTCACACGCAGATCTTCAAAAGCTGCTTGGCTCCACAGCCCAAGAATCACAGAGCTTGAAGGAGTTTGACACAGATGGAGATGAGAAATACACACTAAAAGAACTGAGATTAGCATTACGTGTATAGGGTGTCTGTTTAGAAATGGGATATTGGTGGATGTTACTGTAGCTAAAGGAAGCTACAGGACATGAAAAACTATGGCTGCACTTTCCCAGTGTTTTACTGATCTTTGGAACTAAATTACTGTACACATTGTCACCTCTTTTTTTTCAGTTTCATTTATTGAAAAGAAATTTACAAATTTATATGTCGATAGGACATAATATTGGGACTTTGTTAAAATCCTGAAAATTCCCAAACTTGGAAACATTTTCCTCTCGTTATTTCCTTTTCAAGGGAGTTATTGGTTATAATTTAAAATGTGTACATACTAAAATAAAACTATGGTTTTATATTTCACTGAAATTTGCCTTAAATTAGAGAGCTGCACTTTATGTAGAGCAGAAGGAAAATCTGTCTTGTGAAGATGGGCTGCTTCTGCTTGTAAATATTTGAGATAAAGTAAATTATGCATATTTAAGAAGTTGTCAGGGGCTGTGTTGGTAGTAAGCTGTTTATAATGAGAGACTGAGCCTGGAATGGAGGTTTAAGAGCTTCAGCTAAATTTCTGATTTTACTAGGATATATCCATGGATAAATTTGGCCTCAGAGGAAAGCAGGAGGGGTAAGTCATGCCCATCTATAGCAGGATGTATTTTTAAAGGGAAGAATTCAAAGTGTTTTTATATATATCATGAGCCTACAGGAGCAATTAACTTGCCAAGTGCTTGGGTTTTCACTTCAGCGTTCTTTAGGCTTTGCTGTGTTGCATTCAGATTATATTTTGTGAGATGAGCCTGCCTATTTATTTTTTTTTTAAATGAACATATTTAATAGCTTTAATAGATGCTTAAGAGGTCAAAGCCTTCAGTGCAGCCTGCTGAGCAGCACCTGAGCAGTTGATGCCTCAGCAGTGCTCTGATACACTCCAGGAGTGTGGAGCAGGTGGGAAAGGCTCAGAGAAGACCTGTGAGCTCTTCTTCTCTGACTGTTGTGACTGTGATCCCTTCTTGGTACCTTTATTTTCTGTCTCCTTGCCAACAGAAGGATGTAAAAAGCTGTGTAGGCATGTGCAATGGCATCATCATTCTGTACTGACACCTGGTTTTCGTGAGGTTTCCTTACTGGAGGAACTTAAAGGTCTGTTGTTCATAGCAGTGGATCTAAACACAGTGTATTTATTACCTTCTGGAATATAGGAAAAATTACTTTTGCTGAGGGGATTCTCTCTTGCAAGCTAGATCAGGGTCAAGTTGGGTGATTTTGCTCACAAATATCACTGATCTTGTTAAGAGTTTTTTGCATGATTAGTGAGTTGAAGTTGCCCACCTCGCTGAAACATCAGCTTATGAGGAAGTCAGTTCATAATTGTTGATTTTTATATAACTTTAGATTGGATGTTTTATCAATAATTGTATTTTGGAATTATGAATCAGCAAAGGAATGTACAAAATGGAGCCCTGTTACCCATTTCCTAGGCTTCTTTCACTGTTGCTCTTCTATCCTATTTGGGTAATGCAAATGCCACCCAGAACCAAAATGCTTTTGATGTGACATTTGAAAACACCGTATTTAAAAACAAAGCAAAACCAACCAACCTTGGCTTTAGAGAAGACAAGAAGCCAACACTTGCTTCTTGCCAATTCCCAGACCCTTTTATACACTACTGTATAATTCCTTAACCAAATAAAGAAAAAAAAAGCAATAAAATGTAACCATTCTGATATTTTATTTGTACATACTGTATCATAGCCATATGCCAGAGTTTGCGAAATATTTTTGGAAGTTTATTTGTATGAAATTTAACTTTACCTTAAAATTTTAAAATATCATGGTATCGCCTTGTGAATCTTTTAGTGTTCTGTTTTGTTGCAGTCTGCTTTTCTTTTAGAAGGCTCTTCAGCAGCAGTAGTGAAAATGCCAGCTAGAGCTGATGTGTGCTGTTCCACTGCCTGTGCCCAAGGGAGCTCAGCTGGTCAGTGCTGGGGCACGGCTGTTTTTTAACTTGCACGTCGAGGGCACAGTCGATGGCTAATTGCTGTGGTCACTTGTAGGATGGGCTTGTGCTGTCAATTAGACAAAATCCGAGCATCCCTAAGCCCAGTGGTCTCTTCTGTGCTGCAGGCTGGGAGATTCCTATCCCTGCGTGGTTCTGCTCAACCACCGCTCTCCATCCCGCTTCCCAAAGCCCTGAGGGCAGGGTTCCTGTGCCGTGTTCATTCTCAGTGCAGATGAAAAGCCTGAGTGTAGTAAATACACTGGCACAGATCACCTCCCTGCCTAACTCGTGCAGCTGCTGCTGGGCAGCCAGAGGGGCGGCTGGATGCTCTGGGCAGCGAGTCCTTGAGGAAGAGGCGATATCTGAGCGAAATCAAAAGCAATGAAGTTGTGAGGGCAGACTGTAACAGGAAAATCTCTATGCCCTGCCGATACTTGTTGTTGTGCTGTGATTTCCTGGGTTCTCTTTCGGGTTTATCATTGTGTACCTCGAGCTGCACAGGGAGCGGGGCCTTGCCCACCGCGCTTGTTCGCTCCGTGGCGTTCCACCATGTAACGCGACTTTTGTCTCAATAAAAGCTCCTTTCCAGCTAAAGCTCCTTTCCGGCCGGTTCCTGGCAGGGGTGGTGGAACGGGGCGGGCTGAGGGAGCGGAGCTCGGGGCGGGCTGAGGGAGCGGCGGGGCGGGCTGAGGGGAGCGGAGCGCGGGGCGGGCTGAGGGAGCGGCGGGGCGGGCTGAGCGTAGGGCGGGCGGAAGGAGCAGAGCACGGGACGGGTGGAGCGGCAGGGCGGGCTGAGGGAGCCGCGGGGCGGGCTGAGGGAGCCGAGCCATGGCGGGGCCGCTGTGCCAGGGCTGGGGCCTGGGGGCGGCCCTGCGGAGCCGCGCCGCGCTCCGGCCGCTTGGGCTGCTGGCACCGCCGGCACGGGGAGTGCTGGGGCCGGCACGGGGAACGGGAACGGCAGCGGGATCGGGAGAGGCGGCGCTGGAGGAAAACCCCTTCTACGGGAAGTACCGGCACAAGATCCAGGAGCTGCGGAGGTTGGGCCCTGAGGGAGGCGGTGGCCGCACGGGGGTGGGCGGGCTGTGCTCTGCGGAAAGGACGGGTCTGAGGAGCTCTTTCTTGAAGGACAGATGTTGTTCTATTTTAGTTTTTCACCCCCTTGAGAAACTCGATTAGTATAGGCCGATTGCCTTGAAATTCACATGTCCGTGACAGTCGTCTCCCAAGGTGCTCAGCTTGATAAGAGGTAGTTGAGCGAAAATGAAATTAAAATTTTAAGTTAAGAACATGAATCAGTATCATAATAAACATTTTAAAAGGTCAAATGATGGTAATCACCCAGCACTGCTCTCCATCTTTGTAAACCTTTGGAACAGGCAGAGAATATTCCAACTCTGGAAACCACTGGAGCAAACAAAGAGTATCCCAATTTATAATCTTCCATTTTATTATAAAGGAGGATTTGAAAGAAGTTGATCTTATTTTATCTGCTGGCCAGGCCACAATCAGAACAGCCCATAGAAGAATCATGATTTTGAATTATCCTGATAAAGATGGATCACATTTCTTAGCAATATAAATCAATGAAGCAAAAGACTTCACAGAACCATGGAATGGCTTGGGTTGGAAAGACATCAACCACTTCCAACCCTCCTGCCATGGGCAGGGACAGCTTCCACTGGGACAGGTTGCTCAGACCCCCATCCTACCTGGTCTTGTTGGAATCCAGTGCTAAATTCAAATCCAAAGCCTTGGGTCACAGGAGATATTGTGCAACAACTTTCTTAACTGTGCATTGATTTTTCCTGTTTATTCTCATAATTAAAAACTTCATATTATTTAAAAGCAAACTGGAATGTTTTAGTTATATGGATTTATATCCAGTTGGACTTGGGTGATCCTTCTGTCCCCTCCAGCTCGAGCTGTTCCATTGCTGTGCTGTACTTTAACAGTTCCTGTTTCAATTCAGGTCCAGTCCAGATGTATTTGAATCCCGTATGGAAAAAAGAAGTGAAGTGAAAAAGCAGCCTGTGGGACATTCCAAACAAGGAGAGTTTGTCAGATGCATGGAGGAAAAGGCAAGGCTAATTTTCTTTATAAATCACATACACTGAAGCTATAATGTTATTTTTATGGCATCAGTGTAATGTTAAAAACTTGAAGTATCCCTGTCTGTAGTAGCTCTGAAATTTCACTGTGTGATGGCTAAAAACATTGTTCTGTACTGCTCAGCATTATTTTTTAGACTGTAAATTCCCTTCTTGAAACCTTAAGTTTAATTAGTTCCAGATTAGTTTGGCCAGAGGAGTGACACAATCATGCATTTATCATTTTTTCAGTGAGTACAAGAAAACTGTTCAATAATATTGGATCCAAAATGCTTAATAGTTTCCTTTTGACTAGTCCTTTTTGGCCCTGAAATTCACAATTCACATTGGATTTTTAATCTTATTTACTTCACCTAATCAATCACTTCCTTTATTAAAAATGCACTGCAGTGATCTTCAAATATCTTGAGCTCCCACTCAGGAGTTTTTGTCAGCAGGCAGGTTATGTGTGGCAGGGGAATCAATGATTTTAAGGCATTAGCTGTAAAACTAAAGAATCTTTTGTTGCAGGCAGAAGGCTTGGGCAGCAAGGCATCAAAGGGAGGATTCACAAAGGATAAGGTAAGGGGTGTTAGGAGGGGATATGGTGGCAAGGAAAGGGTGTGGATTAACTTGTATTGCCACAGCCAGTGCTTCAGTCAAGAGCACTTGGATATAAACCTGGTGTTCCTCATGCTGCATTTGAGTGTAACATCTTGGTTTACTGTTGGGATCCCATTCAGCCTCAAAACTGGCACTCTGAGTTTTTATTACCCTGTCCTTTCTTTGTTACACTCTGGAAATTCCTTGCAGTTGAGGCATCTTGTAGCATGGGAATACATTTGCAGTGATCAGCCAGCCCAGGGACAAGAGAATTCTGTTTCACATTTTTTTATTTTGATAAATCTTTAGTGTAAATCTTCCAAAGAGCATCTTTGAGATGGCTGAGGGTAAAAGGCAGCAGCACCTCTTGAAGTTTCAGTAGAGATCTGCACCACTGGAGCCAAGCATGTGTCCTGAAAGAATCTATGCTGCCTCAGTGTGTGAATCCACTTCTCAGTGTGTTGCTGCTGTATTTTATTTGGCAATTAAAGGGACTAAGTAACACTATAAATTGAATCAAGTTCCTCTAGGTTGATTTTGTTCTCTGTAATTGCACCCATTCATTCTGGATTCTTGCAAGGTCAGGGAACTGCCATCATGCCAAATTCTTTATGCTTTCTCTTGCAGACACTTGATTCAATTCTTAATGTTGAGATGGTGAAAGAAAAATCAGCAGAGGAGATAACACAGGTGATGGATTTATATGGAATAAACTTTGCTTCACATTTATGCTTAATAGTAATTTATGTGTAAGGATGGAAATTTTACTTAGATTGAGAAATAAAACACAGCTGTGGGTGTGTATTTACAAAAAGCATAGTCACGTGGGTATCCATAGGAGAAGATAAAGTTTTCTCCATCTAGGTAAGTCCTGCTAGGATGTACTAGGAGGTGCAGGTACACTGGGTATTGCCATCCTTCTGTGGTGAAGAAAAAGATTGTCTACACTGAGGAGCATCATGCAAAGACTTGTCTTCTGTTGAAAATGTTTTATATGTTCTTTATTTTAAAAAAAAACCACCACTACCAAAAAAAAACCCACCAAACAACCAAAAGGCTTTAGTGTGATTATTGAGAAAAATGTGAGAAGCATTTCTACTGGATAATAAATACTGAGCCACCTCTCAGCCTGCTGCTGATTTCTGCTAGCTGGTTGGAATCTGGCCTTTGGTGCATCTGGAACTTTTACAGAAGTATGTTGCATTAGCAGGAAAGTCAGGCTTGATTGAAAAATTACTTCCCAAAGTGCTTATAAAGGTTACTTGACACTTTAAAGCATTTAACATTACTGCTAAATGCTGGACTTTAACTGTATCTCATCCTCTTTGTTTCCTACAGATTTGGAATCAGTATTTTTCTGCAAAAGACACAGTTTATGCTGTTATTCCTGTAAGTAGTTCCTCTGTAGTTCTGCACTTGAATGCCAGCATGCAAAGCTTTCCTTTCCAGCTGAGATTCTGCTGCTTTTAAAAGCAGGCATTAAAGGAAAGTGAGGTTTCAAGAACAAACTTACTTTCTGGGCTGAGTGATTTTATTGCCCCAAATAAAGGCTTTTGTTTTTAGAAGTGCTTACCCCTTTTTTTCCTCACTTAGAGGAGTCTCAATAAATCAAGGACCTTTTTCTGCACACCTGGCTGGAATTTCCAGGCTTATTTTAATACAAGCATCCAACACTTTTCACAAGGCCCTAGTGTTTACTAAGTAGCATTTGTATTTTCAGAGTTATTTTTCTCAGAGTTGTTTCTTTGCCCTCTTCCCTGCAGCACAGGCAGCTGCCTAAAGGTTAATCCTAGATTTCCTCGAGGCAGTCCTAGAGCACTTGGCTGGTGACTTGCATGTGACTAACCACTCAGAACTTACTTTCATACATTTACAATTATTGGCAGCACTGTCTTGAGATTGCAGGGTGTTTCCTGAGATAAGATCATGCTCCTTACTTCTGATAACTTTTCCAGATGTTATTTGTTCTTAGTTTGCATTAGGCTGAAGGAGGCTTTTTTCACTTCGGGGATTTCTCTTTATTCTTTTCTTCAGGGTCATTCCTTGATTTCGATCTCTTAAATCTGTCTTTTCACAACTGTGTGTTCCTTGAGTTCTTGAAACCTCATTTGGATCTGGGGTCTGATTTGTAATTGTATTTGGCCCTTTGAGCTGCAGCTGAATTCAGTGGGAGGCAGTATTCTAAACCTGTGATGTGCTGTGTGCTCTGAAAATGGAACTGTGGGATTTGAAGTCAAGCAGCTTCATGTTTCAGTTTTCCCAACACGTGGATGTTTGCACTTTTACCCCCAGGAACTCCAGTTAAAATCATCCAGGTCTTTCATCAGTGGGGCTGGCACTGTGCTTTGGTGCACTGATTTAGGAGGAGCATTGGAAGCTTTTGGAAGTCTTACTTCAATGCAAACCAGATCCCAGGCACATTAGGAAGCAGTTCATGGTGTCATCGAGGGGAAAAAAAACCTTTGTCTTTTGCCAGAAGCTTTTTGTTGGCTGAAAGAAAGGCCTTGCATAATTCTCCAGTGTTCAAAAACTACACACGAAGGAATTTCTTGTTGATGAATGGCATATGTTTTCTTTCCTGAGCACGTAATAGTAGATATTAATATAGTGCTGGGAAGCAAAAAGAAAAAACAACCAAAAAATAAGGCAAAAGATTTGGGGAAACACAGAGAACACAGGAATGAAATTGCCAGGTTTCATCAGGGCTGAAATAGGGTTGTGGTTTTAATTTAAACCTAAGCAATATGTGTTATTGAGTGTATCTATGGGCTGCATTTTTATGCTGAAGAACAGATGACAATGATGTAAATCCACAATTTGGAGCCAGGGGTGTGTTGTCTCACTCAGCTGTTGACACTACATGATGCAGTGAGGCAATTAGTGAAAGAGGATGTAGTGTAAGCCTCAGGCTTGGGGCCCCCACATCAAGGAATGAAGCTCTGGATCCAAGGATTTTGCTGCTGCATCTTAGAGACAGCCTTGTTAAAACGAGATGCTGGTGAATTTTAGGTAAATAAGAACTAAACGTGGCTTTTCACACGCTCATTGCCATCTGTCCCCAGAGCAGGACCTTCTCCAGATGGAAGCTGTACCCTCTAAAGGTTAATGAGGTGATAGTGAACAGCTCTGCATCCATGGTTGTGTTACAAGAATTAAACTTCTCTCTCTCCTTCCCCAAAGGCAGCCAAGTTTGATGTGATGTGGAAGAGAGCCCAGAAGTGTCCGTCGGTACGTACAGCAGTGTGGAGCCGTAATGCTTCTCTTCAAAGGCTGATCATTAACTTTTCACCCTCCTGCCTTCATACCCATGGTATCAGCCTGATTGGAAAAATCCAGGTGTTCAAACACTTGTCCTGGTGCTCAGATAAAGCAGTGCCTGTTCATATGTGTGAAACAGTTTGAACTAGATACAAGAGATGGAGGGTTGAGAGAACAGCAGCACAGGATCTCTCAGGGAATGGAGACTTTACTGGGCTGGATTAGTCCTACCTACTTCACTTGCCAAAAGCAAGATCAAATGCATCTGGCTTCCTGAGCTTCTTGGCGATTGGGAAGTTATTTATAGCCTGAAGTGCATTTCTGTACAGTGCACTGGCATTCAGTCAGGTGTCCTGCAAGATTTTCTGTTCCCATGGTGTCCTCCCCTTGGTGTGGGAAAATGAGCAGGTCTGTAGCCTGTGGAGCTGAAAATGTCTGGAGAGAAGATGCTGCTGCCTGTTCTGGGCATTTGATAAAATGACAGGATAAATGCTCTGCTCCTTACCTTATATTTGACCATTTCTGCTGTTAGTTTGCTAGGTGAGAACAAAAAGGTCAGAGTCTGAATGTTCTCCACTCTCCTTTCCTTTTTATGTCCTAAAATACTGATAAAAGTATGTGTGAAGATATTTGCTAATGAATGAATACTGATAGGGTAATTCTGCTTTATTGTGTGCTTTGAAGTCTGGTTCTTGCTGTCCTGTCACTTGTGGTGGGGCAAAGAAACTTTTCTGTTGTAGTTCTGTCACTAAAGTAATAGTGCATTTAACATTACATGACACAGACATCATTTTGTTCTATATAAGGGAAAATTGATTTGCTTTTCTATAATTTCTCTGCAGTTTCTGTATGCTTTGCCAAGAAAAGAAGGCTATGAGTTCTTTGTGGGGCAGTGGTCTGGAACAGAATTACACTTCACTTCCCTGATAAATGTTCAGGTAAGTAGATAAAAAGTTTAAAATTTACTTAGGATCCAGAAATAGATAATATCAGCACATTGCAATATATAGTATTTAATAAATAGTTTAGCCAACAGGTTGTCCAGCTTGAAAAGAATTACTATGATTAAAGCTGTTATTAATTGTGGTTTAATTGTACATTAGTTACAGGTAAATTAGTAAAGTTATAGGTATTAAGTGTTGAGGAGAATGAGGTAGAAATTCAGTAATCTCAAAACATGAGCAAGAGCCAAGCATTTCAGAGCTGTTTGTGCAAGCTACTTAAAATAGCAGTAGATGCTGTAAGATGAAATGTCTTCCTAAAAATTGTGGATTCTTTTAGATGCAAAATGATCTTTAGTCAAGAAAAAAAAACAACTTAACTTTGAAAATCCCTTGTTTTCTCTAAGGAATAATGAACTCCTAATTAGAAACGGACCCTTAAGCCCTGGGAAGTAACAGAGGCTCAGAGTTTTGTAATCAAGCACCCAAATCTGCAGTGGAGTGAAGGTTTTTATGGGATACTGACAAGTTTCTTTCTCTCCTTCAGACCCAAGGTGAAAGTGCTCCAAGCCAGTTGGTCTTGTACCATTATCCTGATCTGCAGAAGGAGAAAGGGATTGTGCTAATGACAGCAGAAATGGACTCCAAGTTCTTGGTGAGACAACTCTGCTCATTGGCTTCTTTCATTTATGCTGCAACTCTTCCTACAGTTTTGAAGTAAAATCAAATTACAGGGAAGTCTTTCAAAGACCATTTGCCAAAGAATGGTCTCACTGTCTTTCTTTAACCTAATGTACTTAAGGCTAGGGAAAGCCAGAAGGGAATCACCAGTCTTTGGTGATTTCAGTTTATTCATTTTTTTATATGGGTATTACAGCTGATCATTGTAAAAGAAGAAATCTTCTGTTTGTCTTACTAACAGAAGCAAATTGAAATGAAAGCTGTTGCTAACTGCAAACAAGTTGAAACAGTGTTTTAAAGCTTAATCCTGTTTGTCAAAGCAGGAGACTCCAGAGTTATGTGTTCGGTTTGTGCACACCTGGGCACACCATCACTGGTGCCTGGACTGGTTGCACTGGGCACTGTAGTGGAACAAGATGATTAAAATATCCCTCCTCTAACTGACCTCCTGACACAAGTGCAGTAATTGGTAATGCTTTTCTTTTTTTGCTGTCGGAACTCAGAGCAAACAATCGATCTCTGCAAGTAGGTCAGCTGTGAGAAGGGAAAAATGAGGACTTGGTGCATCTTGGAGTGGGCAGGGATCACAAAAGACACACTTGACCTCTGAGGCAGATGCACAGCAGGAGAGTTGCTAAAACACACGGTGCTGAAGTGTGTAAGTAGGTCAGGAGCCACAGGGAGATGGTTTGCTGAGCTGAGATAATTGAAGCTGAGCCATGTAGTGAGCAGGACTGTGATGTCTCTTTTCCAGTGACAGCCCCACTTGATGGTAACAGCTCTGTTCTCACTCCCAGGTGGTCCATGATGCTCAGTGCTTGGCCAACCAGGTGCAGCTGTTCTATGGCACAGATCGCTCCGAGACCTACGCGTTGGTGGAGACCTTCAACCACAGATCCAGTGAATTTAAATACATGGCAGTTATAGCAGAGCTTGAGCAAAGTGGGCTTGGGAAAGAGCTGAGACCTGGGCAGGCTTCTGACAAGTCCTAGAGGCTGGGCTGTGGTGAAAGGAGGCAGCAGCAGGCAGGGGTGGCCCAGTGTCTCCTGTCTCACAGTCTGCAGACATCCTGGGAGAGTGACAGCCAAGCCTGTCTGGCACTGAGGCAAGATGAGGACTTGGGCTGTTTGAACAACAGTAACTAAAAAATGGAGCCCAGTACTTCAGTGTAACTTCATTCCCTGTCCTGTAACTTCTGCTGTCTGCTGGATTGTGGAACTCTGAAATACAGTGACAGAAGTGGAACTGTGTAACGGGCTGTACTGGCATCAGGAAAGAGATGACAACCAATGTTTCTTCTCACTAAACGCATTTTAAGTGCCCTCCACCATTATAATTGCATGGTTCAGTGCTTTTTAATCTGCGTGGAATTCATACAGGCTTGTGCATCCAGAAGAAAGAATAGGAGCAATGGTCTAAGACAGACACCTCTTTGTTTCTTTGTGAGGTTTCTTACAGAGATGTATATTGTGGTCTGAACTTTTCTCAGGATTAAAAAAAACAGAGTCACTAGATTTGTTCTGGGAATTTTCTGCTTCTTAATTGACATATTAATTGTATCCTGTTGTGATGTTTCTGTCTTCGAGATGTTGTTTTTGAGCAGTATGAATGAGGTTTAATTTTTTTAGTGTATTTTTAATAGTGTAGAGGAATCATTGCCTGTTCTACAGGATTATTTTTTCTCAAGCTGGCATCTAGTCAGCCAACTCACAAATGGCATTTGAAGGAAAACACTTGTTCCCACTTCAGGAAAGGCACTATCCATAATAAAGGAAAGATGGACTGGCATCGTGACAGAGAGAGTCACCAGACAGCTTCTTGTTTGTCAAGTGAAAAAAAATCTTTGTATGAACATGCAGAGATGCTTTAACACAGCAGTGTTGGTGAGAGCCTGTCTTTACAGACTGCAGCAGATTGGGGGTTATAAACCCAGCAAAAGAATCCCAAACCTGATGCTTTGAGCTTTTCTGGTGTTTATTCCCAGCAGAGCAGGCAGCACATCCATGGACAAGGACACTGCAGCAGTGCGATGTGCAGCCCGTGGGGGTTACCAGCACTTCCACACTGCCCAGGGGGACACAGAACAGCCAGGAGCTTCCAGGAGCAGCAGTGAAATACTTCCCAGCTCTACATCAAACCCCCAGCACTAACACATCCTTAGCACTAATTATCTCTGGCCACGTGTCACCTTGTCAGCCTGCTGGAGGTGGCAAGCATTCATTCCCTCCTTTGCCAGAGAAAGGGGGGAAAGAAGGATCTGCAGTTTGTGTCCCTGCTGGAGGGCATGGCTGGTATCAATACCTTCATTAACCACAGCCTGCTATGAAGCTGTGATGAGGTGTGAAGGTTTCTTCAGCATATTTTTGCTGTGTAATTGTAGGATCCCGTTGCTGTAATGTCCCCTGTCACTCTACTTTCTCAGCCCCTTCTTTGCACTACATGGCTTTTGAAAGATCCCTCCCAACTCAGCCCTTTCTCTGATTTTATGACATGAACACTCCAGCTAAGCACTAAAACTACACAGTGCAGTTTAGTACTGAGGTCTGTTTTACCACCAGCTCTTAGGTGTGAACTCCTGTCCGTTCAGGAAATTGTAGGATGTTTCTAGAAGAGGCAGATCTTCTCTTGGGGCCTTGCTGAAAGGAGATGGTCTTGCTCCCTGGTCGTGTCTTTTGGTTTCTGTTCACTGAGTGTGTACAGAGCAGTCTGCAGGGCAGGGGAATAATCAATCAGAGGAGTGGATAATCAGTCAATCAGTGGATAGGATTGTGATGATCTGAACAGCAAATCACCTTTATTAAAAGGCATTTCCACTTCTGGTTTATAGTATTCATGCTCCATTTATTATTTTTCCTTAGCAAATAGAAGGGCTGTTTTGATTAATTATTCACATCCTGTTTTGGAGATGCTGAAGTTGCTGCATTCATTTTTAATGTAACATTCTTGAGAGTGAAATCTAAGGCTTCCAAATCTACACCTCAGCCTCTTTCTGAGCATAAAAAGTCAAATTTTCAGCTATAAGGCTGTAGTGATCACTACCTGTGATTATGAGTGCTGTTTTTTTCAAACCACCATGTGATTTTTTCCTAAAATAATAACTTATCCAGGGCTTAAAAAAAGGCAGAAATGAGCCTGAAACTGGGATGAAGACCCATAATAAAAAGGCCTAACAGAAAATCTCTAGGTCCAATCCTCTGTTCCACTGAATGACTGCTGCACAGGGAGTCACCCAGCTGAAGAACTGGCCTGCAAACCACCCTTGCTGCAGAAAGCAGCAGTGATTGGTGGCTGTGTGGCTTCTCCAGTGCCTGGCACACACTTGTGGATGAGCTGTGCTGGGCTGACCACGGGCATGGATGGGCACCACAAACTGCAGAATGGACACAGGCTGTCTGACTGTGTAAATCAGCAATTGTGCCAGCTTAAAGCCAGTAAAAACTCACATAAAATTCATAAGATTTGACACCATTAGGATCTGTGCTGAGCCTTAGGGCTGGTGGAAACTGCTGCTGTTAGGTTTGGCATGGGGAGAAGGTGGCTGTGGGACTCGTGCCATCCTGCCACTAGAGGGAATGTTTGGATTCTGATTCTGAGCTCTGGGTGCAGCTTGCCTGAGCTTTGTGAACTTCGTAAATTGTTCTGAGAACCACAGAGAGGCTCAGGCTGCTCCTGTAGGGTCCACAACGAGCTGGACTGTGCAGAGTTCAGCTCATGGCTCCACCACCCCGTGTCCTACATCCCACCTGAGCTGCCTTGGGAGGGCAAACACTTCATTTAATTAGTACTCCAGATGGGAGTAGGCATGTATTGCTCAATCAAGGTAATTATTAGTTATTCCCATCTGGAGTACTTATTAGGGGCCCTATATAAATATATATATATAAATATATATATATATATTAAATATATATATATATATATATATATAATATATAAATAAATATGTGTATATATATCTATATCTATATATACACATATACATATATATATAAGTTTGGCGCAGCACTAGGAAATTTCAGGCTCCCATGGAGTAAGTATTTTTATTTAAATAATAATTTGAAGCTGAGGGGGATTTTTGGGGGCGGGGGGGGTTGGGTTTTTCTGGATTTAGATTTTTGGGGGATTTTTTTTGTTTGTTTGTTTGTTTGTTTTTTTCTTTTGTTTTTTTTTTTTTTTTCTTTTTTACTCCCAGGGAGCCTGAATGTTTCTACTGTTATTTTAAATGCTTTTAAAATTTATTTTAGATTTTTTAAAAATTTATTTTAAAGCTAGAAAGGAAAACAAAGCTAGAAACAGGGTTAGAGAGAAAATTAGAGTGAGAGAAATGGAGAAAAAAGCTGAGAACTTTTCTGGACATGTCCCATTCCTCTCTGGGAATAACCATAACAAACCTCCTGCTCTTTTTGCTTTGTCTTTGGTGTTCAGAGGCGTTCAGAGCCCTCAAGCCCTGCCTGGGAACAAGGCTGCTGAGCTGGCTGTGCCCATGTGAAAAACATGGTTTGTTGTTCCGGGAGAATTAAAAGGTTTAATAAAAATACAATAGGAGACAAACGTAAAGCAAAGGGTTAAAATGGTTGGGTGTTTGGCAAGCTGTTAAAAGTATAAGATTGTTTTGGGAACGTTTTTTCTAAAACATATTTTACAATACATTAACTTGTATATTTATAGTTTTTATGTATAATTTAATGGTTTTTGAGAACTGTTTAGCATGGTTACTTTTTGGGTTT